>JANAVB010030220.1:10742478-11259978 GCA_029216955.1 Iris pallida
CTGTTTATTTTGAAAATAGGACCCGCCCTGCCCCTTAGTGTAACAACGATCCGTTCTGACCCGTCCCGTTTAAATTCCAAATTTTAGGAACCGACTTGTTTGGACATTTTACGGTTCGGACCGGGTAGGAACTGCGGGTATTGGAACCGTATGCCCACCCCTAGAGGTGTAGTCTGTTGGGTACACCGGAGTATATGTGTGTGTTTCCGACGGTTGTAGCTCAGTGAGTAGCGCCACAAACATTAGGGGTGACTGGACGGGTTCGAGCCACGGCCCGTAGGTGTAGGGGTAGGTGTGTGTGTAGTATACATGTACTACGAAAATATTTTTGACAAAAATATTTTTTTATATTTTTAAATAATAATCCAAAAACAAAAATGATAAGCATTTCAAATATGTTACTTCTTTGCTTGTCAAATACGAAAAACATGCATAATATAAACCCTAATAGAAATATATATAAATTCCCAAATCTTGATTTCTCAGATAGTAAAAAAAAAAAAAAAGAAAAGAAACAAGAATCAACAAAAAAAAGAAAAATTACTCACACATCCAACTAAATTCTAAACGGTCAAAGAGGCTCCAACCCTTCCCCCATCAGACCGGATGTATGTTTCGTTCCCACTGGAACAATGCTCCATTGGCAACCACATGCCTATATAACTCTGTGAAGGATCCAAGTGGAGGTTAACCGGTGATATAACAAACTATAATTTCTCACCTCTCCACACATATAATTCCAATAACAAGAGTACAAGTCGTGAGCCAAATCATAGAGAACAGATCTTTTGTTTCTAAAAATCTGTGTACCAATATATTTTCTCTCATATAAAAATATAAATTTACTGATTATTATTTTTAAAATAACATTCAGATCAATCTACATTTTTTTATAGAAGAAAAAAAAAAAACATATTTGCTAAACAAATTTTAGGAGCCGCAGATCTGTTTCCCAATTCGTCTCCCTAGAGTCTCCATTTTGGTCTATATGTTGTGGTATTGGTCCAATGGTGGACCTATTAGTTAAAAGTATTACATATGGTTGACATGTTATGTGTTTTAATTAAAATGGTATGGCGTTGAGTTGAACTTTGACACAAAAACATATAATATAATCCCCTTGTTTTGTCGGCAGATCAGTGAAGATTAATTTCTTGGTCAGCACAACATCGTCGATCATTCCTCCAAGTTCCAGACCTCACTCTCCCTATATATACACACCAACAATCTCCTCAAACCACATCATTCCTTTGCAATTCCTCAGCATCAATCTATATTCTACAACAACACTGCCATTCTTCTTCTTCTTCATCATCATCTTCTCTCTCTCTCTCTCTCTACTAGCTACATTTTCATACTGTGGACAACCATGACGCTCTCTCAGAAAGCTGCATGCAACTCTCATGGGCAGGACTCCTCGTACTTCCTCGGCTGGCAGGAGTACGAGAGGAACCCGTACCACCCGCACCTCAACCCCTCGGGGATCATACAGATGGGCCTCGCGGAAAACCAGCTCTCCTTCGACCTCCTCGAGTCCTGGCTCGAGCGGCACCCCGAGGCGGCCGCTCTCAAGTCGTCGCCGACAACCTCCGTGTTCCGGGAGATGGCTCTCTTCCAGGACTACCATGGCCTGCCTGCTTTCAAGAATGTTAGTAGCTAATCGCATCTTAATCAACAATTAGCATATATTCTGTACCAATTATATATGTCAACTTTTCTGAACATGTGACACTTGTCTTCGGCTTTTTATAATTATTGGATAAAATATATAAATATGCATGCATGCAACATTAATTAATTTGTTTGGTACTAGCTAATTGTAAGTCTTGGTGCAGGCATTGGCAGAGTTCATGGGTGAGTTGAGAAATAACAAGGTCAGGTTTGAACCCAACAATCTGGTGCTCACAGCTGGCTCAACCTCAGCCAATGAGTCGCTCATGTTCTGTTTAGCTGACGCTGGAGATGCATTCCTCCTCCCGACTCCATACTATCCTGGGTACGTACGTACGTACGTAGAGTAATCTACGTTTTCATCGCATGCAAATTTATGTTTATTGCGCATCGACTGATCATGTAAACGTGATGAATCGTTCGGTGCAGCTTCGATAGAGATCTCAAGTGGAGAACCGGAGTCGAGATCGTTCCGATACACTGCTCGAGCTCCAACGGCTTCCGCGTCACCAAATCGGCCCTCGAAGACGCCTATCGACGCGCCGGAAAGCTCAAGCTGAGGGTGAAGGGCGTGCTGATAACCAACCCTTCCAACCCCCTCGGAACGACCGCGACCAAGTCCGAGCTCGACGCGCTGATCGACTTCGTCGAGGCCAAAGGCATCCATCTCGTCAGCGACGAGATCTACTGCGGCACGAGCTTCGACGCGCCGGGCTTCGTCAGCGTCGCGGAGCTCGTGGAGAAGAGGCCGCAGGTCGCGGACCAGGTCCACATTGTCTACAGCCTCTCCAAGGACCTGGGTCTCCCGGGCTTCCGGGTCGGCGCGATCTACTCCCACAACGACTTGGTCGTCGCCGCGGCCACCAAGATGTCGAGCTTCGGGCTGGTCTCCTCCCAGACCCAGTACCTCCTCTCGGCGATGCTCTCCGACAGGGAGTTCACGCGGAGCTACGTCGCGGAGAACAAGAAGAGGCTCAGGAAGAGGCACGACGACCTCGTCGCGGGGCTCCGAGCCGCCGGGATCGGCTGCCTGGAGAGCAACGCCGCCCTGTTCTGCTGGGTGGACATGAGGCACCTGCTCGAGTCCGCCACTCTCGAGGCGGAGATGGAGCTGTGGAAGAAGATCCTGTACAATGTGGGACTGAACATCTCGCCGGGCTCCTCGTGCCACTGCGACGAGCCCGGGTGGTTCCGCGTCTGCTTCGCCAACATGTCGGAGGAGACGCTCGAGCTCGCCATGAAGCGCCTCGCGCTGTTCGTCGAGTCGAGCAGCCACGGCCGGCGCGGCCAGCCGGTCCGGAGGTCGTCGAGGACGATCACGCCGTTGGCGCTCGCCAAATGGGTGCTCAAGCTGTCGCCGCCATCCGACCGGAAAGCCGATCGATCACGTTAATTAGAACATTTATGGGAATATCATGGATTAATTGATTAAGCAATCATGCATGCGTTCCTTCCAATCGTGTCTTTTCAAGTTTGTTGATGTAATTTTCTTTTTGTACGATATTTTCCTTTCCGTTTTTGCCTAGGCGCACTCATTCCTTGAAGGATTTGGAAGTGGCCAAGGTTTCGTGTGCAAGGAAGTAGTCACGTTTGTCAAGTTAATTTTTGCAGTAAAAGTTAATGTACTCACAAACTTTCTCAATTAATAACCTCTTTTGTTAGTTGGTGTTCCACTCCTTTGCATGCACAATGTCAACCAATATGCAGTTGAACTGCATTTATTCCCATTCAGTGAACAAGCTTGACTTGTTCTACACAATAAATATATAATGCAAGTTTCAAGTGGTAGCTTAATTTAGGGGTTTAGGTACATCATGCAAGTCTACGCGGATCGCTTAATTAAAACCGAGAGTTGTGCATTGGTCCCCCCGAATCTTGATTGGGAAATCTCTCGGAAATCGGGCCCGGCGGGGTGGGCGGCAGCGCCGTGGGGACGGCGGCTGACGGTGGAGTACGTACTAATGTTTGATTTGATATCATCAACCGACCATTTATGTATATATATTGCATGTTATTACGAAGAAAAGGGTGGGGGTGGTGGGCTTGTTGCTTGAAGCAGAAGCGGGACAGCATGTTGAGAGCTGCAAGCGCGTCGATGCATTGATGCATTGGGAACGCGATTTGCTGCACATAGGAAAACCAGCAGCTCCATTATACTCGGGGGAGTTCAGTAGCTAGCTTTCTAGTTTGGTACAAACTTCTTGTGGTGTTGGTATTATGCATGTGATGCTGGATGACAGATGGCATAGTGGTACTGAGTTTGATGGTCACCAAAATTCCGAGGTTTCCGGATGGAGCGTGCTTGCCATATTATTGGGGTTGCATATGTGTCCTATTGAATCAGAAGTACACATGGATATGCAGAGAGTGCAATTGTAGGTAAACTATTGGGCCACGTTTGGTTTGCCGAATTTGAACATTGAAAAAGGAAAGTGATTTCTTTCCTTTATTTGTATGTCATAGAAAATGAGGGGAAATAAATTTAATTCCTAAGAAGAAAAATATAGAAAAAAGTGATTCTTCCACCAATTCAAGGATTCATTTTTTCTTCTTATATATATATATATACACTTAAAATATATATACACTTAAAATATATATATATATATATATATATATATATATATATATATATATATATATATATATATATATATTTTAAGTGTATATATATATATATATATATATATATATATATATATATATATATATACACTTCTGCCGGGATTTGAGCACTGAACTTAAGAGACCCTAGTGGTTAATGAAACGAGATATAAAACTGAGGGATGATTGGTGGTCTCAAGATTTCAAAATTCTTTGACGTCCTTTTCCGTATGTAAGTTTATTTTTATATGTATATACAGGGAAAGCCGTGTGCAATGAAAAATGCAAGCACAGTTTGGAGAGTGACCTTTTTCTTAGATTGCAACAAGAAAAAAAATGATCAATTCCAACCGAATAGTTCCGGGTTCGAGTCCTGGGCAAACCATACAGGAAATATAATTTATTTTGTATTTTCACCCTCATAAAGTTACAAACTTTTTTGGTGCTTTTATTTATTTATTTATTTTATTTTATTTTATTTATTTATTTATTTATTTATTTATTATTTTAATTTGTATTTTTATTTGTTATATATATATATATATATATATATATATATATATATATATATATATATATATATATATAAAGTTCAAAGTATCATGTTATCGATATCCTTAAAGAATAAGGTGCTAATGTATATATTTTGAAAATTGTTGCATTTAGTTTTGTAACGAACTTTAGTTGATTGTGATTAACTTTTTAGGGATCATCTATCCCTTAGAGGTCTTATACTACAAAAATTTAGGTTATAGCAATGAAAAATTTTGTTGCTAAAAGTACCAAAATTATTTCCAAAAAATAAGCAACGAAAAATGTTCTTTCGTGGACCCGTTGTTTTAGGTATTGAATCCTTACTTTTAGCAATGCGGCTACTTTTCATTGCTATTTTCACGAAAAAAAGATGTTGCTAAAGGTGAAAGTCTTTTGCAACGCCAATTTGTCGTTGTTATATATTACATTTAGCAATGACATTACAACGTCATCAAATATATAATTTTTTTCGACACACAAAAGTCGTTGTTATATGTTGTATTCAGCAACAACATTAATGTGTTGCCGATTTCCAAATTTATTATTATATTTTGTAACGACTCATTTGTAACGACTCATTGTCCTTGCAATCTAAAGTCAAATATAGAATTTTTTTGTAACACACAAAAATTATTTTTATATGCTTGATTTAGCAACAACATTAATGTGTTGCCAAAAAATTTAAAATTCGTCATAATATTATTTGCTAACGACTCATGTCATTGTTAAAAACAATTCATGTTTATTTGTGCATACAGTAGTTTTGAATCAATTATTCACATAATAATTTGGAATTTCATTTAAAATGAAAAAAACATAAATTTTTTCATGATAAAATTAAATTGTTTTATGATCACATTCATCTCCATCTTAGAGTTAGAAGTTATAAGAAAATCTTGTAGCGTAATTAATCGGTTCTTAGAATACATAAACATATGAAGCATCTCTATAAGCACCTTACTTTAATAATATCCCCAAGGACAAACCTTTGTACCTGCTATTTTTCCAGTTAATGATCATTCTTTGAACCAAAATCAAGATACTTATTAGATTTTTCTTTAACTAATAACATAATATTTTATGACCGAATACAAAAACGTAACATGAGAATTCCTTCATGCCTATTTTTTTTGTTGTCCTCGACAAGATGGCATTTGAGGCATTTGGTGAATAAATCCATCAGATATTCTCTGACTCTAAACATAAACCACTGTACTGGTGCTATCTTTGATGCGCTCATTCAATATCGTGTGACGAAGTCTCACAGTCCTCTTCTTACTGCTGAAAATATCATTTTGATGGCACTGTTGCGGTCGTTTGGGTGTCGTAGTATGTTGGTATAGCCGAAATCTGCACCCCAACCAGAGAAAGATTATGCATGAGCTATCGAAGCAATTATATTTTATTTGTTGCAGCTACCATAACATAGAGCTCGGACCTTATAAATAAGTGAGAGAACAAAATCTACTTCTTCGACTTCTACGATATAGATAGCTCCTCCATGGAGAAGATGTATTCTCATGTGGACCTTCCGCTCTCTTTTTCTGAGCACAAGCTAGTATCAATGAAGCCACGGTCCGCCCTGAGCTCATGGGGGCCCGAGGCGAACGTCCAAAATAGTACACCCACATATAATGTAAAAAACAAATAAAAAAATAAAAATAAAACTAAAGTAAATTAAATTTAAAAAAAATTCATTACCAAGAATTAACTAAAGACCTTATATATGCAAGCATAACATAGTAATCACTACACCACAATTATTTTGTATTAAGTATGGCCCATAAAACATACTAGATCTATTTTAGATACAAAATATTATTTATATTTAAATTAATTTTTTTGGGCCCTTCGAATCTGTGGCACCTTGGCGGTCATCTTGGCTGCTTTGGGCCAAGGCCAGTCCTAATTGAAGGCTTCCACCATAGTCGGAGAACCGATAAAGTGTAATATGAACTTTTGAGTCCTTTTGAGATATCTCATAACTTTCTTCACAGCCTTTTAGTATTTCATACCTGGATTGCTCATGAATCAACTCAACATTCCTACGATAAAAGCAATATATATCAGGCCTGGTGGCATTCGTAGTATACATTATACTTTCAATAATACTTGAGTACTCCAACTGTCGGACACTTTTCCCTGGATTTGGTTCCATCTTTTTGTCACATCTATAAGGAGTATCAATCCCAAGACACTACCAAAATAAGTCATATTAGCGACACCAAAGGACGTCGCTAAACGAAACAAAAACATCGCTGATTTCATTTAGCGACAAAATCTCCATGTCGCATATTACCTGGTCGCTAACACACGAAACATCGTTGTTCGTCGCCATGGCGATGTTATTTTGCGACGCAAAACTGTCGCTAGCTTTTTATTGGATAGCGACGTTTGCCGATGAGGCATTGCTAATTAGCGACGTAAATATTCATTGCTAACTGTCGCCGACAGTTCAGCGGTTAGCGACGTAGTCTGCGACGTTTAGTGACGTACAATCTGACATTTTGGGTTTGCCACGTCAAGATTATTAGCGATGCCTGGCAACCGTCACGACGTATACGACACAGGATAGCGACGTTCAGATACGTGAATAGCGACGTTATTGCTGACATGTTGAGTTTACCATGTCAGCATATTAGCGACGTCCAGCGACGCTTAGCGACGTTGGCTTTTTAGTTTAGCGACGTACCGATACACGTTAGCGACGTATACTGGCGTCGCTATTCGTCGGTAAACGTCGCTAAGCGTTGCTAAGTTTAATTTTTTTAAAAAAATAGGATTATATTTGCTTTTTCATCCAGAATCTACCTGTATTTTAAATGACAGTTTACAAATAATAGACCCGGAGCAACCCTCCATAGATTTCTTTGGGTTCGCCGACCCCTTCGGTGGAAAACTCAACACCGGTAAAAAAACATAATTAGACAAATCCAACATAACAAATCCAACTAGCAATACACTACTAAAATACAGCGAATTAGCGACGGCCATATCCGTCGCTAATCCGTCGGTAAATCGACTTAGCGACGGATTGCCGATGGAATTTGGCTAGAAAAATCAGTCGGGAAATAGCCCGTCGCTAAAAAAGTCCGTCGCTAAGCTGTCGCCATCCGATGGCTTAGCGACGGATTGCCGTCATCAAGAATCGTACATTTAGCGACGGCTAGCCGACGAATTTCTGTCAAATCAAGTATCAGGAAGTTTCTGATACTACTTTTTAGCGACAGACAAGTCCGTCGGTAATACGTCGGTAACCGCGTATCAGAGAGTTTCTGATACGCAAAATCCGTCGCTAATAGTCGCTAAAACTTGACGGCAGAGCGAGGGATTAGCGACGGGATATCCGTCGCTTGGGCTCTGGAAATCTTCATGTTTCCAGAACCTTGGCGATGGTTAATCCGTCGCTAGGTTGACACAAATTAGTCGCTAATGCGACGACGTAGCGACGAAATATCCGTCGCTTAGGTTCTGGAAATCTTCATAGTTCCAGAACCTTGTCGACGGATATTCCGTCGCTAATCCATCGACATTCGTCGCTAACTGGAAATTCTCCAGTTAGCGACGGATATTCCGTCGCTCAGCCGTCGCCTTCCGTCGCTTGGTAGACGCAAGTCCGTCGCTAACTGGAAAAGTTTTGAATTTTTTTGCATAAAATAGAGCATTCCATGTTCGTACAACATCCGAAATATCACAATATGTATCACACCCCACACAAACCAACAAACCAATATACATCACACACCAATCTACAAATATCTATCACAAATACATCACACAAACCAATATACATCACACACTAATATCCAAACATCCATCACAAACTAATATCCAAATATCCACCATTATCCCAAACATTCACTAATATCCATGTGACAATATCCGAAATTCACAAATATTCAACATTTAAAAAATATTTTCAAACATTCAAATACAATAACATCAATGAGAAGGAGGAGGAGGTGGATCGTCCGCTGATGGTAATCCTTGCTGTGCCCGACGAAGATACTCCTCCACCATGTGTGCCGACAGGGTATCAAAGACATGGCCTAGAAGTTGGCGTAGCTGCTCTGGCGATATCACGTCAAGGAGTGTCGTCACAGCAGGAGACGGTAACAGAGGGGCAGCAGGGTCAAAAGAAAGACCCCCGACGGAAGAAGGACCGGGAATATCCGAAGCACCGGGAGCAGCAGTAGACGAACCGGGAGCAGGCGGACCAGGTGCAGAAGAACTGGGAGCAGTAGAAGGACGCGGATAGTATGTGGTCATTTGCTCCCGCAAGTCCGACACTGCTTTGGTCAGAATCGCAAGCTGTGTCCTCACATCATCGCCTGCCGGGGTCACAGGAGGAGGAGGTGGGGGCAGAGGAGGTGGGGGTGGTGGAAATCTCATAATCGATACCTGCAACGACGCCAGGAAGCCGCATCCGTAGAGGCATCCTTTCCTAAAGCCGCCGACGGTATCTACGAACATGTCGTCGAAGCGAGCGACCATAGAAGAGGACGCCTGGGCGAGCGTCGTTTCGCCGACATCCTCGACAGCAGGGGCTGAACCCGTATAAGGGCCTCACGATACGCAACCTATCCAATGAATGCTTTTATACTATAAGTTTTCCGAAGTTATAATCTAAATCCTATGTTTTCCTAAGTTATAGTCTGAATCCTAAGTTTACCTAATTAAGTAAACAATACTTATAATTCTAACATAAATCTCATAAACGTAAGTACTTATATCAGTCTCCTTGGCCCTCTCATCGACGAAGCTCCCGTCCTTCTGCCTCTTGTGCGTATACTGGAATACATCATGCATGGTGACCGAGTCCGCCTCTTTTCCCTCCTTTACCGCCCGTTGGGCCTGCATACGAAATATTCGTAGAATTTAATTAACTTCGTATATTAATAGTACCGAATTAGATAGTGGAATACATTTTCGGTATCTCACCAGATCTGTACGCGTCGCTGCGTGGGGCCTTGATCCCCCCATATGCAGACCCACGGCCCGTCGATTCGCCTTTGCTTTCTCCGACTTCTGCTTGTACATAGGAGTATCCATCTTCTCCAAGATCTGATCATAATACTCTTGCCGGATCCAATCCTTCTTCGAATGCCCCGAGCGAAGGTCATACACCGCGTCCCGTATCTTCTTCCTGGCGACGCTTCTGTAGGTCCTGCGGATCGCCTCCTCGCGATGGGGGGCACCAGAACGTCCTCTGACATACAAATTCAATTATCACGTAATTAAAAAATGGTGGATTAAAGAGTAATTAATAATTAACCACAAGATATATATATATACCCTCATCTCGTCGAGCCAGGCGTACTGCAAGTCCAGGGGCACCTCAAAAAAATTGAGGTAGGGGCCATGGTAGTTATCCCGGATAATATACCCTAGAATCCTGGCAGCATCCTACGGAAAAAATCTATAAAGAAGCAACGACTGGATTATTAACTTGAATAAATGAAACAAATTTAATAAATTAACTTAAATTAACTTACGATTCATCCGCGGGCCATAGCTCTCGTCGGAAGTCGCCCATCGGCCTCTCTGGTGGCGTCGGAGGATCCGCGGCTCCGCGCATGTACTCACCAATAACCGGATGTAACTGAGTTCGGGGGTACTCCGGGGCCCACCGTGCAGTAACTGGTGGATCCGCTGGCGGAACGGATCTGTCAGGGGATGTAGTCACAGGCCTCGACGAAGGTGACGATAGCCCTAGGGTAGATCGATGGTGGGATGAGTTTGCGTCCGGGGTACTCTCTGGGTCAGGATCGCTAGATGGAGTCAGATCCCGGGAATGCTGAAGACGACCACGAACACTACCACCAGCACCACCACTACGACCACGTCCACGACCAGTACCACAAGCACCACTACCAGCACCACCAGCACCACCAGCACCACGACCAGCACCACCACTATGATGAGTGCTAGCCACCATGACCTGTTAATAGAACACATAAACATAATTAACAATATAGAAGTATAAATGAATATAAAACTCAAGTAAAATATATACACTGCCAGCAGGACGACGAGTGCCGTCGTGACGAAAAGGACTAGGAGTGCCGTCTGCAAAAAGAAAATCATACAATAAGTAGAAAATCATACAATATATATACGACCATGACCTGTTATTAATATATACCGAATTTAATCTAATCATTGTCATCGTCTTCGTCCTCGTCCTCGGCCTCGTCTTCATCCTCATCCTCATCGTCGACTTCATCTATATCCTCATCCTCATCAAGTTTTTCTTTTTCTTCTTTAGCCTCAATACTTAGGACAAGACGCCTCTTTCTCCCCTGGTTGACAGCTAAGTCTTGTGTATCAACCTCTTTCTCCCCTCTATTTTCCTCAACAATATCTTCAACATCCATGGTATCCGACTGTTGTCCCAAGTATTGGGGCTTTTCGATCTGGTCCTCTTCGTAGCTGGGTCTCTAACGTTGAATGTATTTCTAGATTTAATCTTGCATACTGCCTACCAGTCAAATCGATCTCTACGACGCCTTGGATAGCTTGTATAGCAGACTTGAACAGCCTGAATTGCTATCGTAAACGTGTCGGACCCTCTATACCTCCTACGATGATTTATATCGACGAATCCAAATTGTTTATCGATTCTCCAACCGATATTTGGTGTCGTATCGAACCACTCACATTTGAACTTCACAATATGCATATCGTATGAGGCAGTATATTGTAAATCTACAATATCTCGAAGCACTCCATAATAGTCAAAGTCCGGTTCGTCGTCATAGATGGTGCCTCTTATGCAAACACCAGAATCTTTGGTACTGAATCCGTCATTGAGAAATTCGGCATTTATACCATTCTGAGTTGCCTTAAACTTGAAGCCATTAACGACATAGCCTGGCCAAGTCTTTGCATGCTTCTTCGGTCCCAATGCCAAATAACGAATGCTCCCATTTATGAGTGTTGTTTCAGGCCATAAAACCTGTAAATAAATATTGATAATTTAAATGTTTTAGCTGCATATATTTTAATGGTAGTCGCATAATATATTATCTCAGTTACTTGCGTATTTGCGAAACCAGGACTGAAAGGTACAATCAACCTCTCTTTGAAGTCCCTCATCGATAATATCGGATGTCCTCATTTTGACTTCATCTCTAAATACACTGTTAGAGAGAATAAAAATAAGTGTAGTCACTTACTTCACCAAATTAGAGATTATAATGAGTTTAAGTATAGTCACTTACTTCTCCAAATCTCTCACTTCTTGTATGTCACAATTTAACAAGACATATCGGTTAGCGGCATCATACTCATTGTCAGTCAACCACCATTTCTTAGTAGCCCCAATAGGCTTGCCCCTTACATTGAATATACCTCCATCCTCAACGTCTTTGTCATTCCTTTGAGGTCTATTTTGATTTTTCTGGACGTGAATATCGAAATAAATGGAGTAGAAGTTTGATACCTCCTTGATAAGATATGCTTCATATATCGAAGCCTCTATATGAGCCTTGTTGCCAACTTTCTTCTTTAGATGGTGTTGGTAACTAGAGAGACAAATTATCTTGAGAATTAACAATGAATTGTAAAATCCACTTAAATTCTACTTAAATTATATCAATTTTTATTTACCTTTCAAATGGGTACATCTATCGATAATGAACAGATGCACCGACACGGGCTTCTTATGCTAGATGAATCGGTAGATGCTCCATGCTGTCGAAGAAGCCCGGTGGAAATATTTTCTCTAACTTGCAAATTGTTAAGACAATCTTCTTCTTAAGTTCAAGCATATATTGCACCGTCAACTTAGTTGAACAAATATCCTGGAAGAATGTAGATAGCTCGGTCAACGGAACCCATACAACAGAAGGCAACAACTCTCTCAAAGCAATGGGCAGTAATCTTTACATAAATATGTGGCAGTCGTGACTCTTCATTCCCGTTAGCTTACGTTCATTGAGATCAACGCATCTAGACAAATTCGACACATAGCCATCGGGAAATCTTAAAGTAGATATCCACTTACAGATTAATAATCTATCTTCCTTGCTCAATGTGTATTGTGCTATCGGCTTAGTTAATTGTCCACCAGCTCCCCTTTGTATCAAGTTTAGATAAGGACGCTTACATATCTCGGCTATGTCTTATCTTGCTTTTGGATTGTCCTTCGTCTTTCTTTTAATATCCATGACGGTATTGAAGATATTATCGAACACATTTTTTTCGATATGCATGATATCAAGATTATGCCTTATAAGATTATCCAATAAGACAAGTCCCAGAAGATACTCCATTTGGTCCAGTTATGGCTTTGTCCGAATCTCTCGACACGATTGTTCGATGGATCTTCCATTACGGTAGGCAAATCCTTTACATCTTCCCAAATATCGTATTCCGACAATCTGGCAGGCGGATGAGAAAATTCTTATTTTCCAGCTCTGAACGTGTCCTTGTTCTTTCTCCAAGGATGACTCGCGGGCAGAAATTGACAGTGACAGTCAAAGAAAGAAGTTTTTCCTCCATGCTTAAGGCGGAACGCCTTACTATTTTCCTTGCATATCGGACAAGACATGGTACCGTGAGTACTCCATTCCGACAGCATACCGTATGCTGGAAAATCATTAATTGTCCACATCAGTGAAGCTCTCATCTGAAAGTTTCGTTTCCTGGAAATATCATAGGTCGCGACGCCGATCTCCCACAGCTGTTTCAGCTCATCCACCAACGGCTGTAAATATATATCGATGTTCTTCGTCGAATTTTTGGGACCGGATATGATAGCTGTCAAGAACATATAAGGAGTCTTCATACACATCCATGGCGGCAGATTGTAAGGGGTAAGAATGACCGGCCAGCAGTAGTATTAAGATCCCGACTGTCCGAAAGGGGCGAAGCCATCAGAACATAGCGCCAGACGTACATTTCTAGGATCTGCAGTAAAATTTGGATGACACAAATCAAAATGTTTCTACGTCTCTCCATCAAAAGGATGTAACAATTCTCTATCGTCCTTTGTGCGTTCTTCGTTGTGCCACGTCCTGTGTTCTGTTGTATTCAGAGACATATACATCCTCTGCAACCTCTTCGTGATTGACAAGTAATGCACATACTTGTAAGGACGTCATTTTCTAGTTGACTTTTTTTCCCTGTACTGGCTTGTAATGATCCGCATTACAGAAGCTGCAACTTTCTATGTCCTCGTTCTCCTTGTAGTACGACATGCATCCGTTGCGACAACAATCTATCTTCTCGTACCCCGGTCCTAGTTATCGGACCATCATCTTTGACTTGTAGAAGTTTTTTGGGAGCTCTTTGGATTCCTTCGGTAACACCTCCTTGATTAGTTGTATGATCTGATCATAGAAATCTTGTGGTAAGTTAAAATCAGACTTTATGTTCAACAACCGCATCGTCTCTGACAGTACGGAATGAGTCTCACAACCAGGATATAGAGGAGTATCTGTATCCTGAAACATGTCATAAAACTCATTCGCCTCGGGATTAGGATCCATCGTATCAAAATTAGGCCGTGCCACATCGTACACCATATCTCGTGCAAGGTTCTGCAGGTCTCCATAATCAACAGAGCATCCGTCGTCTTCGATGACAAAATCCGTTGCAGCATTATCATCAAAAGCATAAGTAGCAGCTTCTGCAGCCTGTCTTTTCGCATATAGTTCACCTTGCGATGACCACAGGCCGTAATCACATACGAAACCCTTACGGGTCAAATGATCTCTCACAGTCACCACTTCTTCGTAATGTCTATTGAGATAATTACCATATGGACACTTGATTTTGTTACCGCCCATGTACTTAGCTTTGCTCATGACAAACTTACAAAACACTTTCACGCCTGTCTGAAAATTGTCACTCATACCTATTATGCTCTCGTGTTGCCGTTTGTACATCCATGTACGATCAACGAAGTAATGATCCATCGCAGATTGGATGTAAAAATTTACATCGTAAGACAAAGTAAACAGAATTATAATTAAAAATATATAGTCCGATACCGACCCCCGCTACTTTGTCGCTCTACTTCCCCTGCTTCTCAAGAAGGCCCCCTCTCTGACCCCCCTCTACTTCCCTGCTTCTCATTCGACTCTCTCAGCCTCCAATTCCGCATCATATGATATCCACCTCAATCAAAGCGTAAAGAAGTGTAAAATATTAATATTAACCAAGGTTCACAGTATCCGTATCGGAATCGGTATCACTATGAATCTCATGGCTTCCCCTACCAGAGCATAATATACAAACGTGAAGCAGAGCTTCACATCCAAAATATTAGAAGGAATTTTTTTTTGATTGCCTATCACAAATCGAAAACTATTTACTTCTAATATTTTGAATATGAAGCTCTGCTTCACGTTTGTATATTATGCTCTGGTAGAAGAAGCCATGAGATTCATGGTGATACTGATTTCGATATCGATACGGTGAACCTTGCTTAATATTAATATTTTCACACTTGTCTACGCTTTGGTTGAGGCAGATATCTCATATGATGCGGAATAGGAGGCCTCACGACCCGAATGAGAAAAAGAGGAATAGGGAGACTCACTCTTACACTCTAGGTACTACGATATACACTCTATACACTCTTACTTATGCAAGCCTTTTGAGGCAATCAGCGTTATACTAGATTTTTGAAAAATTTATAACTCTGATAGGCCCAAAAGACTTGGCATAAGTAAATTTAATTTTCAACACTTACCTAGCTACTACTAAGATATCTTATATATATCCTTCAAGGATACTCACTCTATACCAAGGTTCGCAGTATCAGCAAGGTTCTAAACGACGGTAGGTGGGTGCGTGGCGGAGAGTCCGTCTACCGCCTAGACACCGCCTAGACGTCGCCTAGGCGATCAATACTGATACTCATAGAAATGGTTCGATAACGATTCTTAAACTCATATGATTAATAATTCGATACGGATATCGATATCAATTCTAGGGTTTAGGGTTAGGGTCAGGGTTTAGATACCGATACTGATAGAAATAGTCAGATACCGATACTCATATAAATAGTCCGATATCGATCAAATACCGATACTCATAGAAATAGTCCGATGCCGATATCGATACCGTGAACTAGTTCGATACCGATACCGATTTCGATACTCAACAAACTAGTCCGATACCGATACCGAAGTAAACACATCAAGTTGTTAGATCGACAATAAATAATAATAAGTATATCTTAGTAGTAAACACATTAAGTAGTAGACACATAAATATATCTTAGTAGTAAACACATCAAGTAAACCCATCAAGTAAACCCAAGACAAGTAAACACATCAATTAGTACTGAACGACCCAACCCCCCTCCCCTTCCGCCCCATCCTCTCCTCCTGCCCCCCCGACTACCAAGACCCTCTGACCCCCCACCGCTCGCCTACCCCCCTCCCCCGCGACCTCCCCACCCGTCGACCCCTACCCTAAACCCCCTCCGCCCGGGTCCCCACCCCCCCTCTCCTCCCCCCCGACTGCCAAGACCCCCCGGCCCCGCGACCTCCCCACCCGCCGCCCCTCATAAACCCCCCTCCTCCCCCGGCCGCCAACACCCCCCGTCCCCCTCCCTCCGCCCCCTACCCCCCCGCGACCTCTCCACCCGCCGATCCCCCTCCCTCCACTCCCCTAAACCCCCCCGCAGCCACGATTCCCCCGTGGGGTGTACCCCCCCGACCACCAAGAGAGAGAGAGAGGGAGAGAGGGAGAGAGACATACCTGAGTGAAAGAGAGAGAGAGCGCGCGCGAGAGAGAGAGAGAGAGAGGTGAGAGAAAATTTTGGGGGGAATGAAAAATTTCTCCTCCGTCGGTTCGTTTTATGTTAGGGCACAGTATTTAGCGACGGATTAGCGATGGATATATCCGTCGCCAGGCCGTCGCTATACCCCTGCTAGTTTGCCGGCGGATAATCCGTCGCTATGTGGTCGCCAAATTTCACACCAATTTTTTCTAACATTTTTCTACAAAATATTGACAACTCGGTTGCAGGGCCTAAAAATCAAGTTGTGCCATGTATTTACTACTCAACAATCAAGTTGCACCCCAAAAATCAAGCTGCGCCACTGTTATGAAGCTCAGAGATCAAACTGCGCCACTGATCAGGTTGCGCCATATATCAGACTGCGCTCAGTCATATTGTGCCAAAGTCTACGTGGCGTCTGACATTTAATTGCCATTATTGCCTGACAGCACTGACAACTGATAGCACAGTAAATAAGGAAAACCTCTTCGAATCCCTCGAATTGTACCGCTCGAGGAGATTTAATTGACACCTGTCCTGTATATCTTGTGAGTTGCGTCTAGGCGCAATCTAAATAAATTCCTTAGTTGCGCCTAGGGGCAATCTGAACAACTTCTTCTGAAAAGCTGCCACGTGCCTATATATTAAGTTGCACATAGGCGCAACCCAATCAGGCACAGTTTGACTCGTTGACTGAAGCTCGTGTAGCCTGATAAAGTTGAGACAACTTTCATTTCTAAAGCAGGATGACGTGGCGCACATGCCACTAATCTCTCAAAATGTGTCCACTATTCTGTACACGACCACGCGCATCTCAATCACATGATACCACGCGTCTAAATACAATTAGTACACGATTGTTAACTGAATAGAAGCTGGCACAATATAAGATTAGCGCAACCCAATGTGGCGCAATCCAGCCTCGCGCACATCAGAATAACTGCTAAAACAGTTATTTCCAGAACTCTATAAATAGAGTTTCCAATCATTGTCAAAGGATCACAGAGATCAAGTACTCCTGCAAAATTGCTGCTACATTCTCCAGAGGCTCTAGTCTTCAAGTTCACATAGTCCAAGGGATAAAGTGATCGTCTTCTGATCAGATTCCTACAGTTGTACTTCTCCAGAAATCATTGTACTTTTGTACTCTTTTCTAAGTTTGTTATAAAATTTTTTGTTTTTGCAAACAAAATGGCGACTCTGCTGGAGAAGACTTTCTCCTCCGATGAGAAGGTGACAACTCAATGTGGTACTGCATCGATCGGCAAGATGCAGAAGACTCTGGTTGTTCAGATCAACCAGACAGCCTATGAAGATATGATCAACAGAAAGAGCAACAAGCGCACTGCAGCTACCACCAAGAACAAAACTGTGTGGACTCCTAAGTCTTCTACGGTTGCTGTTGCCCTGGCGCAATCTGCTTCTGTTGCCAAGGCGCAATCTGCCTCTGTGGCTCTGACGCAGTCTGCTTCTACTGCCTGCACACAGTCCACTCTTCCTATTTTTACTGCCCGTGTGCGGTCCACTACTCATATTGCTGCCAAGGCGCAACCAGTAGCCTTTATTGCTATGGTACAACCAGTAGCCTATAGTGCTGTGGCGCAACCCAAGCAATTAGTTGTTCAGGCGCAGTCTGCTGCTCTGGTATAACCCAAGGGAACTAGTCTTTCGGCTATTTCCTCTTCCAATTCTCCAGTTCTGAACTTGGAAAAACAATGTTCTAGTGCCAAAACTAGACAGAACAAAGGGAAGGGTCCTTCGACATTTCCTCAACTGGCGCAACCTGTGCCTAAAGTGGTCCCACAACAAAATAGAGGGAAACGCTTCTTAGCTAACCCTCTACAAAACGAAGGAAAGATCCCTTTGGTCTTTTCTCAAACTTCCCTAGTCTATGACTCAGAGGAAGATATATCAGATTCTATTCCTCTAAACAGAGGTCTTCAGATCTCTGCTATGGGAAAGAATACTGATCAAAAAGGCATCTTGCCTACCCCTATGGGGTCTGGTCAAGATCTTCCAACCTTGTAAATTTTAAAATCTAAGCAAAAAACATTGATGGTATTACAAACAGAGACACCTGGAGCAGAATTTTCTGATTTACGCGCTTATCTCAATAGGCGTCAATCAGTATCAACTTTGGTGAAACGTAAGAACCCTATGCCAAAGGTCAATCTGTACCAGAAACCAAAGTTTGAAAAGAAAGACCCAATCACTTATGCTAATGAGTTAAGTACCTCTTTGTATACTCAGGGTACTAAACATCTGAAGAATATGAGGAATGTTCCTAACATCATTAAGGAATATGTTCCTCCGACTTCTTCTCGTCCTGTAATGGTAACTGATCTCCGGGAATGTCTTATACAAAGACGGGAGATCGCAGGGATGTCTCCTTCACCTCTAAATCACTCTTCAGATCGCCACTGTCTTCATGAAGTAGTCATCAAGTGTTGTTGCCAATCAGCTAAACGATCTGTCTTCGATCGTCTGAACTATGTTTCAACTCCTGAACCTATAATGGAAGATAAAGACGAGCTATTATATGCTTTTGTCAACATGACTTCCCAAGGCACTGGGGGTGGGAAACGTCTAAGACGTAATGCGTCCCGTAATTCTAGTCAGCGATACTTAGATCAGATTCATGCATCCAGTGAAGGGGTCTTTCAATACACCAGATCAAGAAGTCAAAATTTGAACCAAGGTATCTTTAATCAAGAAGATCTCTCCATCGCTCAGCTGAGAGAGGCTCTTTATCTGAGTTTGATGCAGATAGTGAAAGTTCTGAACAAACTATCTCATCAATAGTAGCAAGAGATGTGACGGCATATACCATTACAGAAGATCAAGATGCTTCTAGTTTGGCCAATCAAGAACAACGAATTGCTGTACTAGAGGACAAACTGAAGACCATGGCTGAGATGGTCAAAAGTATGCATACTATAATCGTGGCCCAACACGCAGTGCCTTCGATTATAAATCCTACTACAAATCTAGAGCTTATAGAATCTTCTGTACCTGTTAGTCTGGGGGTACCACCTCCTCAGGTTGCTTCTGTACCAATTCAAGCTGATCCCAGTCAGTCTGGTGCTGGGGGTGGTAATTATCACGCTGTTCCTCCTCCCAATAATTCTAACCAGCATATCAATTCCCAAACATCAGGAGATGCTAATGAGGCTGTGAAACTCTTACGCACTCAGTTTGAGGCCTTCAAGCAGAAGGACGGCCTACACAGACTTGACATAAAACAACCGTATCCTACAGAATGGAAGGAGGTTTCATTCCCTCCTAAATACAAGCTTCCAACCATTATGCTGTTTGATGGAAGCACTTCTCCAAGTCAGTACATCAATCACTTTGAAGTGATAACTGACCAATTACAGCCAAATGATGCTCTCCTTACCAGAGTATTCGTCGGTTGTTTAGCCGACGCAGCATACGACTGGTATCGTAGTTTGCCAGATGGCTGCATAACTTCTTTAGCTGGTTTCAAGCAAATTTTCTTGGAACAGTTTTATAAGGGAGTCAACGACATGACGATGTCTGCCCTCATTAAGATCAAACAAAGACACAATGAATCCACAGAGAGTTTTATTGAAAGATTCTGCCGAAATGTACTTAAAATGTCTTTAGGAACTCCATCTGCTGTAACAATAGACACCTGCAAATCAAACTTGTTGCCTATTATCAGTTTGTGGGTAGGATCTACATAATTCCAGGATTGACCTACTTTCATTGTGAATGCCAAGGCGGCAGAAGTTAGTGTCAAAAAGTTCAAACAGTTAGGAGTTCAAATGACTCATCCTAACCAAGATGAACATTCTACACCCGTAGGTAATAATCGCCAGAATAGCCGTAAGGGTAAAGAAACATTGGCCATCAATCTTAAGGACAATGAGTCATTGGCTGTTAATGTTGCTCAGACAGCACCTACTCCATCAGCACCACCACAGAAAATACCTCGTCCAAAAGAAGAGTATTCTTTCGATGAAGATGATACTTTGAGCATCTTCGATTGCTTAATTAAAAGTAATAAGCTTCAATTATCGGAGGCAAAACGACCAAAAGAAGTCGGTAAAACTGATCACCCTAAATACTGTGTTTATCACAGATTTATAGGGCATCCAACCAGAGCATGCTATGTGCTCAAAGGCAAAATCAAGGAGATGGTCAACTCTGGAGCAATTACTTTTCAGCAAGATGAGAAGACGGTGACTGCTAATGTTGTTTCTGTACAATTTGGTGACTTTCCACCACAACTTGTGCAAGATGGGGTTATCCCCATCCCAAGGGCTACTCTCGAGATCATGAATCCCCCACCTCTTCAAAATGAAGGTCTTGTTCCACTATCAACTGATAGAGAAGAGATCATGTGGATTCATCCAGATCTGGTAGCAGATTTTAAAACACCTTCATCTTCTAAGCAAAAGAAGCACTCCAAATCTAAATCCAAGAACTGCAACATGGTATCCTTTGAACCAGTAGCAGAAGAAGAAATTCTAATTGGCACTAGATCTGGGAAACCCTATCTTCGGGAATATCCTGAAACTCAAGGAAATTCTGCCCCATCTCCTGATGCTCCTCCTACATCATCTTCTTCTACTGAGAATATACCATCTACATCTCTGCCGGCGGTTGAACCAACTCCTCCTATACCGTCATCAGCAGACAAGGGAAAACAACCTATCCGTTTTGACAAAGCATTAAAGACGTCCTCATCTCTTAGACTCGAAAAGTCATATAATTTTGACATATTGGCTCAATTAGCCAGTACTCCAGCAAGATTGTCAATCTTTGAACTCTTACGTCTCTCAAAAGAAACTCGAGAGATGTTAAGTGAAGCTTTGATGCAGGCTGATGCTTGTCTTACTATTCTCAAAAAGCCTGAAAAGGAGCCAGTCAGCTGCGCACACTGTCATAGTGTGTTTGAACTAATGCCCAATATTACTTTTACACAAGATGACATGTTGTTAGAGGATAATCGTCATGATCGTCCTCTCTATTTCACGGGGTATATGGATACCATGAAAGTTGATCGTATTCTGATTGACCCAGGGTCTGCTCTTAGTATCATGCCGAAGTCTTTGTTAGATGCTTTGAAGATCCCAGTACATAATCTTTCTACAACTATCACTACCATCTTGGGGTTCAATCAAGGAAGAAGTGAACCTTTGGGGAAGATACGTCTGAAACTTCAAATTAGCAATCTTCATACAAAGGTGACTTTTTTTTATGTAATTGACAATCATGGCTCATATAATGCTTTGTTAGGAAGACCATTCCTTCATGAACACAATATTGTACCTTCTACTCTCCACTAATGTTTCAAATATGTGGATGGTAATGAGAAGTCCAGAAAGAGGTTACAGATCTGAATTCTTTCAGAGGAGTTGAAGCATACTGCAACGATTCTCGCATATACAAGGAGGAATTCATGAAGGTGGTACTGGCAATGGACACAGATGAAGAACAGAAAGGTGTACCAAATGACATTTTGGTGATCCCTGTCAAAGGGCGTACTTCCTGTCCTCAGTCTTCCAAACCACTGACTATCTATCTTCCTACCCACGAAAAGCAGCCTATTAGTGATAGTCAGGAACAAAGGGAGCTCACCTCTTCTGAGCCGCTTATAATCGACCTTCGTCGTAAAAAGCCCCCTCCTCATTTTTGCTCTTTTTTCCCCCTCTTGTCATCAATCTGACTAAGCCTGCTAAGGCTAAAGGTCCTATTGTAAATGATGGTGTAAAAATCAATAAAGCATCTCCTTTGTAGTATATTGATGTCTCTTACTATAATTAATGTTATTTGGATATGCTAGATGGCTTTAAACCACTTACAATAGGAGTTGTATCATCTCTACGAAATGTAGTATCATTGGATTCAATACAAGAATCATACTTCTTAGTACCGTCTCGAAAGAAAGATGAAAGGCCTATACTTTTTAATAAAAGAGAAGAACAAAAAGTCATGCTCTATAATGATAATAGAGATGATACAGGAAGACTACAACTACGTCGCTATAGTCCACAATCTAAAGCAATCATCCATAAAATGGGCTATGATTTCAGAACAGGCCTCAATAGCGGCAAAGGGAGACGAACTCCCCTTCGTATTTCTGTTCCAAAAGGAAAATCACAACAATATCACAGTAAATCGAAGCGGGGATTAGGTTATTTTTTACCACTTCCGACTCCAGAACCTTCCGAATCTGACGAAGAAGAACGATCTCACTTTTCTGATTCCATCTCATGGGATTCTGATACCAGCAGTGGTCATGTTCATCGGATAACAGTATCTTCTAACATGGTGTCTGCCGAATTCTCAGAAGATGATGAGGGTGACATTGAAGAAGCTCCTAAAGTAGACCCTTGGGCACAAAGGATGGACAATCAGTGGGAACTTCATTTTGAACAATGAGAACCACCTACTGAGGATCAACTAGTCCAAATCGATATTGGAGATGAGGGCGTATCACGACCAATCTTCATTAGTAAGAATCTCCTTGAGAATGATAAACAAGAATTAATTCACCTTATTCGTGAATATATTGATGTCTTCGCCTGGAGTTATAAAGATATGCCGGGATTAGATCCTCAAGTTGTAACTCATAAGCTTAACATCCTGCCAAATGCTAAACCAGTCAAACAACAGCAACGACGATTCAAGCCTAAAATGATGGATGTAATTGATGATGAAGTCAAAAAGCTTTTAGCTTACAGTTTTATCAGAGAAGAACCACATCCTGACTGGGTAGCCAATGTTGTACCAGTTTTGAAGAAAATCGAAAAGGTTCGGGTTTGCATAGACTTTCGGGATCTCAATGATGCTTGCCCTAAAGACGAATTCCCTCTCCCAATTACTGATGTCATGATCGACAATGCATATCGATTCGAACGAATCTCTTTCATGGATGGGTTTTCTGGATATAATCAAATCTAGATGAATCCTGAAGATAAAAAACATACTTCATTCCGTACTCCTCGCGGAGTATACTGTTATATAGTCATGCTATTTGGTCTTAAAAATACAGGTGCAACTTACCAGCGGGCTATGAGTACTATCTTTCAAGATCATTTGCGAAAGACTGTCGAATGCTATGTTGACGATATTGCTGTCAAAAGTCGTCCAAAGGAAGATCACATTCAAGATTTAAGAACTATTTTTAATCTAATGCGCCAGCATCGACTCAAAATGAACCCCACCAAGTCTTTCATGGGTGTCTCTAGTGGTAACTTTCTCGGATTCATCATTACCTCTAAGGGTATACACGTTGATCCCGAGAAGATCAAAGCCATTCAAGGGATGCGTCCTCCACGCAACCTAAAAGAGCTATGAGGATTCCAAGGTCGACTTGCGTACATCAGGCGGTTCGTTTCGAATTTATCTGGACGTTGCAGACCATTTGCTCAGTTAATGAAGAAAGGTGTATCTTTCGTTTGGATGAAAGAATGTCAACGAGCATTTGATGACATAAAGCGATATTTAATGAGTTCACTGGTTCTTGTACCACCGATCTCAGGAATACCTTTCTTAATGTATGTCCGGGCAATGGATCATTCATTGGGAGCTTTTCTAGCTCAGAAGAACAAGGAAGGTCATGAACAAGCCATCTACTACCTTAGTCGAACGATGATTGGAGCTGAACATCGTTATAGTCCGGTGGAGAAGGAATGCTTAGCCATAAAGTTTGCTGTTCAAAAGATAAGGCATTATATCGTAGGCCAAACTATTCATGTTATATCCCGAGTCAATCCTCTTCGGGTCTTAATGAAGAAGCCAAGTACACTCAATTCTAGGCTTGCTACATGGGCCATATTATTAGCACAATATGATATGGTTTATGTTCCTCAAAAGTCTGTGAAAGGTCAAGCACTTGCTGATTTCTTAGCAGCTCATCCTGTCCCTGAAACATCTAAACGCTATGACGAGATTCCAGACGAAACATTAGAATCAAATATGATTTCAGAAGAATTTCATACTTGGCGTTTATTCTTTGACGGAGCATCTAGAATTGGACCTGGAGGTACTCTTGTTGCTGGAGTAGGAATTGTTCTTATTTCATCGGATGGATTAGCTATTCAGAGAGCTTATTCTTTAGATGAGTCATGCTCCAACAATGTAGCAGAATATAATGCTTTGCTCATCGGACTTCAATTAGCCAAACAATTGGATATTGAATATCTTGAAGTATATGGTGATTCTAAACTGATTGTTAATCAGGTTAGAGGCATATATGAAGTTCGACATCAAGATTTGGTACCATACCATGAAGCAGCAACCAGAATAGCTTCTTTGTTCAAAGGGTTCTTCATCGAACATGTATGTCGCGCATGCAATACAGAAGCTGATGCCTTAGCTAACCTAGCTGCGGTATTGGCAGTTCCAGTCAAAAGACAACAAATGGTTATTATTTCTAATAGAGAACTATTTTGTGTTGAGAACAACCATAATATTGAATTCAGTAATTCAATTGAATTCAATGTCATTAACGAGGACTGGAGAACACCTTTCATTGATTTTGCAGTACATGACATATTGCCAGAAGATTCTAAGGAAGCTACAAGTATTCGTCGCCGATCGCTTTGATTCTATTATAATCATACTACTAAAACTCTCTATCGAAGAACTTTTGATGGATTACTTTTGAGATGTCTTGCTGGTGATGAAGTAAAGCAGATATTACGCGAAGCTCATGATGGCGTTTGTGGAGCACATCAGCCTGGTCCTAAATTACATGATCGTATTCGACGTATGGGCTACTACTGGCCCTCTATGGTATCAGATGCTATTGACTATGCAAGGAAATGCCGTGCATGTCAGATTCATGCAGATTTTATTCACCAACCGTCGGAATTTCTTCATCCGACTACTGCTTCATGGCCCTTTGAAGCTTGGGGCATGGATATAATTGGCCCTATCAATCCTCCTTCATCTAAAGAGTATCGGTTCATCTTGGCTATAACCGATTATTTCTCTAAGTGGGCAGAAGCTATACCTTTGGCTGAAGTAAAGACTAGTAGTGTCATCCACTTCATCAAATATCATGTGATATACAGATTTGGTGTCCCTCGCCGAATCATCCATGATAATGGGCCACAGTTCATC
Source organism: Iris pallida (assembly GCA_029216955.1). Lineage (NCBI taxonomy): Eukaryota > Viridiplantae > Streptophyta > Magnoliopsida > Asparagales > Iridaceae > Iris > Iris pallida. Next base: position 10,768,127 of record JANAVB010030220.1, read on the forward strand.
AGTCAGAAGTTTACCAGGTTCTGTGATGACAATAGAATCAATAATGTTGCTTCTACGGCCTATAATCCTGCAGCTAACGGGCTAGCCGAAGCATTCAACAAGACTATTATCAAACTCCTTAAAAAGTTTATTTATATTAACAAACGTAATTAGAGTGAGAAGCTTAGAGAATGTCTATGGGCTTATCGTACTACAGTCCGTAATCCCACAGGTTACACACCTTTTTCGCTAGTATATGGATGTGAAGCTGTCTTACCACTGGAAATTCAAATTTCTTCATTGAGAATCGCCATTGCTAATGAACTTACTACTGAGAATAATGATCGTCTTCGACTTCAAGAATTGGAGGCGCTCGACGAGAAAAGGCTACTGGCTCAACAGCACATCGAACTCTATTAAGCCCAGATTTCAAAAGCTTTCAATCGCAAAGTTAGAGTGCGAACATTTCAGGAAGACGAGTTAGTTCTTACAGTCAGACGTCCTATGACTATGACACATATGAGCAAAGGCAAGTTCGAGGCAAAATGGAAAGAGCCGTATGTGGTAAATAAAGTTTTCTCAAATGGGGCCTATCAATTAATAGATATGGATGGCAGAGTTGCTATGATGCCTATCAATGGCAAATTTCTCAAGAAATATTATGTATAAAAGCAAAATGTACTTTATTTTAGAGACATGATGTAAACAAAAATTTATTTTATTCAAAAACAGAATGGAATTACATGATATTAAGGACGGGAAGGAGGCCCCGATCCTTCATGATTAAATACATAGTTTGCCAACAGTTCAAACATCTCATTGTATGAACTCACAAAAAACTTACAAGCAGCCATCCTCAATGCCTCTTCTTCGGCAGTCTTTCTAGGCTCCACTAGCTTAGCAATCAAGTCCTATCCTGGTGCAGGAGCAGTTGAGCCTTCACCCCTTTCTTTCTAAGGAGGCACTGGAGGCTCAGCAGGGGGCGTCTCGGTTTTTCCTTCAATCTTCGGAGTGAGCAAATCTTTGGAAGACATTTTGTACGGAAAAGAAGGAAATTGACGATATCTACAAAAGTTTTGTTCTATTTATAGACAGAACAACTAGATAGTCAACCTCGAGAACTGATGCAACTTTTGGAAAGAAGCCCAACTGTTCATTCATTTCAACTGTTCGTTCATTTATAACCGATCATTCATTTATAACTGATCATTCATTGTCCTATCTTCGAAAACCGACGTGATTGTTCATTCATTCTCTTCCTCGAGAGTCGAAATGACTATTCATTCATTCATTCAGTATCTCTTCCTCGAAAATCGAAGTGACTGTTCACTTATCATAACGAGAATTCACGTCCCTTACACCCCTGAATTCTAAATATTTACATCAGCAACTTGTCACGTTCATATTTTCTCTAGATTCTGTTTTCCATATCAGTACATCAAAATCAAATTATAAAAAGAAGAAGAAGAGAAAATCATTCTTTATTCCTTCTTTAAAAACATAGATACATCTTAATGGAAATCTACTACATCTCGGATTTTCATTCTAAATATAACAAATGAAGGTCTATTACATCTTTGGATCTTCTTATTGATAATGAAGGTCTATTAAATCTTTGGATCTTCTTATTGATGTCAGTTCCTTGTCGTCTAGACCTGAAGCAGCGAGCCAGACAATGGAATCAACTCTGGTCTTCTCTCTCAGAAAGACGAGAGGAGAACCATAGAGTACAGCAGCTCAAAGATAAGCTGCTGTCAATACAACTGGTGAAGAAAAGACGACCCGTCATGGGAACTAGAAATGAGATCACCCTTGTGATACGATTCCTAATTCTGTCTCTCCACCATCCAACTCTCATGTATAAAGGCTTTTCCTACCATATAAGGAAGACCCTTCTGGAATACGGAGAGTCCTGAGCTGTCTGATTTGAGTGTCAGAATCACATGAGTTGTCTGATGTGAGTGTCAGAAGAATGCCCTCTACAGCATCCAAATTGCCATTGCCAGTCCTGAAGAAGCTTACCAACCAGACTTCTGCAAGCATCAACAAAGAAAAAAAGATTTAGCAAAAAAATCTATTAAACTGTGCGCCTTTGATCAACAGGCGCATATCAACAGTATGCACCTATGACCAAAGTCAGGCACTGGATTACAATGCGCGTCTATTCTCAGGATTTCAGGCACACTTCTACAGTGTGTGCCTGTGACCGAAGTCAGGCACTGGATTACAATGTGCGCCTATTCTCAGGATTTCAGGCGCACTTCTATAGTGTGCACCTCTGACCGAAGTCAGGCACTGGATTACAATGTGCGCCTATTCTCAGGATTTCAGGCGCACTTCTACAATGTGCACCTCTGACCGAAGTCAGGCACTGATTATAGTGTGCGCCTATTCTCAGAAATTTAGGCGCATATCAACTGTTTGTGCCGATAAACAGGCACACTTCTTCAGTGTGCGCCTCTGATTGAAGCCAAGCATTGGATTACAGTGCGCGCCTATTCTCAGAATAACTAGCGCATATCAACAGCGTCTAGAACATTCGATTCATTTCTATAAGTCAGTACCTATCTTCAAAACTGTCTTAGTAAAAAATGACACAAAGTAAAACACTCATGTGTGAAAACCACTGGTCCTTTGTTGGGACTTACCAACTTCTGAAGGCGCGACATGCAAAAGAATAGCATCAGGTTGAAGTGGCGCAAATGAACTTGTGGATGATAAATTTTTGTTGGATAGTGGGACCTTATGAGTTGTCATCTTTTTTAGAAAGTATGAATGTCTCTTTCGTTTTGACTATCCTTTATAAAGCGTTGAAGATGAAAACGGGCGCGTCATTCTAGGAGCCTATTTCGGGAAAGAACTAAACAATAGGCGCTTAAAACCACATAATGGCTGCCATGTGTCTCTCAAAGGAACAGTAAACATTGAATTAGTCAAAGGGGCATATTTACATGTGCCACTTGAAATCACAGCCACACAATATGTCAGAAATTATAAATTTTATTTCATAAAGAGGGGTAGACCCTTACAGACAAGTAGGAAAGGACAGATAAAAAGAAAATAAAAAGCTGGCACGCTTAACATTATTTTTTTTCTCATCTTCATTGGTCTGACGAAGAGCAGCGTCCAATTCTTGTATATTTCGGATCCCCGAGCGACGCATCAGATTAAGGAATCCCTCTGAATCACCGCGCTCTTCAGAGGAAAGTGAGGGCCCACCACTTGAGTGATTGAAGGCTGTTAGATTTAAACCAAAACATTCTAAGAAGTTCACCACCCTCAGTGACGGGTCAGCCTCCAACAAATAAGTCATAGGCATGGCATCAGGTTTCGCTTCAGGGGACTTGATTTCAGTGTCAGCATTGGTCTCCATCTCCTTCTTCTTAGGTGCCATCGAAGTACAGAAGTGAAGAATAAGTATAAGGACCAGCCTCTATATATATAACCAAAATAACTCTTCATATTCCTTATGGGAAACCAAAAATCATCAATGAAACTCGGGAAGACGAAGAGGAGATTGAGTGTTTTCGAGAAAGAAATTTAATTATGACGACTGGGCATTGACTGGCGCAAACTGTAGAAGCATGGAATTTCACGATCAAAAATCCTATGCGCCTAACTACACGCGCCACGAAGTTCAGACAATCTCAGAAGCAAAAGAATAGACATCAAAAGAGGATTTTTATTTACATATAAAAGTCTATTACATGTCTAGAAAAGGTTGTACAAAGAAGAATTTCTACAAAGAAAAGACCCTAAGTATACAGCCAGGCACAGCAGTCATCATGCGCTTTTGAACAGGCGCATCTCACCATGCGCTATCAGTCAGGCGCATCCCACTATGCTCTCCCAGCCAGGCGCATCCCTTCAGTAGCTCAGTTATGTGCTACCCTTCCAGCCAGGCTCACCGCCGTCTAAAGCTTCGACTAATGAAGCATTTATTGAGCAGAACGAGGGTAGCAATCAACCCTCTAGCTGGAGGAAGAGCTCCCCAAACCGAGGAAGAAAAGAGCACCGCAAGCCAACCTGTGGCCAGGGGAGGCTTCGAAAGAGCCTCCAAAGGCGAAAGAAGACCGCAATCGAAATCGTGGCTAAAGGAGCAGCTTTCAACACAACCAGAATGGGCAACACCCACTTTGAAGGAAGAAATAGCCCCCAAAGCCGCAGCACCGCAATTCTGATCTGCGGCTCTTCGCACATAACGGAGACGAGGCTCGAGCATCCCGATCTTTGGATGCAACAGGTACCTTCTGCTTGCCTCGGAAGCCCTCGACTTCGACTTTTGGATGTAACAGTCACCTTCAAGTGCATCAATGAAGACAATGCGTCGCATCTTCACCCTCGGGAGCATCTCGTCAACAAAATGTGCCCGAGTAAACAAGTTCATTTCGGGAGAACGTGAGAGAACGAGAAGCAAACACTCTCCATGCTATTATTTATAGGCCGGGCAAATCAAACCCATATGCCAAGTGGATGGCTCTCCGAATCCCGTGCAATGAATTTGCATTAAATGGATGAACCAGACACTTCGAATTCAGCCAAGTTAAAAACGGCTATTTAAAGCACTCGAAGAACGGAATAGTCGTACCAGAAGACGTGTCAAGCGGAGCGGATGCGCCGGACAGAGCGCGCATCACACTGACGCGCCTCTAAACACCAAGCGCTTCATAAGCATGCGCCCCCATGTGGCCCCATGCCCCTAGTGGAACGCCGATCGATGCGCCCACTCCAACAGTCCATCACCTGTCAAAGAACATAAAATGCTGAAGTCTGACAGAGTTGGCAGCACGTCCCCCGAAGACTGCAGTTGACAGCTTTTTCAGAAAATGAAGCATAGCCGACGTCAGTATCATCATTACTCCCCTCCGGCGGTTACAAGCCACGTGGCCGCCTAACCATTTCGCATGCGCATCCGCGACCATGCGCCCAACGTTTCACATGCGCCTCAAAAGCCATGCGTCTCAGACTTTTTCTCTGATCCCAAAAGACAGAAGTAAAGTCACCACTGAAGCTCTGCATGCGCCTCAAAAGCCATGCGCCCCAGACTTCTCTCTGATCCCAAAAGATAGAAGTAAAGTCACTGCTGAAGCTTCGCATGTGCCTCAATGCGCTCCAAATGGTTCGTGACTCCCAAAGGTTACGAGCTAAAGTCTCCTCATGCGCCCAATCCCAGGCGCATCCTACCAGATTATTCTCCACCAAATCTGAGATCTCCGAGCCATGGGCCGATGACACGTGTCCTTTGACTCGATTCACCCAAGATCTCAGCAATAGAAAAATCCTCTTCTCTGCTACGTGTCGGCCCACAACAGCAGTATAAAGAATTCAACCCCTCAATCAGGGCGCATCGTCCATGCGCCTCCATCAGCAATCACCACGTGGCGTCCCCGCGTCCAGGCGCATCCGACATATGCGCGCATGAGCAGCCAGCCTACAAGCTATAAATAGAGGGATCATTTCCTTCTTCCACACCTACACACACACACAGACGAACATACATAGACAAAGACATCGCACAACCAGAGAGGCAGATACAGACACTCAACGTCTTCCTCCTCTCAGCAAGCTCCAGCACCCAGAGCAATCTAAACCTTCAGAGAACCGATAACCGTCGTCAGATCGTCAACGGAGTCAACGCATTACCACTCGTTCCATCGGCACAAGGGACCCAGATAAACAAAAGTGTACTCCTAGGACTACGTCTAAGTCCTATATTGTAACACTGTTCTGTTTGTATTGAAATTTGCAATCAAAAGATTTTAATGGCAAACAAGCTGGCGACTCTGCTGGGGACCTCTTTCTTCTCCACCGAGAAAGCTGTGTCGCAATCCGACGATGTGAAGGTGGGCTCCTCCCACAAGACGCTGCCTCAATCAACAGGCGTATGAGGAGTTCTTCTCTGAAGGCAGTGCAAGTCCTTCGAAGCGGTTGCCAAAGCCGAAGAAGACCCGCCGAGTCTGGGTGCGCAATGTCGATGCCTCTGGCACCACCACCGGAGGGGATACGTCGATACAGCCTTTCCTTCCTGCTGATGTCCTCAGCAACCAAGATGCGCCCACCGGTGTAGCGCATCTCTCGGGGAAACGTACGGCTGACCACATTCTCCAGCCATCTCCCCCTCAGGCGAGAAAGATGCATCGACGGAGCAGGGGCACAGCCAATGCCCCGTACATCATCTCTGATGCGCCACAGAAGGTCTCTGTCTTTGACAGACTCACTCGCTGTAGTGGCGAGGAGAATTTGGATTCTGAGTACTATGCGTCCCAGTGGCCTGGTACGAAAAAGTCCAAGGCAGCACGGGCCATACGTCCCAAACGTGCTATGCCAGCAGCAAGCCAGAAGCATGCGCTCACAATCATGCGCGCTGCTGATGGTAAGCTGTATAAGGTTGACTCAGGTGCTTCTGTGCCAAAAACGAGCCAACCTTCAAAGTCCTTATCTCACTTGGGCGCATCTGTTGCGTTCGCAACCAAGTCGAGTAAGGCAAACCCAGTGGTCTTAAACCCCCGCGCCCCCTCGGGTTGTGCGTCTGAGGTTCGTTCAAGTCACTTTAAATGTTGTTCCCCTACTATTGATCGGGGCGCCTGTTTGGTGTTAGATCAGGGGGCGCAATATTCACTTGACCACCTCGGCGCTTGGCCTTGCAATGCGCCTGAAGGGGGTGCGAAGGTGGCACTCTCCTCCAATGATCTGCGTAACATGATCACTCACAAGCACCGATCAGGAGAGTCGACTGACAAGTACGATGTGCCCCTCATAGGGCACACTTGTGCTGTAGTCACCATCAACTGCTGTTGCAAGGCAGCAGTCCTACCAAGACAATCGGTGTTCCAGCGGCTGCAATCATCGACACCCCTCCGACGTCGCCTCGGGAAGAAGGTGTCAACAAAAGAAGAGCCAGAGGTTGCTTCATGCAACGTGATCTCTAACTCCTCGTCAGTCCGAAAGACGACTGACAATTCCTCGTCCAAGAGCCAGCCGAAGAAAACCAAGACAACCGTCTCGTCCTCCGGAGTGTTCGAAGGTACTCGGGGGAGGAAGAAGATCTTGGAGGAAGCAGGGGGTAGTCAAGCCCTTGTTAATCCTCCATCTGAAAATGAGGGTGTCCTCCAAAGCACAGCTGGGGTGGATCTTTATCCTCAGGGTGAAGTCAGCCTCCCCGACATAGCTGGGGGTCGTCTAGCCCCTGTCGACCTGCATCTCGAAGATGAAAAAGTCCGTCAAGACATGACTGGGGGTAATCAGGCCCTTACGGATACTTCTCCCAAAAATGAAGGCGTAGCTGGGGGTAGTCTAGTCCCTGTGGATCCGAGTCTCGAAGACGAAGAAGTCCTCAGGAACATAGCTGGAGGCAGCCAAGACGAAGCTCTGGGAACAACAACTCCTCTACAGCAGAGTGAGGCTGAAAGCGAAGCCTCAACCGAGCCATTCGACTCCATGTAGGCCTTTAAAAATGACAGTCACGCTGAGTTGATCAGGACAGAGTCAAAAGTCACGTTCAATTGATCCAGACAATATTTACAAATCACGCTGGGGAGACAGCTCATCATTTGTCAGAGAGTAATTATGACTGACAGCACAACAGTCGAAGAATGTCTCTTCGTATGCCACGTATGCACAGAATTCGAGAGATCACAGCCGTCTATTGCGTGATTTTTGAAATCTTCTTCAGCAAGACTCAACCTTTGTCAAGTTGGCGTACCAAAAGAGCTTCTTGTCATTTAATGTGACTGACAAAAGCAATCACTACCAGAGATTTTGTGTCAGTCGAGGCACGCTGAATCAAGACAGCTGGCAGTTCTATCTCAAGTCTGCGTGGATTCTGAAGTTTTCTTCATCAAAGTCTGCGTAGATTCTGAAGCTTCTTGCCCCAAGTTTGCGTAGATTTTGAAGCTTTCTACCCCGAGTCTGCGTGGATTCTGAAGTTTTCTTCATCAAAGTCTGCGTAGATTCTGAAGCTTCTTGCCCCAAGTTTGTGTGGATTTTGAAGCTTTCTACCCCGAGTTTGCGTAGATTTCGTCTTCAACAAGTCTGCGTGGATTTCATCAAATTGGAGTACGTGGCAGCCATGCCACTGATCTCTCGCCTGCGTGTCCTGTAACTTGCACACGACTCATGCATGATTGCCATGTGTCCAACAGTTACAGGCCACGTCCAGTAACTGCTCACAACCTTGCGTGTGTTAAATCCTGCGTGATTTTCAACTAAGCACAGGCTGTGAAGACAGTTATCTTTTCAGTTATTATTTTTGACTCTATAAATAGAGTTCTTTTTTTTCATTCATTGTACGGATACATAGTTATCTACTGTCAAAATTTTGAGAGATTTTCTTCTTCGCATAGTCCAAGGGATAAAGTGATCGTCTTCTAGATCAGATTCCCACAGTTGTAATTTTCCCAAATACACAATAAATAAAAGAATTTATTTATAGAAAACAAATTGGCGACTCTGCTGGGGAAAACCATCTCCTCTTCTGAGATGGCAACAACTCAATGTGATACTTCATCAATCGGCTCGACGAAGAAGGTGATGACGATCCAATTCGATCAACTCGCCTATGAAGAAATGCAGCGGGCTAAGAGTGGTAAGCCCCCTACAGCCTCCATCATCACTGCCAAGTCGAAGGGACACTCTATCTATGTCCCTAAGAATCAGTTGGCTGTCAATGGTGAAGTCTCTGCCACAGTGTCTGCTCCTAACACTGGCAAGAACTCTACTGCAAGCACGCACACTCTTGTGCGCTCGAAGATGACAGCAATCAAAGATCACGCTAACAGTACTGGCTCCTTAGCCAAATCTGTTCCAGTGTGTGTCTCCAAAGTTGAAAGTCACGCTGACAGTACTGGCTCCTTAGCCAAATCTGTTCCAGCGTGCAATTTTAACCTCAAAAGTCATGCTGACAATACTGGTTCCTTAGCCAATTCTGTTCCAGCGTGCAATTTCAACCTCAACAATCACGCTAACAATACTGGCTCTTTAGCCAAATCTAATCTAGCGTGTATTTCCAAAGTCAAAAGTCACGCCAACAACACTGGTTCTTTAACCAAGCCTGTTTCAGCGTGTATTTCATCTAAGAAGAATAGCTCTTTAGCTATCTCTTCCTCTTTGCCAAGTTCTACCAGAACTGGAGGTGGTCTTCCACACAAAGTCCCTTCGAAGAGAAATAACTCTTAAGTTGTTTCTTCTGCTCCTGTAGTTTTTACTTCAGGAACAGCTTTGACTGACAATTTTGTTAGTCAAAGAAAAGGAGATGGTCTTTTGACTACTCTTCTTTCTGGACATTTTATGTCTCAAAACTTGAATGAGTCTAAGAAGAAACATTCCTTAATGTTTTCTTCTATGACTTCTTCGAATTGGGCACAAAATTTGTCTAGAAAAGGTCTGTTACCAACCCCTAATCAAGGGGGTGGTTCAACTCTTCCTTCTCTGCAAATATCCAGATCAATGGAAGGAAAACTCCATGTGTCCAAAACCAATGTGTTACCTCCAACTGATCTAAGAACAAAAATTAACACTTCTGGTGTTAAGAAACCATACCAGTTGGAAACAAGGATAAGAGATCTAGACGCAGAGTATGCAAGAAACTATGTGGCTCATATTAATCATTCTCTATATAATCAAGAGCCATCAAGACCCAAAAACAGGAAATATATTCCTCAATCTTCACAAACAGATTTACGAGAATATCTTCAACAGAAGAGAAGAAGTGATTCTGTGTCAAAGGACCATGCTGAATGTGACTTCTATCCAAGAGTCATAATTCAATGCAGATGTCAATCAATGGCTCATGATCATGTTGATCATGAATGTGACTTCCAGCCAAGAGTCACAATGCAATGCAGATGTCAAACAAAACGACAATCTGTCTTCAATCGGATTCAGTGTGAACCTATGCCTGATGAAGATGATCATTTGTTTGCTTCTGCCAATATGACCTCTCGGGATGCTGGAGGTAGAGTTGATAGTCCAGATGGAGTATATAGAAATACCAGAGCAAGAGTCCTGGCCTCTAGTCAAAGAAATTTGATCTCTGAAGAAGATTCTGAATTCCTTGGAGAATCTAACTTCCCACCTCTTCCTACTGGGGGTAGTTCTCCTATAATTGACTTTGATGCACAAAGCAATGATTCAGAACAAACAACATCTACCAGTTCATCAATAATTCCTCGTACAGTCACGACTTATATGGTTGATGGGAATACTGATAAACCTTCTTCTTTCTTGACTCCTCAAGATCAAAGAATTGCTTCTTTGGAACAACAAATGAAGTCTATGGCTGATACTATGAAGTCGATGTATGAACTCATGGCAACACAGATGCAAAATCGACAGACTGTACCAGATGCCATACCAACTGACACTGATATGAGTCCAGTACAAGTTCCTCCAGCAGTACAATCTAATACTCCTGGACCAGCTCAACCAAACCCTAGTCTCTCTGGAGCTGGGGGTAGTGCTTACAATGCTGTTCCTCCTCCCAACTATTCTCTACAAGTTACAACTCCACAATCTTCTGGAATTGTTAATGAAGAATTGAGGAATCTCAAAACTCAATTCGAGGCATTCAAACAGAAAGATGGTTTACAAAGGTTAGGCATCAAACAACCTTATCCGATAGAATGGAAGCAAGTATCATATCCTCCTAAATAAGCCTCCCACTATCTCATTCTATGATAGAACCACTTCTCCAAGTCAGTTTATTAATTACTTTGAAGTGATGACTGATCAGCTGCAACCAAGCGACGCCCTCCTTACTCGGGTGTTTGTTGGATGTCTCAAGGGAACGACTTATGAATGGTATAGAAGTCTCCCAGATAGGAGCATTACCTCATTTTCCGGTTTCAAACAGATGTTTCTTGAACGGTTCTATGAAGAGCTCAATGACATGACTATGTCTGCTCTTATTAGAATCAAGCAGAAAAATAATGAAACTACAGAAGAATACATTGAACGGTTTCGAAGAGAAGCTCTGAAGATGCCTCTTGGAACTCCTGATGCTGTCACCATCGACACATAAAAATTAAACTTGTTGCCAATCATTAGCATATGGACAGGATCCACTCAATTCCAAGACTGGCCTTCTTTCATAGTTAGTGCTAAGGCCGCAGAAATTAGTGCTGAAACCTTCAAAGGTTTAGGAGTGCAGATGACTCCTAAAGAAATAGGTCAAGGTACTAACAATAAAAACAATGCTCGCAAGGGAAAAGAAACTCTTGAAGTTAATTTTCAGAGCAAAGATGCATCAACTGTTCAAACCTCTCCTACAACTCAACAACCAAGAACACCTCGCCCCAAAGAAGAATATTCTTTCGATGACGACGATGTCCTTGGTATCTTTGAATGTCTGCTGAAAGGTAATAAGATACAATTACCTGAGATCAAGAAACCTGATGAAGCTGGTAAAACAGATCATCCCAAATACTGCCCATATCACAGAATGCTGGGTCATACAATTCGTACATGTTATGTACTGAAAGGAAAGATCCAAGAAATGATTAAATCTGGAGCTATCTCTCTTACTCCAAAAGAGAAGACCGTCACCTCCAACGTCGTCTCTATGCAATTTGGAGATTTCCCTCCTCAACTCCTTGAAAGTGGGATCATTCCTATTCCCAAGGCAACTCTTGACATAGTGAATCTTCCTCCTCCACGGTCTGAAGGATTAGTGCCAATCACTTTGGAAACTGGAGAAATCATGTGGATCCATCCTGATCTAGTGGCAGATTTTGAATCGCCTTCTCCTCAAAAGACTACTTCTCGAAAGTCCAAGAAGGCTGGAAAGATTAAATCATGTCATATGACTTCTCTTGGATCTATTCCTGACACAGAGCCAAAAGAGAAAGAAGAAGCACTTGTTAGTGCTACTCAAACGGGGAAACCTTATCTAAAGGATTATTCCAAAAATCCTGAGGATCCTCTTGATATCCCTCCAGCTGATAAAGATGCTTCTAATGTTCCTCCTGAAGAAGAATCATCCACTGAACCTATTCCTCCCAAGCCTACAGCTCTGGAGAAAGGCAAACAACAGGCTCGGTTTGATAAGCCAATCAAGAAGTCCTCTCCTCTTGGACTTCAGAAGCCTTATAATTTCGACATTTTAGCTCAGCTTGCTAATACTCCAGCTAGAATGTCCCTCTTTGAACTTCTACGTCTTTCCAAAGAGACTCGGAAGACATTAAGTGAAGCACTTCTACAAGCTGACTCTTGTCTTGCACAATTGAAGAAGCCAGATGCAGAACCTGCCACTTGCTTACATTGCAACAGTGTATTGGAAATTATCCCAAATATCACCTTTACACAAGATGACATGCTATTGGAGGATAATCGACATGATCGACCTCTCTACTACACCGGTTATATCGATACAATGAAGATAGATCGTATCCTCATTGATCCAGGGTCTGCTATAAGCATAATGCCAAAGAGTCTGTTGGATGAACTAAAAATCCCTCTTCACAAGCTCTCTAAGACGGTTACTACTATCCTGGGATTCAATCAAAGCCGAAGCGAGCCTTTGGGAAAGATTCATCTGAAGCTTCAGATAGGCGATTTCAGATCCAAAGTCACTTTCTATATGATCGAGATCGTGGGATCCTATAATCTTCTTCTGGGGAGGCCCTTTCTTCATGAAAATAATGTGGTGCCTTCTACTCTTCATCAGTGTTTTAAATACATTGATAGCAATGGAAGAGTACAAAAAGAAGTTGCTGATATAAATCCCTTCCATGGGGTTGAAGCTTATTTCAATGATTCCCGAATGTACAAAGAAGAGTATACAAGGGTTATACAAGCTATGGAGAAAGAGGATTCACAAAGTGAGACCTTAATAATTCCTGTTAAAGGTCGAACTATTCAGCAACAATCTCCCAAACTCTCTGAAGAAGGTTCTTTCATCATTCCGGTGAGTGGACGGATTTCTCCGTTACCTCAGTCGTTTGCTCAAGACACAATGATTATTCCTGTCAGTGGGCGTACTGTAATTCTTGCATCTCCACATATGAAACAGGATACTCTGCTAATTCCAGTTGGAGGGCAGATTATTCTTCCATCTCAAATTTTAAGGGAGCTCACCTCTTCTGAGCCATTTGTTATCGATCTTAATTGAAACAACGCTTCTTCTCGTTCTTCTTCTCCTCCTTTAGTCATTGACTTGGCTAAAATCTCTAAGGCTCAGTCTTCTCCCAATGTAAATACTGCTGCTTTTACATTTAATGAAAAGTCTCCATCTTTACAGTATGCTGATGTGTGCAATTATGTTCATAGTTATTTACATTTGTTAGATGACTTGAATGCAATAACCATAGGGGTTGTACAGACTGTTCATACAGATGTATCCCTAGAACCTGTACAATCTTTATACTTTCTAGTTCCCAGCAGAAAGCCAGGAGACATTCCAATATTCTTCTATAAAGGGCCCCAAAGTCCTTCTGATTTAGAAGATGAAGACAAAAATGATGACACTGGAAGATTACAACTACGTCGTTATAGTCAGCAATCTAAAGACATCATCAAAAATATGGGCTATGACTTCAGGACTGGCCTCAATAGTGGAAAGGGAAGAAAAATGCCTGTTCGTATTCCTCCTTTGAAATATGGAAGGACGAAATACGGACTGGGCTATATAGCTCCTACTCCTTTTATCAATATTATCCATGAAATTCCGAGTCTGACGAAGATAAGAGATCTGATTCTTCTAGTACTACTTCTTGGGATTCCGATACAAGTATCGGGGACTTCTACTGCAACATTCTGTTTTCCAACATGGTTTCTATTGACCATTCTGAAGAAAGTGATGAAGACGAAGAAGAGTTTGAAATCTCACCTGAATCGGAACAATGGGCCCAAAGATTAGATAATCAATAGGAGTTCCGTTTCGAGCAAAAAGAACCTCCGACTGAAGACAAACTTGTTCAAATAGATGTTGGTGAAGAGGGATCTCCCAAACCAATATTCATTAGTGAAAGTCTTTCTGAACCTGATAAGCAAGACATGATCAAACTCATTCGTGACTACATCGACATCTTCGCTTGGAGTTATAAAGATATGCCAGGACTTGATCCATAAATTGTAACTCACAAGCTCAATATCTTGTCGAATGCCAAACCGGTCAAACAACAACAGCGACGATTTCGTCCAGATATTATGGATGCAATTGAAGTTGAAGTCAATAAACTCATAACCTTCGGGTTTATTAGAGAGGAACAACATCCCGATTGGGTGGCTAACATAGTTTCTGTCCTTAAAAAAACTGGCAAGGTCAGAGTATGCATAGACTTCCGCGATCTCAATGTGACATGCCCTAAAGACGAATTCCCTCTACCAATCACTGATGTCATGATTGATAATACCTGTGGATTTGAGCGGATGTCATTCATGGACGGGTATTCTGGATACAATCAGATTAAAATGTTTCCAGATGACGAGAAACACACTTCTTTCAGAACGCCGATCGGTACATACTGTTATACAGTTATGCCATTCGGTCTCAAGAATGCAGGAGCAACTTATCAACGAGCTATGAGCACTATATTTCGTGAACATTTGCGGAAAACAGTCGAATGCTATGTTGATGATATTGCAGTCAAAAGTCGACAAAAGGAAGATCATATCCAAGATTTGAAGACTATATTTGATCTAATGCGTAAACATCAATTAAAGATGAACCCTACTAAGTCCTTCTTAGGCGTCTCTAGTGGTAAATTTCTCGGCTTCGTCATTACCTCTAAAGGTATACACGTGGATCCCGAGAAGATCAAAGCCATCCAAGAGATGTGTCCTCCACTCACCTTAAAAGAGCTACGAGGATTTCAAAGAAGGATCGCTTATATCAGAAGATTCATCTCTAATTTATCAGGACGCTGCAGACCATTCAACAAACTTATGAAGAAAGGAGTTTCTTTTGTCTGGAATGATGAATGTCAGAAAGCATTCGATGATATAAAACAATATCTGATGAGCCCTCCAGTATTGGTACCTCCCGTTTCAGGAATTCTATTTCTCCTATATACTCGAGCAATGAGTCATTCATTGGGTGCATTACTCGCTCAAAAGAATCAAAATGGTCATGAACAAGCCATCTACTATCTCAGTCGTACTATGACCGGAGTTGAACCTCGATATTCACCGGTCGAAAAAGAATGTCTAGCCTTGATGTTTGCTGTTCAAAAGACACGACATTATATCATTGGCCAGACTATTCATGTCATCTCCAGGATCAATCCTATACGGATCATGATGAAGAAACCCAGTGTTTTGAATTCTCGATTAGCTAACTGGGGAATCCTACTTGTACAGTATGACATGCATTATATTCCTCAGAAGTCAGTCAAAGGACAAGCTTTAGCTGATTTTCTGGCTGCTCATTCAATTCCAGAAGATTCAAAACTCTATGACGAAATTCCAGATGAAGTCCTAGATTCAAACCAAATTGCTGAAGAAGATCCTACTTGGCGTCTATTCTTTGATGGAGCTTCAAGGATAGGTCCTAATGGTGATGTTATCGCTGGAGTTGGAATCGTTTTTGTATCGCCAGAAGGTCTTGCTATCCAAAGAGATTATTCTCTCGATCAGCCGTGTTCAAACAATGTAGCTGAGTACAATGCATTACTCATTGGTCTTCGACTCGCTAAACATCTAAATATTCAACATTTGGAGGCGTACGGAGACTCTAAACTCATTGTCAATCAGATAAAGGGTACTTATGAAGTCCGCCATCAAGATCTGGTTCCTTATCATAGATCAGCTATAATTATGGCTTCTTCGTTTGAAGAATTCTTCATTAAATATGTTAGACGAACATGTAACACAGAAGCTGATGCTCTAGCTAATCTTGCAGTGGTGTTGGCTATCCCAATTTGACGACAACAAATGATTCTTGTTCGCAATCGAGAATTATTTCATCTTGAAAATAACCTGACCCTAGGACTTCCAGTTGACACTGAAGAATCAACATCTCATGACGTCAACACAACAAGAGGATTTGAATTTGGTCGTAAATCTTCATCATCTTCATCTGATTCCAGCATGGAATTCATCTTCAGTCATTCGGCCGAGAATCAAAATACGGATACGAATTGGAGACTTCCTTTCTTAGATTTTGTATTGTATGATATTCTTCCGGATGATCCGAGTGAAGCAGCATCTATCAGACGACGATCATTCCGATTCTATTATAATCATACAACAAAGACCTTATATCGTCGAGCCTATGATGGTTTACTTCTCCGATGTGTTGCCGGTGACGAGGCTCAACAAATTATTCGTGAAGCACATGATGGAACTTATGGAGCACATCAGCCTGGACCAAAACTTCAAGACCGTATTCGACGTATGGGTTATTATTGGCCTACTATGGTATCAGACGCCATCGAATATGCAAAAAAGTGTAAAGCTTGTCAAATCTATGCAGATTTTATTCATCAACCTTCAGAATTTCTACATCCGACGGCAGCATCATGGCCCTTCGAAGCTTGGGGCATGGACATTATTGGTCCGATCAATCCGCCGTCATCCAAGGGTCATCGGTTTATTCTTGCAATAACCGATTACTTCTCCAAATAGGCCGAAGCCATTCCTTTGTCTGAAGTTAAGACGTCTAATGTCATTTGCTTTATTAAGCACCACGTCATCTACAGATTTGGTGTTCCTCGACGCATTATTCATGATAACGGACCACAGTTCGTCAGTCAGAAGTTTACTCGATTCTGTGACGATCACCGGATCAACAATGTGGCTTCTACCGCATATAGTCCGGCAGTTAACGGATTAGCAGAAGCTTTCAACAAGACCATCATCAAACTCCTAAAGAAGTTTGTCTCTTCTAACAAACGTAATTGGAGTGAGAAGCTCGGTGAATGTTTGTGGGCTTATCGCACTACAGTTCGTAATGCTACTAAATGTACACCCTTCTCTCTGGTATATGGTTGCGAAGCTGTTCTTCCATTAGAGATTCAAATTCCTTCTTTAAGGATAGCAATCGCTAATGAACTCACTGCAGAAAATAATGATCGTCTTCGACTTCAAGAATTAGAAGCTCTGGATGAAAAGCGATTATCTGCTCAACAGAATATTGAATTCTATCAAGCTAGAATTTCAAGAGCTTTTAATAAGAAAGTCAGAATTCGGGCGTATCAAAAAGGAGAATTTGTTCTGACTGTCAGACATCCTATGACTATGACTCATATGAGCAAGGGCAAATTTGACGCAAAGTGGGAAGGACCCTATATTGTGAGCAAAGTTTTCTCAAATGGAGCTTATCAACTCTCAGAATTGGATGGTCGAAAAGTTTTGATGCCTATTAATGGCAAATTCCTTAAAAAGTACTATGTATAAATATAAATGCTTGTAATCATCAGACAGTTTCATGTTTAGAAATAAAATTTTTATTTTATTTTTATCATGAATGATGATACATGATATTAAAGAAGAACACTATCATTCTTTTTTACATTTGGATGTGGGCCACTGCCGTCCTTCTCGAAGACGTGATCAGCAAAAGAGTCGAGAACCTCCTTTCTAGAACCCACGAGGAACTTGCAAACGGCCATCCTCATGGCTTCTTATTCTTCAGTCTTTCCTGGTTCGAGCAGGAAATCCAGAATGTCCCTTGGTGGCTTGGGTGCAGACGAACCTTCGCCTGCTTCCGTCTTCTTCGATTGAACTGGATCAAAAGGGTGTTCTTCAGTGCCTTTCTGAACTTTTGAGGCAATTCCAGTTTTCTTGAATGCTTCTTCAGACGACATTTTTATGTTTGAAAGAAGAAGTGTTCGTTCTTGTCAAATTTCTGCTATATTTTTAGGCAGAAGTTCTACAAATAATGAAACGTCACGTTCATCCGACGGTTCATCTATCTATTAATTGCGTTCATCCGACGATTCATCCGTTCATTTATTCGTCCGTTCATGATCTTCTATCAATTTATTAAAGTGGGGATTCGTTATTGATCATGTTTTTATAACCTCTGAATCAATTCCGAATCTACTTGCTCATTTGTCATTTTTGACCTCTGCATAGAAATCAATCTATTTTCTTTTGAGTTCCTACATATTATCACGTCCATAATACCTCTGATAGTATCATATACTCTAAAACAGAAAAGAAGATTTCATTATCTATCATGTCCACAATTCATCCACAAATACAAATCTTTGAGCATAGAAGAATTATCATTTCCATTCTCATTTCACCACAAAAAGTCTATTACATTTTCTTAGACTTTCTTATAAATCATAATGGAAATCTATTACAAATCTTGGATTTTTATTCTACACCACAATAATAACCTAATAGAGATCTATCTTCTTCTTTGGATCTTCTCCGTCGGACCTTCTCCGTCAGGTTCGTTGTTGGTGGCAGTTCCTGACTGTCTGGGTCCCAGTCACGACCAGATCAGCAGGAATCAAACTCTGGTCTTCTCTCTCAGACGAGAGGAGAACCACAGAGTATGGCAGCCCGAAGTCGTGGTGCTGCCAATACAACTGGTGGATTGGGGGTAACCTCTCAAGGAAGACAGGAATGTATCCAAACCTTGGGATACAATTTTTAGTTCTCCCGTGAAAGGAACTCTACTACCCGATTTCTCGGGGTAGAGTTGACTCTACCATCCAACTCTCGTGTATAAAGGCTCTTCCTACCATCTGAGGAAGACCCTTCTATCCCACGAAGAGTTCTGAGTTGTCTGATTTACGCATCAAAAGCGTATGAGCTCCCTGATGTAGATGTCAGCAGGATATTCTCTACAACATCCACATCCCTAATGCCAGTTCTGAAGAAAATTTTTAGCCAAGTTTCTGCAGAAAGTATCAACAGAAATCATTCAGTGTGCATTTATCAAACAGAAATAGGCGTGTATTGTTCAAATCAGAAACAAGAAATAGAAAGCCTATCTTCAACAGCAAAAATAATGCACGTATTACACTGACTTACCTTCAAGTTTGGTGCTAAGGATTGGCAAACTCATGTTTGATACAGTGCGCAGAAGTCGAACATTAGAAAACATTGCTTTCCTGTTTGAGAGTGAAATCTCCCAAAAATTTTATTCTCAGAGAAGAAGAAGAGGAATGGGAGATGAGTATCTGTGAAACTCTTCTATCTATTTAAAGGGCAAAGTACAAGTCTATTCTTGGAAAAGATCCGCATAAATAGCGCTCGTAAACCGTGGAATGAGTGTTACGTGTGCTTTGGAAGACAGAGCAACATTGGAAATAGTCAAAGGGTGCTAATTAATATTCTTCATTAATGCACGTAGATTAAACACAGAAGTTGTACTTCATTCTTCAAGACAGGTACTGATAGCCTTACAAAAGACAAAACAAAAAGAGTGCAACAAAAGCACAAAAGACACGCTCTATTTTCCAGAGCGACTGAGCTTAATGCCTAGTTCTTCTACGCTTTTGACCCCCATGCGGTGTAACAGAGCTTTCAACATTTCACGCTGCTCTATGAGGCTGCGCCCATCAGAAGAGAACAAGCCATCTAAGCCAAAATAGCTCAAGAAATTCTTGGCTAGTTGCAAGGGATCATCTTTGAGTTCGAAGATAAGGGGCTCTGGCTCTTCATCTCCAAAAGTGGGGTCACCATGGGAACAAAAGCCCAACTTGCGTGCTTCTTCCTCAGCTTTCTCTTTTGGTGTCATGTTGACGTAAGATGAAGATTAAATGAATCCTCTCCCTGTTTATATAACAGAGCTCGCCGACGGTTCATATTCTACCATAAACTGGATGTAATCAGTCTCGGAAAATGAAGAGTCATCATGACATTTAATAAGTTCATTTGGATATTCTCAAAGAACTTCGAAGTCTTTCCGACTTCCAAAAAATTTGAAGTCATCTCAGCGTGACTGATTTCATTTTATCATCTTATTTTCAAAGTATTTCGAAAATTTTGAAGTCTTTTCAATTTTTCGAAAACTTTGAAGGGGGTCTTGTAAGCCTTTAAAAATGACAGTCACGCTGAGTTGATCAGGACAGAGTCAAAAGTCACGTTCAGTTTATCCAGACAATATTTACAAATCACGCTGGGGAGACAGCTCATCATTTGTCAGAGAGTAATTATGACTGACAGCACAACAGTCGAAGAATGTCTCTTCGTATGCCACGTATGCACAGAATTCGAGAGATCACAGCCGTCTATTGCGTGATTTTCGAAATCTTCTTCAGCAAGACTCAACCTTCGTCAAGTTGGCGTACCAAAAGAGCTTCTTGTCATTTAATGTGACTGACAAAAGCAATCACTACCAGAGATTTTGTGTCAGTCGAGGCACGCTGAATCAAGACAGCTGGCAGTCTATCTCAAGTCTGCGTGGATTCTGAAGTTTTCTTCATCAAAGTCTGCGTAGATTCTGAAGCTTCTTGCCCCAAGTTTGCGTAGATTTTGAATCTTTCTACCCCGAGTCTGCGTGGATTCTGAAGTTTTCTTCATCAAAGTCTGCGTAGATTCTGAAGCTTCTTGCCCCAAGTTTGCGTGGATTTTGAAGCTTTCTACCCCGAGTCTGCGTGGATTTCGTCTTCAACAAGTCTGCGTAGATTTCATCAAATTGGAGTACGTGGCAGCCATGCCACTGATCTCTCGCCTGCGTGTCCTGTAACTTGCACACGACTCATGCATGATTGCCATGTGTCCAACAGTTACAGGCCACGTCCAGTAACTGCTCACAACCTTGCGTATGTTAAATCCTGTGTGATTTTCAACTAAGCACAGGCTGTGAAGACAGTTATCTTTTCAGTTATTATTTTTGACTCTATAAATAGAGTTCTTTTTTTTCATTCATTGTACGGATACATAGTTATCTACTGTCAAAATTTTGAGAGCTTTTCTTCTTCGCATAGTCCAAGGGATAAAGTGATCGTCTTCTAGATCAGATTCCCACAGTTGTAATTTTTCCAGATACACAATAAATAAAGGAATTTATTTATGGAAAACACTCCAGTCGTGTTATGACAGTCTACATGACTGGGGGTGACACCGAGTCGAATGCGCCACCAGCGGACCTTGTCCAGCGCATGGATACCCTGGAGGGAGGACTCAAAACCCTCTCTGCCTCTATGCAAACACTGACTCAAGCAGTGTTTGAGATACGGTCAGCTTTGGCCAGGACGCCTTCTACCGGTCCCGACCCAGGGGTCAATAGAGAGTCAAGTGTACCCCCTCAATGGGTATCCTTGGATACGGATCACCGCGAAGCCCCTCGGACGTCGGAGTCCTCAATTGCTCAACTCCAGGTGGTACCACCTTCCCCGACTCCTAGCTCCACGGAAGACGTGGTCGAGATGATCATGGACCTGCGCGAGCGCTTTGAGTCCTAGACGAGACAAGAGGAGCGCCAAAAGATGGGCATCCCCCAACCTTATTCCCTCGAATGGAACAAAGTGGTTTATCCTTCCAAATATAAACACAAACACTGACGCCATACGACGGGAAGGACTCTCCGCGTCGCTATTTGACGTACTTCCAGTCCCAAACGGGACATTTTCTGAAGGAGGACGCGCTACTCACCAGCATAGTTGTCGGGGCACTGAAAGGAGTAGCATACGACTGGTACTGCAGCCTCCTCGACAATTCTATATCTTTCTTCGACGATTTGACGCACCTTTTCCTTGATCGTTTCTACGACGGCGGGAAGGACATGACAATGGCATCTCTCATAGAGATACGCCAGAAGGAGAAGGAAACAGTTCGGGTGTTCATCGAACGCTTCCGACAGACCTGCTTCAGACTGCCCCCGGGCATGCCAGAACATGCACTCCTCTCCTCCTGTAGCACGAATATGCTGCCTGCAGTCAAACTCTGGCTCAACTCTACTCCTCCTCCCGACTGGAGTTCCTTGATCATCGAAGCCGAGGCCGCAGAAAAGAAGACGGCCAATGCTCGTCTTCTGGGAGTCAGTTTCCCTGTCTTTGAAGACAAGGGGAAGCGGCCTGCAGCCAACAACCCCAGACGAGAGACGAAGGGGAAACAGGCATTGACTGTCAATGCCTCAAAAGGTGCATCAGCGCCTACTCAGAAGCCTCCACTTGCACCACGGCCAAATGAGGTTTATTCTTTCAACGATGAAGACACCCTGCAACTCTTGGAGATACTGAAGCAGGGTGACAAGATCAAGTTGCCGGACCCGAAGCGTCCGGACAAGGTTGGGAAAGTGGACAATCTGAGGTACTGTCACTACCATCGGTTTGTCGGACACCCAACCAAGGACTGTTACATCCTCAAAAACTACATCCAGCGCATGATCAATGTAGAAGTTATCTCCGTTGATTACGAGGAGAAGACGGTTTCGGCCAACGTGGTGTCACTCCAGTTCGGCACCTTGCCACCAACTACAACACAAGATGGTGTTGTCCCCATCCCTAAGGCGACAATGGAGGTGGTTAACTTACCACCTACTCGTGACAACGTGAGTGGACTCATCCCACTCACCACATCTCGGGGGGAGATCTTATGGGTTCACCCTGATCTCGTCTCCGAGGTTACTCAACCGGAGGTACGCTCTGCCTCCAAAACCAAAGGCAGGAAGATCAGGTCTTGCCACATGATCTCTTCCTCCGCAGAAGAGGCTCTTCCTGTACAAATACGTTCACAACAGAACGCCCAACCCGATGAAGCTACCGTCGAGGTGGTGCCTCCTTGCACCGTCCCTGCTACCGAAGAAGGGGGTCCGTCCAAGCCTCCAGCAGCTAATAAGCAGAAGCATGTAGAGGCTCGTTTCGACAGACCTCTACGAAAGGAGAATGCTTCGGGGCTAGCCAAGCCCTACAACTTCGACATACTGGCACAACTTGCCAGTAGTCCTACCCGTCTATCTCTGTTTGAGCTCCTTCGCCTTTCCAAAGACACTCGCGAGGCTCTCTGTGAAGCCCTGAAGGATGCTGAGTCCTTCATCAGTCAGGTCAAGCAGCCTGAAGATCTCCCAACTACATATGCGTACTGTCATTGTGCGGATGAGGTTATCCTCAATATAACCTTCACCCAACAAGACATGCTGCTCAAGCACAACCGACACAACAGGCCGCTGTATTATACAGGGTATATCGGTTCTGTCAAGATAAAGCGGATTCATATCGATCCGGGGTCTTCCCTCAGTATCATCCCGAAGACGCTGCTCTCAACACTAGGGATCCCATTGTATCGACTGGCGCCATCCAACACAACAATCAGTGGCTTCAACGCTAGCAAAAGCGAGCCACTGGGCAAGATACGACTAAAGTGCCATATCGGTAACCTCAGAACTGAGGTGACTTGTTATGTCGTGGACGCCGACGTCAACTACAACCTCCTGTTGGGTCGTCCATGGCTGTATGAGTACATGGTGGTGCCATCCACACTCCACCAATGTATGAAGTACGTGTCCACCAACGATGTCATCCGGACGGAGTTTGCGGACATTGACCCTTTCAAAGGGGTTGAAGCCTACTTCACTGATTCCTCCTTGTATAAGTCACATGACGAGGAGGAAGCCAATGATGCTGACGACGAGGCAGAAACGGCAGCAGAGCCAGATATGGAGCCGGAGATGACTTCCGACGCTCCTTTGAAGATCCGACTCAAAGGCAAACCGCCTCAGAAGTTTCCTCCCATGAACATCAAGCTACCCGGGAAAGCACCAACTGCTCCTGAGGCTCCCTTGAAGAAACGCCTCAAGGGAAAGCCGCCTCAGACATCGGCTCCCCTTGTGGCAAAATTATAAGGAAAGGCACCAATCACCGGAGGCACAGTGGAGGCACCTCTGAAGGTGCGTCTTAAAGGCAAGCCGCCGCAATCCAAGCTACCAGAGAAAGCCCACATAGCCCTCTCGGACCCCGAAATCAAAGCTGTGGTGGACTCTTCTGATCCAATCCCAGTACTCACAGATGAAGAGCTAGGGGAATATATCTCTGCTGATGTAGATGCACCCTCTCTGGACAATATAATCCCGCGGGATAAAATCTCGTATTTCATCAATAATAGAGTGTCTTTTAATTATTCTAGTCTTCCACATTGGAATGCCATGTATACATTAGATACCGCTCTACGGTCGTTGCAAACACAAATAACGACTATCCATCATGTAAATCGAGTAGTCCCGTTCCAAGGGGTCTGTTCTGTAGTCCCACCGCAGAGTCGAGACGAAGAATCCATCATCTTCGGTAAAATTGAGCATCATCAAGACCTCCCGCCATTCGAGCCAGAACCAGATACCGGCAGAATACAAGTCTATCGGTATACGGACAAGGCAAAGTACCTCATCCAAAAGATGGGTTACGACCTAAAAAGCAACAAAGGCCTGAACTACGGCAAGGGTCGACGTCTTCCTCTCCAGCTTCCAACACCTAAAGAAAAGTCGCAGGACTACTACAACCGGACTCGACGGAGGATAGGCTATGTTACGCCGCCGTCAACTCCAGAGAGTTTGAAGGCAGAAGAAGCAGAACATTCTCATTCGTTTGAAGCATCAACTTGGGATTCCGATACTAGTATCGGCTCAGTCTTCAAGAGGGTGTTGTCAGCCAACATGACATCCGCTCAACCTCAAGAAGATGAAGGCGAAGATCAAGCACCGGAATTCTTCGAAGAAGAACCCTGGGCACAACACTTAGGATAACAATAGGAGTCTCGTTTTGAGCTACGCGAACCCCCTACCGAAGACGAAGTCGAGCAGATTGACCTTGGGGATGGATCTTCTTCCAAACCCATCTTCATTAGCAAAAGCCTAAAAGGAGAAGACCGGGAGTCTTTAATCCGACTGGCTAAAGAATATATTAATGTCTTTGCCTGGAGCCACGAAGACATGCCAGGACTTGATCCTCAGATCGTGATGTATAGGCTCAACATCTTACCCGATGCCAAGCCTATCAAATAACAACAGCGACGCTTTCGTCCGGACATCATGAACGCCATCGATGCCATCGATCAGGAGGTTGACAAACTTTTGACCAGCGGCTTCATCCGGGAAGAACAACATCCGGATTAGGTAGCCAACGTCGTCCCTGTCACCAAAAAGAATGGGAAGATTTGGGTCTGCATCGACTTCAGGGATCTCAACTCCGCTTGCCCGAAGGACGAGTTCCTACTTCCCATCACCGACGTGATGATCGACAACACATGTGGCTTCGAACGCATGTCTTTCATGGACGGGTATTCGAGCTACAACCAGATCAAGATGTTTCCCGATGACACAAAACATACGTCATTCAGAACTCCAAAGGAAATTTTCTGCTACACAGTGATGCCCTTCGGCTTGAAGAACGCTGGTGCCACATACCAACGAGCTATGAGCACTATTTTTCATTAGCATCTTCGAAAGACAGTCGAATGTTATGTTGACGACATCGCAGTCAAGAGCCGTCTCAAAGGAGATCACCTATAAGACCTGAAGACAGTCTTCGATCTCATGCGGGCGCATCAACTCAAGATGAACCCTGCTAAATCCTTCTTGGGAGTTTCTAGCAGAAAGTTCTTGGGCTTCATTATCACGGCAAAAGGCATTCATGTCGATCCCGAGAAGACCAAAGCCATCCTCGACATGGGCCCACCGAAGAACCTCCGAGAACTTCGAGGCCTGCAAGGGCGTCTGGTATACATCCGGAGGTTTATAGCAAACCTTTCCGAAAAATGTCGACCCTTCACTCAGCTTATGAAGAAGGGAGTCTCTTACGTTTGGACAGAGGAATGCCAAAAAGCTTTCGACGACATCAAAGCTTACCTGACGAGTCCGCCAGTCCTAGTGGCACCCGTCGCCGACAAACCGTTCCTCCTCTACGTCCGTGCCATAGATCATTCCTTCGGCGCTTTGCTGGCTCAGAACAGCGATACAGGCTATGAGCAAGCCATCTACTACCTCAGTCGAACACTCATCAGGGCCGAACACCGGTACAACCCCGTTGAAAAGGAATGCTTGGCGTTGGTGTTTACCATTTAGAAGACTCGCTATTATGTCTTGGACCAGACAATTTATGTCATTTCTCGAGTCAATCTACTCAGAGTTCTCATGACGAAGCCAGGATCCTTGAACTCCCGGCTAGCTACATGGGCAATCCTGCTAACGCCATACAACATGGTGTTCGTTCCTTAAAAAGCCGCCAAGGGTCAAGCTCTGGCCGACTTTTTAGCTGCACACCCCATCCCCGAGTCCTCAAGACTCTATGAAGACATCCCGGATGAGGTCCAAGAATCAAACGTCACCGAAGAAGGCTCCGTCTGGCGGATGTTTTTCGATGGCGCTTCAAGAACAGGCCCCAAAGGCCACATCATCGCAGGAGTGGGGGTAGTCTTGGTCTCCCCCGATCAGCTGGTCATACAGCGTGCCTACTCCCTTTCGAAGCCGTGCTCCAACAATGTTGCCGAGTACAATGCGCTCATCATGGGACTCCAGCTGGCGCAACAGCTGGGGGTGAATCATCTGAAAGCCTACGGCGACTCAAAACTCATCGTAAACCAGATCAGAGGGCAATACGAGGTTCGCCATGAAGACATGATCCCTTACCATGAAGTTGCGTTGAACATCATTTCAACCTTCACCGAGTTTTTCATCAAACACGTACCTCGTCTACAAAATCTGGAGGCTGACGCTCTGGCTGGCCTCGCTGCTTCGTTAGCAGCACCTCTCGGGACTCAACACTATGTCACCGTAGATGGTCGAGACTTGGTCTGTCCTAAAAACAACCTATGTTCACGAGTGGCCCATGCCATGTCAACTAGTGCTGGTGTTCATGTCTGAGACTGGAGGTTCCCGTTCATCGACTTCGCTGTCTACGGAATTCTCCCAGAGGACCCGAAAGAAGCCATCTCAGTCAGGAGGCATTCCCTTCGATTCTACTACGACACAGCTACTAAAATGCTGTACCGACGCTCTTACGATGGACTTCTTCTTCGATGTTTATCCAACGAAGAAGCAGCCGAAGCCCTTCGAGAAGCTCACGATGGGACCTGCGGAGCCCATCAACCTGGCCCTAAGTTGCAGGATCGACTGCGACGCATGGGCTACTACTGGCCAACTATGGCCGCTGACGCTGTCGACTATGCTAAGAAGTGCCATACGTGCCAGCTTCACGCAGACTTCATTCATACACCGTCAGAACCACTACATCCTACAGTCGCCTCCTGGCCCTTCGAAGCTTGGGGCATGGACATTGTGGGACCGATCACCCCTCCTTCATCGAGAGGACACCGCTTCATCCTAGCCATCACCGACTACTTCTCCAAATAGGCAGAAGCAGTTCCACTAGCGGAGGTGAAGAGCTCTAGGGTGATCAGCTTCATCAAGCACCATGTCATCTACCATTTTGGGGTACCTCGGAGGATTATCCACGATAATGGTCCTCAGTTCATCAGCCACATTTTTAGCAGATTCTGCGACAAGAATCGCATCCAAAACGTGGCCTCAACCACCTACAATCCGGCAGCAAACGTATTGGCCGAGGCGTTCAACAAGACTATCGTCAGGCTACTCAAAAAGGTCGTGTCATCCAACAAATGTGACTGGGACGAAAAGTTTGACGAATGCCTTTGGGCCTACCGCACAACGGTACGGACCCCGACGGGCAACACACCATTCTCCCTAGTCTACGGAAGCGAAGCGGTACTACCTCTTGAGATCCAGATACCCTCACTCCGCGTAGCAATCACAAACCAACTCACAGAAGAGGACAATCAACGTCGTCGTCTGCGGGAACTGGAGACACTTAACGAAAAGCGTCTCCTAGCTCAACAACGCATCGAACTCTACCAAGCCCGTATATCACAGGCTTTCAACAAGAAGGTCAAGCAGAGGACTTTCCAAGAAGGCGACCTGGTTCTGGCAGTCAGGAGGCCGATGGTGTTGACTCACAAGACACCAGGAAAGTTCGAGCCCAAGTGGGAAGGACCTTTCATCATAGAGACGGTATACTCAAACGGTGCTTACCGCCTCGCTAAACCCAATAGGGACTTGTTCATGATGCCAATCAACGGCAAGTTTCTAAAGAAGTACTACTCTTTACATCTTTCAGACATGTACTTCCACAAAATCAGATGCTTCTGGAACCCAGCTGTTCTGTGGCATTCTCCAGTAGAAGGACAACCACGTCCACATCACCTCTGAGTTGTCCCCCCTACGCCCTACAAAGCGGAGTCTTACACTCCGTAAGATTACGCTGCCTATCATGTTTACCACGTCCATATTACCTCTGAGTAAACATCCCGTACAGACAACCCCTGCGTTGCCGTACATTGATCGCAGAACTTCCACGTCCATATTACCTCTGAGTAGTTCCGCGTATCCCCTATAGTCATTCCTACCACGTCCATAACACCTCTGAGTAGAAAGATTCTATCATTTTTGAATCCCATATTTGCCACGTCCACATCACCTCTGAGCAAACATGTTGGTTCTCTCAAACTTATTATCTGTACCTAAAAACCAAGGTGCACAAAAGATAATAGGTCCACACAAATTATCAAATTCATGACAGCAAAAAAAATGAACACATCACAAAAATTTTTGTATTTATTTATTTCTGAAAAAAGAGAGTAAAGGATTACACCCTCCCCAGCAAGAGTTGCAAAAACACAAAAAGAAGACACTACAATCCCTAAACATCCCCAGGGTTGGCTGAAAGCTCTTCAATCCGGCGCCTCAAGTCTGTCGCTTGAGTCTCCACAGTCGCCAGGACCCGACGTTCAGCTTCTTGACACATCGCTTCTATGGCCTCAGGAGAAGTGTCATCCTCATGCTTCTCATCCAGCTGCTGCCGCTGCTGAGCCAGAGTAAGAGCCCGGTGGGTGAAAGCTGCTTCCTCCTTCTTGAATGCTACATGTTCAGCCTGGGCACGCTCAGCATCTAATAGGAGTCGGGCCCACTGGTCCTCAAGGTGGCGAATCTGGGCATCAACCTCCGCGATACTAGCGTCCAACGCAGCTCGCAACTCCACCTTCTCCTGCGTAGACTGAGACAGTCGCTCCACTGCAGCTTCAGTCTCAGCCACTTTGCGTTCCCAGACACCCACGGTGGCCTGATAGGAGGACTCGATCTCAGTAATCAGCTTCTCCCTTTTCGCGTCTATCAGGGTGGAAAGATCATTACGCTAGATACGCTGAAACTCGGAAAGCTGCTGATCCAGCTCAGTCACCGAGGCCTCCAGAATTTCGGCCATATGATCATGGCCCTGGTGGAGACGTATCAGATTGATGTGTGGAAGCGACATGGATTTTGCCATCGCGAAACTCCCATTGGTGTTCATCTCTGTCGACACACCCTTCTCCAACATCTTGTACACTGTCTCAACGATGAATTTCAAGTACTCATCCGCATCCGCCAACACTTGTGGTGTCATGGCAGGAGTTAGAGGAGTCACCCTGGATGGCGGACCTGAAGAAGACCCGTCGATCTCAGTCTGCGAGGTTTGAACATCGACCTCAGCAGACTCTTCCGTACCAGGAACTTGAATTCCGCTACCAGCGCCAGATGCCAAGAGTGTAGAAGGAGTTGGATGGGGCGTCAATATTGTCCCCCAAGTCGAAGAAGCAATAGAGGGCTCTTGCATCAGCAAGCCCTCGCCCTTTCCTGGCTTAAAGGGACTATCAGCATCCGGAGCTGCCTCCTCCACCACCGAGACGCAATCTAGCGCGGAGCCTTCCTCTGGCAAGCTAACCGGATCAGCTCCCATTTCCTGGCGGGGCGCGTCTTCTGGGGTCGGGCTCGGCAGACGAGTCTCCCCCTCATCATCAAATCCCTCCACGGGGACCAAATCTGTCGCCACCTCCCGGTTGGCAGCCATCTCAGCTTCCATTGCTGAGCCTGGGGTTGGGCTCGGCAACGCTACAGCCGACCTCCCCGTATCATGGCAAGGAGGGGAATCAACCCTCTCCTCTGTTGCAATCACGTCTGTTGCCTCCGCAACAGACTCACGCATCTCTGGAGGAACGTCTTCCGAAGACGACGAACTCTACCCCACTACATCATCAAGAAGCCCCGTGTCTGCAGGACCCTCAACGTCCAAGGCCCCCACGGCAGCTTGCACCATCCCGGAAGTTGCTGCAACCTCAGCGTCTCTTCCGACAAAGTCCGGATATACTAAAATCTTCGCAGGAATAACATCTTCAGGATTCTCCTCCATTGGAGACATGACCATCGGAAGAATTCGCTCATCAGAGCAGCTTGCCACCTCCTTCGGTCTACTGACACCCGGTTTCGAAACACGGGTTTTCTTCTTCAACGATCCCTACAAGAAGAAAAGCACAAGTCACCAAAATGACATGATGAGCCAGATTACGGAGGACTCTTTACCTCAGCAGGGACTGATCCTAGTGACGCATTTGGAGTCATCACTTTCCTCGGCCTTTTTGGTATGGACGAACCGGCTTCTGTGTCAGCCCGTCTCTTCCCAACAGGGAGATCTCTCACTGATGCTAAAGCAACAGCCCGATATCCCGCCAATTCTGGTGGACGATATGACCGAGCCGCCACCAACATATTTGTCGTAGCCTCTAGCTGAGTTCCAATGATGAAACTGGTCTCCCTATCATAACCAGGAGACACATTATTCATGGTGCAATACAGTTTAACGGCTGAATACAGGATTTGTGGCCGAGGGTTGCGAACTGGCGTAGTAAAATGAACACCAGTGCACCCGGCATTGTAATATTGCCAGCCCCGACTCCGTCCAGCAAACTCCCGACAAACCCCAAACTGTTACTAGGGTTTCGTAACATTAACTGGGTGTAGCCGAACTGGCGAGCAAATCGGCTTGGCAGATATGGCTCCAGATAGCACCTATTCTGGTTGCGATAGACCAAGTGGGAAGGCCGAATACTTTGTAACCAATGAAAACCCTATTTCGGCAGAGTAATCGCATCTTCACCAAAGTCGTCTAAATCTTGGTCGGCTTCGAAGTCTTTGGAGATGGGACCGACCTTGACAATCTCCCATTCCTGAAGATAGGACAAAACTCTCCTGCAGACGGGGACACCAGTGTGCAACCACTTCCTCTTGTAGAAGCGGCGGATAAAGGCGTCACCTTCAACGTGATCCTCCTCCGAGCTTGGACTCATCATATTCGGATGATGTAGAATCAACCATCCCATCAGATAATGGAATGGTAGTTCGGCCCGGGAAAAGTTGTCATTTCTACCTCTTTCATGGATCACGTCCTCAACAAAGGTCCTCAAGCCCCGCAACAGGTTACATACCATCGCGGGGAGAAGGGCCAAAGGACGACCAAAGGCCAATTTTACTGCTGGCAAAATGAGGTTCCGGTGTACCCTCTCCACGGAACCCGATCCGCTCGAGAACACACAATCCCGGAGCCATATCATCAAATAAGCAGCCAATACTGCCTTAGATGACCTCCGGTGCGCACAATGCCAGAAGCAGCTATACGCGTTCTCACCACTCTCATTTGAACGAGGGGCCCTCTCGTCCAACCGGCTCATTTCAGAGGTCATCTCCACGGGTTTCAGCCCTTGCGGAGTCATAAACCGAATCTTCGAGGAATCCGCCAAATCCTGCTTGAAGACGTAATCCCTCCAAGCAGTCACATGAGGTTGAGACTCGCCTTTCTCCCTCCGTTGCATCAGATAATGATGGTTCGCTACCTCTTTAAAAACAGCCATCATCTCCGGGTCCTTCTTTTCCAAGACAAGGATCTCTTCGTTTGACGGGAAATATTCCTCGTACGGTTCAGAGCCCCAGGGAAGCCTGGATACCTCGTACATTTTGTGGAGAGCCAATCCCAACTCTCCCACTGGAGTAAAGAAAGTGCCAGTCTGGGTATTGAGCATTTCCAAGAGAGCAAGGAACATATGCTTATTAAGATCCACGCCAGCCTGTGTGGCACGGATAGCGGCCGTCAGCCCAATCTCTTTAAGCTCAGCCTTGAACTTCGACAACACCCAAATGGTTAAGTCGTCCCACTTCGGCATGTGGTGACACCAACCTTCAACCCTAAAGCTACCTTTCGGATACATGACCGTCGATGTTAGCATCCGATTTGCAAAGGTCGAAGCACTGAAGACAAAGGTGTCATTACGAACCTCACTATAAAGGCTCCCAGGACGCAAAGTTTTGCAACTAAACGAGGGTCCGGCTCGCGAAGTGGCCAAGGTATCCCTTTGATTTGAAGTAGCATCAATCGAAAGAGTACCTCCCAATGCCCCTCCTTGAGAAGGAGTAAGTTCCCAGGGCATCCTTCTCTTGGAAGCTAAACGGTAGAAGGCCGTCAGCGGCAACTGGCGATCAAGTTGTCGC
The DNA here is from genome assembly GCA_029216955.1 of Iris pallida. NCBI lineage: Eukaryota > Viridiplantae > Streptophyta > Magnoliopsida > Asparagales > Iridaceae > Iris > Iris pallida. The sequence continues at coordinate 10,800,300 of JANAVB010030220.1, forward strand.
ATATACAGAACCATGCACTTCGCAGAGAAGAACCAGTCTTCTTTGATCTTCAGTATCTTTGCCTCAGTGGAGATCAGGCGGTCACCGAACAAAAAGACAGGTTTTAAGAAGGTCACATCCTCGGATTCAACAGATTTCAATTTACCGCTCTCCATCATACTCTGAAGGAAAATCGACAACTGATTCTGGATCTGCAGCATTCTCTCAGGAGGTTGATTCTGTAGGATAGCATCCTTCGTAGGGTTGATAACCTCCTCATCAAAATCAACTCCCATTTGACAAAGAGAAGCATCCAGAAGGACTTCATTCAGCAAAGGGATTGTCATCAACACTGATACAATAAAGACAAAAGTCAGGCAAAAAGCTCTAAGAAGACAAAGTGTGTCAAGCAGCCTGGCGCATCCTCAGGGTGCAAACCCATGCGCATCAGCCGTAAAGCTTCGGCGCATCATCAGGGTGTAAACCCATGCGCGTCAGCAGTGAAGCTTCGGCGCATCGTTAGGGTGTAAACCCATGCGCGTTAGCAGTTAAACCTCGATGCATAATAAGGGCCTAAACCCATGCACGTTGGTAGGATAAAACCTCGACGCATCATCAGGACAGAAGTCCATGCACTTCGGTAAACCAAGAGAGCACACCAACTCAGCCGTATCCAAAACGCGTCTGAGTTGAAAAAGAAAATAATAATGGAAAAGTCGACACCCACCCGTCACCGCAGGCCGAACGTGGGCCGGAGTCACAATGGTGACAGGAGCGTCTTCCTCGACGAACTCCGCAGGCTCCTTTTCCTTGCCAACACCACTGCGAGGAGTCTTGGGAGCCATTCCTTGAAGGAAGAAAGTTAGGGTTTTTTTTGAAGAAGAACTCTAAAAGACAAAAACAAAGAGAGGAATCAGGCCGAAACTCTCTCTCTCTTCTCCTCACGACTATTTATAGGCTCAGTCGCACACGTGAACCGATGAAGAGTGACCTCAGCCGCCGCTTCGGGTTCTGTGAAGAGATAATTGCAGATAAAACCAAAAAGATCATCATTAATCTTCTTGGTTATCGAGGCGTTATCATTTGCATTAACTAAGACGAGCACGTGCCCTGTCACTGATGCGCGGAGTATCCATGCGCCCTAACCACCATGCTTCTTATTCAAAGTATTCCAAAACTTGACAAAAAAGTTTTAAAAACTTTGAAGGGGGTCTTGTAGAAGCATAGAATTTCACGATCAGAAATCCTATGCGCCTAACTACACGCGCCAGGAAGTTCAGACAATCTCAGAAGCAAAAGAATAGACATCAAAAGAGGATTTTTATTTACATATAAAAGTCTATTACATGTCTAGAAAAGGTTGTACAAAGGAGAATTTCTACAAAAAAAGACCCTAAGTCTACAGCCAGGCGCAGCAGTCATCATGTGCTCTTGAACAGGCGCATCTTACCATGTGCTATCAGTCAGGCGCATCCCACCATGCGCTCCCAGCCAGGCACATCCCTTCAGCAGCTCAGTTATGTGCTACCCTTCCAGCCAGGCTCACCGCCGTCTAAATGCTTCGACTAATGAAGCATTTATTGAGCAGAACGAGGGTGGCAATCAACCCTCTAGCTGGAGGAAGAGCTCCCCAAACCGAGGAAGAGAAGAGCACCGCAAGCCAACCTGTGGCCAGGGGAGGCTTCGAAAGAGCCTCCAAAGGCAAAGGAAGACCGCAATCGAAACCGCGGCTAAAGGAGCAGCTTTCAACACAACCAGAATGGGCAACACCTACTTTGAAGGAAAAAAGAGCCCCCAAAGCTGCAGCACCGCAATTCTGATCTGCGGCTCTTCCCACATAACGGAGACGAGGCTCGAGCATCCCGATCTTTGGATGTAACAGGCACCTTCCGTCTGCCTCGGAAGCCCTCAACTTCGACTTTTAGATATAACAGTCACCTTCAAGTGCATCAATGAAGACAATGCGTTGCATCTTCACCCTCGGGAGCATCTCGTCAACAGAATGTGCCCGAGTAAACAAGTTCATTTCGGAGGAACGTAAGAGAACGAGAAGCAAACACTCTCTATGCCACTATTTATAGGTCGGGCAAATCAAACCCATGCGCCAAGTGGATGGCTCTCCGAATCTCGTGCAATGAATTTGCATTAAATGGATGAACCAGACGCTTCGAATTCAGCCAAGTCAAAAATGGCTATTTAAAGCACTCGAAGAACGGAACAGTCACACCAGAAGACGTGTCAAGCGGAGCGGATGCGCCGGACAGACCGTGCATCACACTGACGCGCCTCTCAACACCAAGCGCTTCATAAGCATGCGCCTCCATGCGGCCCCATGCGCCTAGTGGAACGCCGATCGATGCGCCCACTCCAACAGTCCATCACCTGTCAAAGAACATTAAATGCTGAAGTCTGACAGAGTTGGCAGCACGTCCCCCGAAGACTGCAGTTGACAGCTTTTTTAGAAAATAAAGCATTGCCGACGTCAGCATCATTATTACTTCCCTCCGGCGGTTACAAGCCACGTGGCCGCCCAACCATTTCGCATACGCCTCTGCGGCCATGTGCCCAAAGTTTTGCATGCGCCTCAAAAGCCATGCGTCTCAGACTTTTTCTCTGATCCCAAAAGACAGAAGTAAATTCACCATTGAAGCTCTGCATGCGCCTCAAAAGCCATGCACCCCAGACTTCTCTCTGATCTCAAAAGACAGAAGTAAAGTAACTACTGAAGCTTTGCATGCGCCTCAATGTGCTTCAAATGGTTCGTGACTCCCAAAGGTTACGAGCCAAAGTCTCCTCATGCGCCCAATTCCAGGCGCATCCTACCAGATCATTTTCTACCAAATCCGAGATCTCCGAGCCATGGGCCGATGACACGTGTCCTTTGACTCGATTCACCCAAGATCTCAGCAACAGAAAAATCCTTTTCTCTGCTATGTGCCGGCCCACAACAGCAGTATGAAGAATTCAACCCCTCAATCATGGCGCATCGTCCATGCGCCTCCATCAACAATCACCACGTGGCATCCCCGCGTCCAGGCGCATCGAACATATGCGCGCATGAGTAGCCAGCCAGCAAGCTATAAATAGAGGGATCATTTCCTTCTTCCACACCTACACACACACAGACGAACATACATAGACAGAGACATCGCACAACCAGAGAGGCAGATACAGACACTCAACGTCTTCCTTCTCTCAGCAAGCTCCAGCACCCAGAGCAATCCAAACCTTCAGAGAACCGATAACCGTCGTCAGATCGTCAACGGAGTCAACGTATTACGCTCCATCGGCACAAGGGACCCAGATAAACAAAAGTGTACTCCTAGGACTACGTCTAAGTCCTATATTGTAACACTGTTCTGTTTGTATTGAAATTTGCAATCAAAAGATTTTAATAGAAAACACAAACTAAGTAAAAGTTTCATAATTCAAAGTATTTCAAAACTTTAAAATATCCTTAAAGTTTTAAAAACTTTGAAGGGGGTCTTGTAGGGCCTATAAATCAAGTTGTGCCATGTATTTACTACTCAACAATCAAGTTGCGCCCCAAAAATCAAGCTACGCCACTGTTATGAAGCTCAAAAATCAAACTGTGCCACTGATCAGGTTGTGCCATATATTAGACTGCGCTCAGTCATATTGCGCCAAAGTCTATATGGCGTTTGACATTTAATTGCCATCATTGACTGACAGCACTGACAACTGACAGCACAGTAAACGAGAAAAATTTCTTCAAATCCTTCGAATTGTGCTGCTCGTGGAGATTTAATTGACATCTGTCCTGCATATCTTATGAGTTGCGTCTAGGCGCAATCTAAATAAATTCCTTAGTTGCGCCTAGGCGCAATCTGAACAACTTCTTCTCAAAAGCTGCCACGTGCCTATGCATTAAGTTGCGTATAGGCGCAACCCAATCAGGCACAGTTTGACTCGTTGACTGAAGCTCGTGCAGCCTGATAAAGTTGGGACAACTTTCATTTCTAAAGCAGGATGACATGGCGCACATGCCACTAATCTCTCAAAATGTGTCCACCATTCTGTACACGATCACGCGCATCTCAATCACATGATGCCATGCGTCTAAATACAGTTAGTACACGATTGTTAACTGAATGGAAGTTGGCACAACATAAGGTTGGCGCAACCCAATGTGGCGCAATCCAGCCTCACGTACATCAGAATAACTGCTAAAAGAGTTATTTCTAGAACTCTATAAATAGAGTTTCCAATCATTGTCAAAGGATCACAGAGATCAAGTACTCCTGCAAAATTGCTGCTACATTCTCTAGAGGCTCTAGTCTTTAAGTTTACATAGTCCAAAGGATAAAGTGATCGTCTTCTGATCAGATTCCTACAGTTGTACTTCCCTAGAAATTATTATACTTTTGTACTCTTTTCTAAGTTTGTTATAAAACTTTTTGTTTTTGTCCTCGTCCATGCTGGGCTTGATCTCCAGGTTGCTGCTGGTCCGCGGGAGGTGCTCCGTCTTACTGATCGGTAGGACCACGAACAATGCCGCTGAAGAAGACGACATAGGGAACAATAAGGAAGGACCAGGACAGATCAACGATACATGCATATGATCAGGACAAGAATCCAGGGATTCAGAAGATACGAGCAGAGATCAAAGACGAATACTGATTGAGACATCTATTCGGTAAACCCTCACATATATTGATTTACAAGACCTGCATGGGCCACCACTTAAACCATGTCACGCCCCAGAACCAGAATACTGGAGAGCGGGGGCAGACATAGCCAGCTACGTATATTGAAATGGATTCCATCTCGCTATACGGTCACGGCTGTCTAGGATACATGAGGGTTTATCTACAAGCCAACAGTCTTTTAAGGTCATAAACAAGCCTAGTGTCTCAATCATAAGCAAGTAAGTAAGAGTCACAAGATGTATGATCGTTAAATATACAATAATAAGGCGTCCCAAATATTACATATTCAGCTGATCATGAAGCTAGTCGTTACAAAATGTGAGGACTAGCAAGAGTTTAGTCATACATGATCAACCCTAGGATCTGTCAATCATGTTACAGCCCGTAGACAGACAGTAAGTAAAAGTGCAACCGAGCTAAACAGGTGCTCATCGGCTAAACGCCTCAAAAGAATATATTTATAATAGAGTAGGAGAGCAAAAAATAACCCACTCGTTGCCAGGATTCCTTCTAGTGTTCACCATCTGGCAGGATGGTCGGTAGATCCTCTGGAGCTGCTCCGAAATCTGGCCATACAAAACCAGCTGGGTCAGACCCCAGAAAGAGCAAGTGCCACAAAGAAGGCTTCACTTAAGAACTAAAACCAGCAATCAGCACAAGATATAAATAAAAGTAAGAACTAGAAATAAAGAAAATACACCAGGATGATATACGACGAGATAACCATGGAACTATTCAGATAACCAGGTTACAACCCGTAAACCAAACAAGGACCGGGGTTGTAACCCTTCGTCTGAACAGAGCTTGGAATTCTCACCATTTATCGGTAACATAAATACAAGCATTCTGGTCATTCAATAGTCTGGAACAGGATCAGGGCAAGACTAGACTGGTTAGTCTCCATCCAATCACTTCACGGCCAAGCAAGAATTACGGCTTGATACTTTAACTAACTAGGGTTGTCACAAGCCTAATTACTAACAAGATGCAGTGAGATTATTCCACAGCCACAAGCCCTGCAGACCATCCAGGTTCCCCGGGTTAAAAGATTAGAGTTGAATTCAGGTGGGTACATCGTCCAGGAAACGAATGTACCCTTAGGTAGCTTGAAGGGTGCAACAAATGACAGTATGCTGGAAATGTGCCCTACTCGACGGCAGGCTACAGATCCCAAGGCGTGCCCAGGTAACGGGATTGCCTGTAGCTGGAAAATCTCTTCATGACTAATGTATTAATCTAGTTGTTAACCTTAGTCCATTTTAGTAGGTACTCCTGACCGTGGTACTCAGGAGTCCCCTCCTAGACATGATGCAAGACAGGACTGGATTATTTGTACAAGCACAATCGCCCACGGTGTCCAGGATTAATTATACAGGTCATGTCATGTCAGGTAGCCGTCGTAACAGCTTATCAAGATATAACATGTCAGGTTATCAGGTCAAGTGTACTAGTCAGGAGTGCGCCACGACGGGCCACTATCAGGTCATGTCAGGTCATTATGTCAGGAGTGCACCACTACGCTCAAGCCAGGCTATGCCCAGGCTAGCGTACGCTCAGGACTGTGTGCCAAAGGATCGATACACTTCCAATGGGAAGCGTACGCAAGGGTCAGCGTACACAAGGGCACGCTCAAGCTACAGGTCAGCGTACGCTCAAGCTAGCGTACGCTCAAGACTGCGTTCGCTCGAGCTATCGTACGAAAGGGGCCAGCGTACGCCTTGCTCGCTTAAGCTAGCGTACCAAGGCACACGTACGCTCAAGCTAGCGTACGCTCAAGACTCACTGCCAACGGGCAGCATATTAAGGTGAGCGTACGCTCACCAAAGAGCAGCGTACGAAGGCTAGCGTACGCTCACTAAACAGCAGCGTACGAAGGCTAGCGTATGCTCGCTAAACAGCAGCGTACGAAGGCTAGCGTACGCTCGCTAAACAGCAGCGTACGAAGGCTAGCGTACGCTCGCTAAACAGTAGCGTACGAAGGCTTGCGTACGCTCGCTAAACAGCAGCGTACGAAGGCTAGCGTACGCTCGCTAAACAGCAGCGTACGACTCAGCGACGTAAGCTAAAAAGCTAACTCACTGTTTATTGTCTTCTCCAAATGGCAAGCACAGCAAGAACTCTAAAGTTGAATCTAAGCTTCAATTGTCCATATCTTGGTCAAAACAAGTCCGAATCCAACTTTCTAAAGGTCAAAATTGGGTAGAATGAAATTCTCTAAAACATGGAACCATCAAAACTTGAAAACAAGCAAGTTTGATAGATCAAAACTACCAAAATCCAAAATTAACAAAACTCTAGATCTACAAGAAATAAAGCCTCAAAATGGAAAATGACAAATTCTAATGTAGTTTAGAATCATGAGGAGAAGCTAATGAAACCATCAAAAGAAGTTCTCTTGTGGAAGCAAGTTGCACTTGCCTATGGTGTTCTTGGTTGGTGGAGAAGAGTAATGGTGGGGGAAAGAGAAGTAAATGAGAATTATGGAAGAGAGAGAAGGTTGGTGGGAATAATAAAGAGGGGGGTTGTGGTCGAAATGAAGGAGAAGCATAGGCTAAGGTGTTCCACCCTTGGCCCAGGATGAACCAAGCATTGAGCCGGCCGAACCAAGCCAACCCAACCGAGAGTTAAACCAAGCCGAGAGCTAAACAAGGAAATATGCAAATACAAGATAAAATACGTATACATATTCCAAATACGTAATACGAACAACAGGCATTACAACTCTACCCACCTTAAAAGAATTCCGTTCTCGAAATTTAATTAAGAGGCTAGAGGGACAAGAACAAGCTATACTATTCACAGGCAATTATACTAGGCAATCAATCAATCATGCAAGCAAGGAATTGATGGCATGAGGCATAAGAAAGACATTATACCTCACGAGTCAAACAAGTCAGGATATTGCGATCGGATATCATCCTCACGCTCCCACGTTGACTCACCCAAAGTGTGATGACCCCAAGCAACTCGGACTAACTTGATAGTCTTGTTCTTGAAGATCTTCTCTCTCTGGTCCAAAATAGACACGGGCCTCTCCTCATACGAAAGGTTGGTACCAACAACCAATTCCGAATGATCCAGGATGTGGCTCGGGTCCGAGATGTACCGTCGTAATTAGGATACATGGAACACATCATGCACCTCGCTTAGCGACGGCGGAAGAGCGAGACGATAGGATATATCTCCTACTCGCTCCAGAATGTCAAACGGTCCTATATACCTAGGACTAAGCTTGCCCCGTACGCCGAAACGAATGACGCCACGGTTAGGCAAAATCCTCAGGAATACATGATCGCCGACCGAGAACTCGAGAGGACGCCGATGAGAATCGGCCCAATGACGCTGGCGATCTTGGGTAACTCGAAGATGATCTCTGACTCGCCTGACCACTTCAACTGTCTGGGCAATCATTTCTGGACCGAACATCTGCCTCTCTCCAACATCATCCCAGGCTAACGGAGATCTGCACTTCCTGCCATACAGTGCCTCGAACGGTGCCATCTGGATACTGGCCTGGAAACTATTGTTGAACGAGAATTCCACCAGGTGCAAGTGATCTTCCCATGAACCACCGAAGTCGAGTGTGCATGATCTCAACATATCTTCAAGAGTCTGGATCGTGCGCTCTGACTGACCATCTGTCTGCGGGTGATATGCTGAACTGAACTGGAGGCGAGTCCCCAAACTCTCTTGCAAGCTACGCCAAAAGTGCGACGTAAATCTTGAATCTCGGTCCGAGGTGATACTGACTGGCACTCTGTGCAATCTGACAATCTGCCTGAGGTACATCTCCGCTAGCTGAGCCGTCGACTGACCAACTCTAAACGGGAGAAAGTACGCTACCTTCGTGAGCCTGTCAACTATAACCCAGATAGCATCTCTACCAGCTGGGGATCTAGGTAGTCCAGTCACAAAATTCATGGTCACATGCTCCCACTTCCATTCTGGAATCGGTAAGGGCTGAAGAAGTCTAGCCGATCTCTGATGTTCGGCTTTAACTTGTTAGCAAACCAAACACCGAGAGACAAACTGGGCTATCTCCCGCTTCATGCCATTCCACCAGAAGTGCTGACGGATATCACGGTACATCTTCGTACTGCCAGGATGGATGGAATACTGAGAACTGTGCGCTTCTGACATGATCTCCTGTCGGATATCTCCGCTGCGTACACAAAGACGCTTACCATGTCGAAGTGTACCATCCTCATGAATGCATAACTCTGGTCTTCGTTCTGCCTCACACTCTGCTCTGAGTCACTGAAGCTTGGAATCTGTCGACTGCGCCATCCGGATCCTCTCAACTATAGTGGACTGAACTTGTATGCTGGCCATCAAGGCCACACTGGAAGGGAGAACAACTTCAATACCCATCTTCTGAAGATCTGCTAACAGCTCTGGTTGTGCTGTTAGAAAATAAACTCCCGCTCTTCTGCTCAATGCATCCGCAACAACATTGGCCTTCCCAGGGTGATACTGCAGGTTGACATCGTAATCCACAAGTATCTCCAGCCATCTCCTCTGACGCATGTTAAGATCCTTCTGGGTGAAAACATACTTCAGGCTCTTGTGGTCGATGAAAATCTCCACCCTGTCTCCATACAAGTAGTGCCTCCACAACTTAAGCGCAAACACCACTGCTGCCAGCTCCAAGTTATGGGTTGGGTAATTTCTCTCATGATCACGAAGTTGTCGTGATGCATAGGCTATTACCTTTCTATGCTGTATCAGAACACATCCTAAACCACTGCCTGAAGCATCACAATACACTGAGAATCCTCCGGTCCCATCTGAAAGCATAAGAATAGGAGCTGTTATCAGGCCTCGCTTCAACTGCTCAAAAGAACTCTGACACTCTGCTGTCCAAGTAAACTGCGCATCCTTGCGGGTCAACTGGGTCAATGGTGCTGATATCCGAGCAAAGTCTAAAACAAACCGTCGGTAATAGCCGGCCAATCCAAGAAAACTACGAACCTCTGCAACGGTACTGGGCACTGGCCATGACTCAATAGCCATAATCTTCTGGGGATCCACTTCTACTCCTCCTCTGGTGATGATATGACCCAAGTACGAAATGCGATCGAGCCAGAACTCGTATTTACTAAACTTGGCATATAACTGGTGCTCTCTGAGGATCTGAAGAACTATACGGAGATGCTGCTCATGCTCCGTCTCACTCTTGCTGTAGACCAGAATGTCATCCAAGAACACAATCACAAACTGATCCAAGTAAGGCATGAAGATGCGATTTATGAGATCCATGAATACGGTCGGCGCATTGGTTGCTCCAAAAGGCATAACAAGGAACTTCCAATGCCCATATCTCGATCCAAAAGCCATCTTCGGGATGTCCTGCTTTCTGACTCTGATCTGATGATAACCTGAGCGCAAGTCAATCTTCGAGAATACTGAAGCCCACTTGAGTTGATCAAACAAGTCATCTATCCTCGGAAGAGGGTATCTGTTCTTGATTGTCACTGAGTTCAAGGTACGATAATCAACACATAACCTGGACATACCATCCTTCTTTTTCACAAGAAGCATCGGGGCTCCCCAAGGCGATCCACTAGCACGAATGAATCCCTTGGTTCTGAGTTCTTCAATCATCTTGTACAATATCTCCAACTCTGACGGCGCCATCCTGTAGACTCTCTTTGATACTGGGGCTGTCCCGGGAATCAAGTCTATAGTGAACTCGATCTCCGGCTCCGGAGGCATACCTGGAAGTTCTTCTGGGAAAACATCTGGGAACTCATCCACTATCCTGGGCAACTGAACTGCTGCTACTGCCATCCGCAATACTGGAGAAGATGACTCAACTTTGCCTCGAGAGAAAAAAAACACCGGCTCACCTGGAATGCTAAAAACAACCCTGCCAATGCGGCAGTCTATTCTAGCATACTGGTTCCTCAACCAATCCATCCCTAAGACCACATCATAATCGGCCATCGGAAATTCTATCAATCTAGCGGGGAATTCTCTACCGCTAACTACGATCCGACACGAGGAAAACACTCTATCTACTCCCACAAGTCCGTTACCAGTAAGTATATTGAGCCTTACTGATAATGACTCGGGCTCCAATCCTACCCGTGTCGCGAATCGTGCAGACATAAAAAAATGCGATGCACCAGAATCAAATAAAGCTGAAGCTGGAAAGGAGTTGACGAGAATAGTACCTGCCACTACCTCTCCTGGTGCCAATCCTTCCTCCACGGTCATCACCATAGCCTGACCGTGCCCTCGGGGTGCTGGTCCCCTCTGCTGAAACCCTCGCTGCCTACTCTGACTCAAGGCCTGGGCTTGTGCATACTGCTGGGGGCTCTGTTGCTGAAATACCTGGGACTGAGGCGGCAAGGGCCTCGGCAATGGATACTGCTACTGCTGCTGCTGGACCGATACGGGTCCTCTCACCGAAGAACTAAAAAGGATGGACGATGATGAACTACCCCTGTTCGGGCAGGATCCAACCCTATGGTCTGCTGCTCCACAAGCCAGACACAATCCCTGTACCCTGCGACACTCTGCCACCACATGGCCTGGCTTCCCACAATGAGAACATCCTACTGCGGAAGATTGCTTCTGCTTCTGCTGCTGCTGAGGGTGCATCGGAGTTGAATGCTGAACCGACGTCACTGAGGCTGCTCGCCTCGGAGCCCCAATAGTCAAGGCCCTGGCTGCCGGGGCCGGTGCTGAAGATTGATTCATCTGGCCGTGAGATCTCTTCCGACCCCCGGTCCTATCCACAATCCTCTGGGAGGTATACTCATGCCTCCGGGCTGCTCTCAAGACTGCATCAAAAGTCTGATGCTCAAACTGCTCGACTGCCAACAAGATCTCCAGATGAAGTCCCTGCTGGAACCGCTGGGCTCTATTATACTCGGTTGCCACCAAGGTGGGAGCAAACCGACTAAGTATGGAAAACTCGGCTGTATATCCGTCGACCGTCCTGCCTCCTTGCTTCAGATTTGTGAACCTCGTCTGTAGATCGTACCGAGCTACAGCATCGAAATACTTGGTCTGGAATCTCTTCCTGAATACTGCCCAAGCAATGGGTGCTGCTAACCCAACGGCCTGTGCTGCCCACCAGCTGCGGGCAAGATCTAACAACTGTAGGCGCACCACAGCCACCTTCTCGTTCTCTGGAGTCCTGGCTGCTTCGAGAATCACCTCAGTGTCCTGAAGCCAAGCATCTGTTGCGATAGCATCTTCACTACCGTCAAAGAATGGAGGGTTCAAGCGCTTGAAGCTGTTGGCCGCGCTGTTCCCTGGATGACCACCTCTAGTCAAAGCATCCGCCACTGCCTGTTGCAAGTCATCTCCACGATGATCTTGAGAAGCTATCAAGGTCCTGACGAGCCCTACCCAAGTGCCATTATCAGGCTCGATAGGTTGAACTGGCTGAACTGGTGGCTCTTCTCTAATAGGCTCGACTCTGGAGGCTACTCCGGGATGCTGGGCTTGATCTCCAGGTTGCTGCTGGTCCGCAGGAGGTGCTCCGCCTTGCTGATCGGTAGAACCACAAACAATACAGCTGAAGAAGACGACATAGGGAGCAATAAGGAAGGACCAGGACAGATCAACGATACAAGCATATGATCAGGACAAGAATCCAGGGATTCAGAAGATACGAGCAGAGATCAAAGATGAATACTGATTGAGACATCTATTCGGTAAACCCTCACATATCTTGATTTACAAGACCTGCATGGGCCACCACTTAAACTATGTCACGCCCCAGAACCAGAATACTGGAGAGCGGGGGCAGACATAGCCAGCTACGTATATTGAAATGGATTCCATCTCGCTATACGGTCACGGCTGTCTAGGATACATGAGGGTTTATCTACAAGCCAACAGTCTCTTAAGGTCATGAACAAGCCTAGTGTCTCAATCATAAGCAAGTAAGTAAGAGTCACAAGATGTATGACCATTAAATATACAATAATAAGGCGTCCCAAATATTACATATTCAGCTGATCATGAAGCTAGTCGTTACAAAATGTAAGGACTAGCAAGAGTTTAGTCATACATGATCAACCCTAGGATCTGTCAATCATGTTACAGTCCGTAGGCAGACAGTAAGTAAAAGTGCAACCGAGCTAAACAGGTGCTCGTCGGCTAAACACCTCAAAAGAATATATTTACAATAGAGTGGAAGAGCCAAAAATAACCCACTCGTTGCCAGGATTCCTTCTAGTATTCACCATCTGGCAGAAAGGTCGGTAGATCCTCTGGAGCTGCTCCAAAATCTGGCCATACAAAACCAGCTGGATCAGACCCCAGAAAGAGCAAGTGCCACAAAGGAGGCTTCACTTAAGAACTAAAACCAGCAATCAGCATAAGATATAAATAAAAGTAAGAACTGGAAATAAAGAAAATACACCAGGATGATATACGACGAGATAACCATGGAACTATTCAGATAACCAGGTTACAACCCGTAAACCAAACAAGGACCGGGGTTATAACCCTTCGTCTGAACAGAGCTTGAAATTCTCACCATTTATCGGTAACATAAATACAAGCATTCTGGTCATTCAATAGTCTGGAACAGGATCAAGATAAGACTAGACTGGTTAGACTCCATCCAATCACTTCACGGCCAAGCAAGAATTACGGCTTGATACTTTAACTAACTAGGGTTGTCACAAGCCTAATTACTAACAAGATGCAGTGAGATTATTCCACAGCCACAAGCCCTGCAGACCATCCAGGTTCCCCGGGTTAAAAGATTAGAGTTGAATTCAGGTGGGTACATCGTCCAGGAAACGAATGTACCCTTAGGTAGCTTGAAGGGTGCAACACATGACAGTATGCTGGAAATGTGCCCTACTTGACGGCAGGCTACAGATCCCAAGGCGTACCCAGGTAACAGGATTGCCTGTAGCTGGAAAATCTCTTCATGACTAATGTATTAATCTAGTTGTTAACCTTCGTCCATTTTAGTAGGTACTCCTGACCGTGGTACTCAGGAGTCCCCTCCTAGACATGATGCAAGACAGGACTAGATTATTTGTACAAGCACAATCGCCTACGGTGTCCAGGATTAATTATACAGGTCATGTCATGTCTGGTAGCCGTCGCAATAGCTTATCAAGATATAACATGTCAGGTTATCAGGTCAAGTGTACTAGTCAGGAGTGCGCCACGACGGGCCACTATCAGGTCATATCAGGTCATTATGTCAGGAGTGCACCACTACGGATCACTATCACGTCATGCTCAATTATCAAAATTATAAACATATCAAGTAAATTCATGATTATCAAATTCAGGACAAAAGGCGTAAGGATATAAAATGGACGTTAAATATCAAATAAAATATTAATATACAGGGCTATAGAAGATCAAGGGTAATCAGGCTACGCTCAAGCCAGGCTATGCCCAGGCTAGCGTACGTTCAGGACTGTGTGCCAAAGGATCCATACACTTCCAATGGGAAGCGTATGCAAGGGTCAGCGTACACAAGGGCACGCTCAAGCTATAGGTCAGCGTATGCTCAAGCTAGCGTATGCTCAAGACTGCGTTCGCTCGAGCTATCGTACGAAAGGGGCCAGCGTACGCCTTGCTCGCTTAAGCTAGCGTACCAAGGCACGCGTACGCTCAAGCTAGCGTACGCTCAGGACTCACTGCTAACGGGCAGCGTATTAAGGTGAGCGTACGCTCACCAAACTGCAGCGTACGAAGGCTAGCGTACGCTCACTAAACAGCAGCGTACGAAGGCTAGCGTACGCTCGCTAAACAGCAGCGTACGAAGGCTAGCGTACGCTCGCTAAACAGCAGCGTACGAAGGCTAGTGTACGCTCGCTAAACAGCAGCGTACGACTCAGTGGCGTAAGCTAAAAAGCTAGCTCACTGTTCATTGTGTTCTCCAAATGGCAAGAACAGCAAGAACTCTAAAGTTGAATCTAAGCTTCAATTGTCCATATCTTGGTCAAAATAAGTCCGAATCCAACTTTCCAAAGGTCAAAATTGGGTAGAATGAAATTCTTTAAAACATGGAACTATTAAAACTTGAAAACAAGCAAGTTTGATAGATCAAAACCACCAAAATCTGAAAGTAACAAAACTCTAGATCTACAAGAAATAAAGCCTCAAAATGGAAAATGACAAGTTCTAATGTGGTTTAGAATCATGAGGAGAAGCTAATGAAACCATCAAAAGAAGTTCTCTTGTGGAAGCAAGTTGCACTTGCCTATGGTGTTCTTGGTTGGTGGAGAAGAGTAATGGTGGGGGAAGGAGAAGTAAATGAGAATTATGGAAGAGAGAAAAGGTTGGTGGGAATAATAAAGAGTGGGGGGGTTGTGGTGGAAATGAAGGAGAAGCATAGGCTAAGGTGTTCCATCCTTGGCCCATGATGAACCAAGCTTTGGGCCGGCCGAACCAAGCTAACCCAACCGAGAGTTAAACCAAGCCGAGAGCTAAACAAGGAAATATGCAAATACAAGATAAAATACGTATACGTATTCCAAATACGTAATACGAACAACAGGCATTACACTCGGATCGATCTTCCGGAGCACTCTCGAGCCTTCTGGTCGTCGATCGCATCCCGGATCAACTTGTTGGCAACGACAGAAAATTGCTTCTCGATCATCTCAGCCCGGTGTGGTGGATAAAAATAAGTTTTCTACAAGAATGAAATTAGTTAGTTATATAATATGCATAAAAGATAATTTATACTAAAAGCAATATACTTTAGTTACCTTGAAGTGGGCAAACCAGAATGCCTTCCTCTCGTCCAAGTATTTGATCCAAGGGTCACCATAGTTGGACCTCAGAAATAGCCATAATGCTCTCTGAACTGACGGAAGATGATATCTACACAACGATAATTATATTAATGAATATATAGATATATGTATAAATTAATGTTAAATAATTAACTTACTTTGTAGGCCCATCGGACCAAATCTCCATTCTCATCTCGTTCGGAGGGGCGCATAGGAGATCGCTCAGATCATATAAAGACGGAGTAGGTGTGACCTCCTCCACCCACTCCTCCGTCTCCATAGTGCTGTCAGCATTCGGAACGCTGGATGGGATAGTCTCAGGCCTGGAACTACCCGTCCCATGTGTACTGCCACGTACCGTCGACGCAGTCGGATATATGACTGGGCGGTACACTGGAGTACTAGGAAACGAGGGTCCAGAACCATTATCCAATAACGGAGTACCAGTCCGTCCACCGATGGAACCTCTATCGGCACGGGATGCTCCTCTACCGGTGGAACCTCTACCGAGGTACGATCCTCTTCGTCCTGCCATACCTAATAAAAATAGATATATACAAGAAATGTAATACATATTCTAAATCAAATCTACATGCATTTAATATATCACAGTTTATAAAAAATAGACCCGGAGAAACCTTCCGTTGAATTTCTAGATAATAACCAAGTCTAGATAATAGCATCCAGAAACATCAAAGTCTAGATAATAAGAATAAAGTAATCCAGAAACATCCAAATCTAGATGATGACCAAGTCTAGAAAATAATAAGAAACATCTAGAGTTGAACAAAACATCCAAGTCTAATCCAGAGATAAGCCTACCGGAGCTAAATCCCGTCAAAAGTCATATCATATATAACTCTACCCTCTACGCTAGGACAGGTAGAACTCCCTCAGCCACCGTGCATAAGACTCCTCCATGCCTTCAAGATCAATATCTATAGGAGCAAGATGACTGGAACTCCTAGTGCCACTGCCTTCTGGTGCCACTTCCTTCTTTACAGCGATCTCGGCTTTAGGAATCACTTCCTCCTTAATAGTAGGAGGTAGCACTTCTTCCTTAACCTTGATCTCTACTTTAGGTATCACCTTCTTAGCAGCAGGAGGCATCACTTCCTCCTCAGCAGCAGGAGGTACCACTTCTGAATCAGCAGCCATCTGTGCCTCTCTTAAGCGACGTGCTCGGGTCATGGGTGCCAACTAGTAAGATTGATAGAAATATAGAGATTAATTAGGGGTTAAACAAAATGACGTACATTTTACAAGTCTAAATAGTTTTTGCATGGAGAATAATTAATGGTTAAACATATTTTATATTTTATTTTATTTTTAATCATCTTCTGAAAATTTATCTTCTTCGTTCTCCGCGTCCTTATCTTCCTCTTCCTCCTCATCTTCGCTTTCATCTACTTTGTTTTCCTCTGCGAATACTTCTACCTCTTCTAAACGATTAGACGTATAATATGGAACTTTCATTGTGTCCATGTCAACTGTATTGGTTATGAGAAGTAGCTCGTCCTCCTGATAAGCTATTTTGTCAACATTGTAGGTATTTCTAGCTTAAGTCATACATACTGCCCACCAGTCCAACCTAGTTGTTCTCCGTCTAGGATAAGTAGTGAAGTAAACGAGTTGAGCATGACTTGCTAGGATAAATGGTTCGTATCCTTGATATCGACGCCGGTAGTTAATATCCATAAGACCATACTTGTCAATTTTTCAACCTTGATCTTGGATCGGATCGAACCAATCATACTTGAACAACACGATCTTAGCCGGCTCTATGCCGTAGTTATATGTTAACTCCAAAATCTCCCATAAGAGGCCATAGAAATTATTGTCTGGATCGACATCTTTGCAATTTGTAGATCTAATACACAAACAACTATTTTTTATCGAATCAAGATCCGAAAAGTTTTCTCTGATCGGAGCATTTGTTGACTTGAACCTAAACCAATTCACACAATAGCTTGACCAGATTTTGACAGAATAAATTAGCTATTGGCTAGAGTTCTAGTAGATTCATTCTCTAGTGTTGCATCTGGATGATCGACCTAAATACCATAAGATGAGAAATTAAATTTAGCATTCTGTTAATTACTGTGTAAAGTGCATATACAAAAAATAATTACCGAGCTCCTTACATATGCACTCAGCCATGAAGGGAAATGATGTCTCATTTCCTGTTCTACTTCTTCATCTGTTATGTACTGTCTACTCGACCTCACCTCATCATTAAATGTGCTTAAAATAATAACACATCGACCAATTAGTGTAATAATAATATTGGATACTATTACATGCATAGATGATGTAAACATGGACGTATTAGTTACTTATCCCTCGAGCTTCTCCACTTCATCCTCGTTGTATTTGAGTATTATATATAACTGAGTAGCCCTTAGTTCCTCATCATTCATATATTTTTTCTTTATTTTCCATGAAGGCTTTCCGAAAGCATTGAAGACTTTCAGTATTGCATCATTAGATTCAAGATATCCATCATCATTTCTCGGAGCTCTTATTTTATTAGTAGCAACATGTGGCTTGAAATACATCAAGCAAAAATTTGTAATCTCCTCGAGAACATAGGCTTTACAAATAGAACCCTCGATCCGAGCTTTATTTTCATCTTTCTCTTTAGGTGGTTCAAATGTCGCTCAAACGGGTATATCTACCGATAATCGACCGGCCCACCAAAACATGCCTCATAGGAAAGATGAATTGGAAAATGTTCCATCGAGTCGAAGAACCCAGAAGGGAACACCCTCTCAAGCTTGCTCATTGTTACCGCAATGTCCTTCTCTTGTTTTTCTAGATAATCGATAGACAACTTAGTTGAACAAAGATCTCTGAAGAATATGCTCAGCTCTGTCAACGGATCCCAAACGACTGACGGTAATAATTCTCAAAATGCGATCGGAGTTAATATCTCCATAAATACGTGACAGTTGTAACGCCCGTATTTCGAAATACGTATTTTAATTAGGCTTATATGTATTTTGGACCTGTATTTTATTTTCTCGGATTCTGGCCTGTAATTATATTTTGGCTCGACTTGCGGATTTTGGTTTTTTCGTAAATTAGGTTTTTGACCTGGCGTGGTTTTATTCTTGTGGAGAAGCTTTGGTTTGGTTTGGTTTGGTTTGCATTGCACAACCTTAGTTAACCTCCACCCTTAACACAATACACCATCCCTCATTAAAATCCCACCTAACTTTCTCTCTCCTCTTTACTCTTCCATTAATTTTCTCTATCTTCTTCTTCTTTCTTCCTCCACACAACACCTAACCTCCATAGGCAAGTGCACCTTGCCACCAAATAGGAACCCTATTATATTTTTCTATTAGTTAGATTAGGCCATGGTGAATCACATTAGAACTTGGTATTTTGTGATTTGGAATCTCCATTTTTCTAGATCTAAGTTTTAACTATTTTCGAATTTTTCTTGATTTTGATCTATTAAACTTAGATTTTTGCTTGTTTTGAGGCTTCCATGTGGAAGAGAGTTCAAATTTACACAAGTTAGAACTTTGAAAATCTAAATTTCGTTTTGATTTGGCTAAGTTATGAGATTTGGAAATTTTGGTGTTCTTAGGTTTTTCTCTCTCAACCTGCTGGAGAAGAAGACTTCGGCCAGCACTCTTTAGCGCTGGGCTGAACCGCAGCAATCCTTCCTCGGCCAGCACTCTTTAGCGCTGGACTGACCCGCGCTCGGTGCCCCTTGGCGAACCGTGCCCCCTCTCCTTCGCTGGTGCTCTTTAGCTTCAGCGCAACCCGACTCCTCAGCGCAACACGACCCCCTGCGCAGCTCAGTCTTAGCGTAGTTCATTCCCTCAGCGCAGTTCATTCCCCTAGCGCAACCCGACCTCAGCGTAGTTCATTCCCCTAGCGCAACCCGACCTCAGCGCAGTTCACTCCCCCAGCGCAGTTCATTCCTCCAGCGCAGTTCATTCCCCTAGCGCAATCAGACCCTAGCGCAACACGACCCCAGGAACCCCAGCGCAACCTATTTGCCCATGGTGCTTTGGTTTTATTTCTTTGGGCTTGGCTTATCTTTTGTGGATTGGAGTTCTAAGATCTTGTTCCACACAACACGACTGTCTTGACACAACACGACCTGGCACGGTTTTCGGTGTTTTGCTTATGACTAGTATAGTTTTCGTGATTTCTGTGATTTATGATCCTAGTACTTTCTGATCTTCTTAGCAGTGACTCGATGGGGTGCGCTCTTAACTTGTAACCTGTGATTCATAATTAATCTCTGTAACTGGATAACTTGATAGTGGCCCGTGGCGGCACACTCCTGACTTGTAACTTGACTTGACTTGATGCTGTTGCGATGGCTAACTTGACTCATATAATCAACTCTGACACCGTGGATGTTCATTCTTGCTACTTTTGCAATCCACTTGTCTTGTCTTGTCTTGCATCATGTCTAGGACGTGACTCCCTGGTTACCACGGTCAGGGATTCGCACTGAATATAGGTTAGGCTAATGATTAGATCAAACCATAGCTCATGGAGAATCCCCAGTCACAGGCGATCTCGTTATCTGGGCACTTTAATGGACTTGTAGCCTGCCGACGAGTAGGGCACATTTCCAGCACACTGTCATGTGTTGCACCCTCTAAATCACCTAAGGGTATATCGTCTCCTGGGCGATGTACTCAACCATACTCTCAACCCGCGGAAGGATAACTGGATAGTCTGCAGGGCTTGGGACTGGAAAATTCTCATTTGCGTCTTGTTAGTAATTAGGCTTGTGATAACCCTAGTTAGTTAAAGTAGTAAGCCGTAGTATTTGCTTGGCCGCTTGTGAATGGGTGGTGTCCAGCCTTGTCTAAGTCTCGTCTAGTCCCAGTACCTGGCACTCCTGAACATGATTGTTTTACTTATCTTTAACAATAAATGGGTAGAGACAAGGTGCTATTCAGGCGAAGGATTACAACCCCGGTCCTTGTTTGGTTTAAGGGTTGTAACCTGGCTCCCGGAATGGTTCCACGTCCCTAGTCGTTTATTGTCCTGTTGTACTCTTTATTACTTGTACTTTTCTTCTATTTCCTTATGATCTGATATGCTGGCTTTCGTTCTTATTTCGTGGCCTCCTTTGTGGCACTTGCTCTTTCTGGGGTTTGACCCAGCTGGTTTTGTATGGCCAGATTTCGGAGCAGCACCCGAGGATCTACCGAACCTCCAGCCCAATGGTGGCGACTAGAAGGAACCCGGGCTACGAGTGGGTTTTCCATTTTGTTTCTCTCACTACATTATAAAATTATTCTTTTGAGGCGTTTAGTCGACGAGCATCTGTTAGCTCGATGCATATTTACTTACTGTCTGCCTACGAGCTGTAAACATGATTAACAAATCCTAGGGTTGATCATGTATGACTAAACTCTTGCTAGTCTTCGCATTTTGTATGACTAGCTTCATGATCAGCTGAATATGTAATATTTGGGACGCCTTTTATTGTATATTTGGTGGTCTAACATCTTGTAACTATATTACTTGCTTGAGATTGAGACAATAGGCTTGACCTTAAGAGATGTTGGCTTGTAGTAAACCCTCATATCTAGACAGCCGTGACCGTATAGCGAGGTAAATTCCATTTCAATATACGTAGCTGGCTATGTACGCCCCCGCTCTCCAGTATTCTGGTTCTGGGGTGTTACATGGTTTAAGTGGTGGCCCATGCAGGTCATGGCATTCAAGAATGTGAGGGTTTACCAAATAGATGTCTCAATAAGTATTTGTCCTTGATCTCTGCTCGTATCTTCAAATCCCTGAGAATCTTGACCTGGTCACATGCTTGTATCGTTGATCTGTTCTGGTCCTTCCTTATTATTTTTTATGTCATCTTCTTCAGCGGCATTGTTCATGGACTTGCCGATCAGCAAGGCGGAGCACCTCCCGTGGACAAGCCGCAACCTGGAGATCAAGCCCAGCATTCAGGAGTGGCCTCCAGAGTCGTGCCTACCGAAGGAGAACCACCAATTCAGCCCGTCCAGCCTGTAGAGCCTGATGATGGCACTTTGGTGGGTCTCATCAGGTCCCTATTAGCTTCCCAGGATCATCGCGGAGATGTCTTGTACCAGGCGGTGGCAGACGCTTTGACCAGAGGAGGTCATCAGGGTAATAACGCGGCCAACAACTTCAAGCGCTTGAACCCTCCATTCTTCGACGGCAGCGAAGATGCGATTGCCGCGGACGCTTGGCTTCAGGATACCGAGGTAGTTCTGGAAGTAGCTAGGACACCTGAGAATGAGAAGGTGGCGGTGGTATGCCTACAGTTGCTAGACTTAGCTCGCAGTTGGTGGGCGGTGCAGGCCGTGGGATTAGCGGCGCCGGTTACTTGGGCGGTGTTTAGAGAAAGATTCTAGACAAAGTATTTTGATGTTGTAGCTCGGTACGACCTGCAGACGAGGTTTACCAACTTGAAGCAAGGAGGCAGGAGGGTCGACGGTTATGCATCTAAGTTTTATAGACTCAGTAGGTTTGCCCCCACCTTGGTGGCAACCGAGTTTGATAGGGCCCAACGGTTCCAGTAGGGGCTGCATTTGGAGATCTTGTTGGCAGTTGAGCAGTTCGAGCACCAGACGTTCGATGCAGTATTAAGGGTAGCTAGGAGGCACGAGTACACCTCCTAGAGGATCGTGGATAGGACCGGAGGTAGGAAGCGGTCCCATAATCAGATGTACCAATCATTCGCTCCAGCACCGACAGCAAGGGGTTTGACCATTGGAACTCCGAGGCGGGCGACCTCAGTAACATCGGTTCAGCATTCAACCCCGACGTACCCGCAGTAGCAGAAGCAGAAGCAGACTTCCGCGATGGGATGTTCTCATTATGGGAAGCCAGGGCACGTGGTAGCAGATTGTCGCAGGGCGCAGGGATTGTGCCTGGCTTATGGAGCGGCAGATCACAAGATAGGAGCCTGCCCGAATAGGGGTAGTTCATCCTCTTCCAACCTAACCAGTCCGTCGGTTAGGGGACCAGCACCTATGTAGCAGCAGCAGTACCCGAGGCCATTGTTGCCTCAGGCCCAGGCATTTTAGCAGCAGAACCAACAGCAGTACACCCAGGCTCAAGCGCAGAACAGGCAGAGAGGTTTCCAGCAGAGGGGACTCACAGCCAGAGGACAAGGTCAGGCAATGATGATGACTATGGAAGAAGAGGTTGCACCAGGTGAGGTAGTGGCAGGTACTATTCTTGTCAACTCCTCTCCAGTATCGGTATTATTTGATTCTGGTGCATCGTATTCATTCATATCTGTACGATTCGTGACACGGATAGGATTGGAGCTCGAGTCATTATCAGTGAGGCTCAATATACTTACTGGTAATGGTCTTGTGGGAGTAGGTCGAGTGTTTTCCTCGTGTCGGATCGTAGTTAGTGGTAGAGAGTTCCCCGATAGATTTATAGAGTTTCCTATGGCAGACTATGATGTAGTCTTAGGCATGGATTGGTTGAGGAACCAGTATGCTAGGATAGACTGCCGTGTTGGCAGGGTTGTCTTTAGTATTCTAGGCGAGCCAGAGTTTTTATTTTCCAGAGGCGCAGTGGAGCCATCTCCCCCAGTATTGCGGATGGCAGTAGCAGTGGTACAGTTATCCCGGATAGTTGAAGAGTTTCCAGATGTCTTCCCAGAGGAACTTCCAGGAATGCCGTCAGAAAGGAAGATCGAGTTCACTATAGACTTGATCCGAGGGACAGCACCAGTATCAGAGCGAGTCTACAGGATGGCGCCTTTAGAGTTGGAGATTTTGTACAAGATGATTGAAGAACTCAGGACCAAGGGATTCATTCGTGCAAGTGGATCGCCTTAGGGGGCCCCGATGCTTCTTGTGAAGAAGAAGGATGGTATGTCCAGATTATGTGTAGATTATCGTACCTTGAACTCAGTGACAATCAAGAACAGATACCCTCTTCCGAGGATAGATGACTTGTTTGATCAACTCAAAGGGGCTTCAGTGTTCTCGAAGATAAACTTGCGGTAAGGATACCACCAGATCAGAGTCAAAGAGCAGGACATCCCGAAGACAGCTTTCCGATCTAGATATGGACATTGGGAGTTTCTTGTTATGCCATTCGGAGCAACCAATGCGCCAGCCGTATTCATGAACCTCATGAATCGCATTTTCATGCCTTAATTGGATCAGTTCGTGATCGTGTTCCTAGATGACATCCTGGTCTACAGCAAGAGTGAGGCAGAGCACGAGCAGCATCTCATAATCGTCCTTCAGACGCTTAGAGAGCACCAGTTGTACGCCAAGTTCAGTAAATGCGAGTTCTGGCTCGATCGCATTTCGTACCTGGGTCACATTATTACCCGAGGAGGAGTGGAAGTGGATCCCCAGAAGATTGTGGCTATCGAGACATGGCCAGTACCTAGCTCAGTGTCAGAGGTTCGCCGTTTCCTTAGATTGGCCGGCTACTACCGGTGATTCATTTCCGATTTTGTGAGGATTTCGACGCCGATGACCCAGTTGACCCGCAAGGATATGCAGTTTGCTTGGACAGCAGAGTGTCAGAAATCATTTGTGAAGTTGAAGCGAGGTTTGATAACGGCTCCCATTCTCACACTTCCAGATAGGACCGGAGGATTCACAGTTTATTGCGACGCTTCAAGCAGAGGATTGGGGTGTGTCTTGATACAGCATGGGAAGGTAATAGCTTATGCGTCACGACAACTTCGTGGTCATGAGAGAAATTACCCGACCCACGACTTGGAACTGGCGGCAGTAGTGTTTGCACTCAAGTTGTGGAGGCACTACTTGTACGGGGACAGAGTGTTGATATTTACTGATCACAAGAGCCTGAAGTATATTTTCACCCAGAAGGACCTTAACATGCGGCAGAGAAGATGGCTCGAGCTACTGGTGGACTACGATGTGGACTTGCAGTATCACTCAGGGAAGGCCAACGTTGTAGCAGATGCATTGAGCAGGAGAGCCGGAGTTTACTTCCTAACGGCGCAACCAGAGTTATTGGCAGATCTTTAGAAGATGAGAATTGAAGTGGTTCTTCCTACCAATGTGGCATTGATGGCCAGTCTACAGGTTCAGTCTAGCATAGTTGAGAGGATCCGGATGGCGCAGTCTACGGATTCTAAGATTCAACGACTCAGAGCAGAGTGTGAGACAGGAAGAAGGCCAGAGTTGTGCATTCATGAAGATGGTACACTTCGACACGGTACTCGTCTTTGTGTACCCAGTAGAGATATCAGACAGAAGGTCATGGCAGAAGCTCACAGTTCACAGTATTCTATTCATCCCGGTGGCACAAAGATGTACAGAGACATTCGTCAGCATTTTTGGTGGAATGGCATGAAGAGGGAGATAGCACGGTTTGTCTCTCGGTGTTTGGTTTGCCAGCAGGTTAAGGCTGAACATCAGATGCCCGCTGGACTTCTTCAGCCCTTGCCGATTCTAGAGTGGAAGTGAAAGCATGTGACCATGGATTTTATGACTGGATTGCCTAGATCCCCAGCTGGTCGAGATGCTATTTGGGTTATAGTTGACAGGCTCCCGAAAGTGGCTCACTTTCTTCCGTTCAGAGTTGGTCAGTCGACGGTTCAGCTAGCAGAAACATACCTCAGGCAGATTGTCAGGCTTCACGGTGTGCCCGTCAGTATCACCTCGGACAAGGATTCAAGATTCACGTCACACTTTTGGCGTAGCCTGCAAGAGAGTTTGGAAACTCACCTTCAGTTTAGCTCAGCTTATCACCCGCAGACAGATGGCCAATCGGAACGCACAATCCAGACTCTTGAAAATATGTTGAGATCTTGTACCCTTGACTTTGGTGGTTTATGGGAGGATCACCTGCACCTGGTAGAATTCTCCTACAATAATAGTTTCCAGGCTAGTATTCAGATGGCTCCGTTCGAGGCACTGTATGGTAGGAAGTGTAGATCCCCGTTAGCCTGGGATGACATCGGAGAGAGGCAGATGATTGGTCCAGAAATGATTGCCCAGACAGTTGAAGTGGTCAGAAGAATCAGAGATCGCCTTCGAGTGGCCCAAGATCGCTAATGCCATTGGGCCGATGCTCATCGGCGTCCCTTAGAGTTTGCTATCGGCGACCATGTATTCCTTAGGATCTCGTCTAACCGCGACGTCATTCGCTTTGGCGTACGGGAAAAGCTTAGTCCTAGGTATATAGGGCCGTTCGATATCCTGGAGCGAGTAGGAGATGTATCCTATCGTCTCGCTCTTCCGCCGTTGCTAAGTGAGGTGTATGATGTATTTCATGTGTCCCAATTACGACGGTACATCCCAGACCCGAGCCATATCCTGGACCATTCGGAACTGGTTGTTGGTACCAACCTTTAGTATGAGGAGAGGCCTGTGTCTATATTAGACCGGAGAGAAAAGATACTCAAGAACAAGACTATTAGCTTAGTCCATGTTGCTTGGGGTCATCACCCTCTAGGTGAGTCAACGTGGAAGCGTGAGGACGACATCCTATCGCGATATCCCAACCCGTTTGACTCGTAAGGTATAATGTCTTCCTTATACCTTATGCATTCCATCCCTTGCTTGCATGTGTGATTGTTTGATTGTTTGCTTAGTATAGCTTATTTGTGGATAATATAGCTGGCTCCCACATCTCTAAGCATCTTCATTTAAATTCCGGGGACAGAATTCTTTTAAGGTGGGTAGAGTTGTAACGCCCGTATTTCGGAATACGTATTTTAATTAGGCTTATATGTATTTCGGACCTGTATTTTATTTTCTCGGATTCTGGCCTGTAATTGTATTTTGGCTCGACTTGCAAATTTTAGTTTTCTCGTAAATTGGGTTTGGTTTTATTCTTGTGGAGAAGGTTTGGTTTGGTTTGCATTGGACTACCTTAGTTAACCTCCACCCTCAGCACAACACACCATCCCTCATTAAAACCCTACCTAACTTTCTCTTTCCTTATTACTCTTCCATTAATTTTCTCCATCGTCTTCTTCTTCCTTCCTCCACACAACACCTAACCTCCATAGGCAAGTGCACGTTGCCACCAAATAGGAACCCTATTTTATTTATCTATTAGTTAGATTAGGCCATGGTGAATCACATTAGAACTTGGTATTTTGTGATTTGGAGTCTCCATTTTTTAGATCTAAGTTTTAACCATTTTCGGATTTTTCTTGGTTTTGATCTATTAAACTTAGATTTTTGCTTGTTTTGAGGCTTCCATGTGGAAGAGAATTCAATTTTACACAAGTTAGAACTTTGAAAATCTAAATTTCGTTTTGATTTGGCTAAGTTATGAGATTTGGAAATTTTGGTGTTCTTGGGTTTTTCTCTCTCAGCCTGCTGGAGAAGAAGACTTCGGCCAGCGCTCTTTAGCGCTGGGCTGAACCGCGCCAACCCTTCATCGGCCAGCGCTCTTTAGCGCTGGACTGACCCGCGCTCGGTGCCCCTTGGCGAACCGTGCCCCCTCTCATTCGTTGGCGCTCTTTAGCTTCAGTGCAACCCGACTCCTCAGCGCAACCCGACCCCCTGCGCAGCTCAGTCTCAGCGCAGTTCATTCCCCTAGCGCAGTTCATTCCCCTAGCGCAACCCGACCTCAGCGCAGTTCATTCCCCTAGCGCAACCCGACCTCAGCGCAGTTCACTCCCCCAGCGCAGTTCATTCCCCTAGCGCAATCAGACCCTAGCGCAACCCGACCCCAGGAACCCCAGCGCAACCTATTTGCCCATGGTGGTTTGGTTTTATTTCCTTGGACTTGGCTTCTCTTTTGTGGATTGGAGTTCTGAGATCTTGTTCCACACAATACGACTGTCTTGACCCAACACGACCTGGCACGGTTTTCGGTGTTTTGCTTATGACTAGTACGATTTTCATGATTTCTGTGATTTATGATCCTAGTACTTTCTGATCTTCTTAGCAGTGACCCGATGGGGTGCACTCTTAACTTGTAACCTGTGATTCATAATTAATCTCTGTAACTGGATAACTTGATAGTGGCCCGTGGCGGCACACTCCTGACTTGTAACTTGACTTGACTTGATGCTGTTGTGATGGCTAACTTGACTCATATAATCAACTCTGACACCGTGGGTGTTCATTCTTGCTGCTTCGTGCAATCCACTTGTCTTGTCTTGTCTTGCATCATGTCTAGGACGTAACTCCCTGGTTACCACGGTCAGGGATTCGTACTGAATATGGATTAGGCTAATGATTAGATCAAACCATAGCTCATGGAGAATCTCCAGTCACAGGCGATCTCGTTATCTGGGCGCTTTAATGGACTTGTAGCCTGCCGACGAGTAGGGCACATTTCCAGCATACTGTCATGTGTTGCACCCTCTAAGTCACCTAAGGGTATATCGTTTCCTGGATGATGTACTCAACCATACTTTCAACCCGCGGAAGGATAACTGGATAGTCTGTAGGGCTTGGGACTGGGAAATTCTCATTTGCGTCTTGTTAGTAATTAGGCTTGTGATAACCCTAGTTAATTAAAGTAGTAAGCCGTAGTATTTGTTTGGCCGCTTGTGAATGGGTGGTGTCCAGCCTTGTCTAAGTCTCGTCTAGTCCTAGTACCTGGTACTCCTGAACATGATTGTTTTACTTATCTTTAACAATAAATGGGTAGAGACAAGGTGCTATTCAGGCGAAGGGTTACAACCCCGGTCCTTGTTTGGTTTAAGGGTTGTAAACTGGCTCCCGGAATGGTTCCACGTCCCTAGTCATTTATTGTCCTGTTGTACTCTTTATTACTTGTACTTTTCTTCTATTTCCTTATGATCTGATATGCTGGCTTTCGTTCTTATTTTGTGGCCTCCTTTGTGGCATTTGCTCTTTCTGGGGTTTGACCCAGCTCGGTTTGTGTGGCCAGATTTTGGAGCAGCACCCGAGGATCTACCGAACCTCCAGCCTAATGGTGGCGACTAGAAGGAACCCGGGCTACGAGTGGGTTTTCCATTTTATTTCGCTCACTACATTGTAAAATTATTCTTTTGAGGCGTTTAGCCGACGAGCATCTGTTAGCTCGATGCATATTTACTTACTGTCTGCCTACGGGCTGTAAACATGATTAACAAATCCTAGGGTTGATCATGTATGACTAAACTCTTACTAGTCTTCGCATTTTGTATGACTAGCTTCATGATCAGCTGAATATGTAATATTTGGGATGCCTTTTATTGTATATTTGGTGGTCTAACATCTTGTAACTATATTACTTGCTTGAGATTGAGACAATAGGCTTGACCTTAAGAGACCGTTGGCTTGTAGTAAACCCTCATATCTAGACAGCCGTGACCGTATAGCGAGGTGAATTCCATTTCAATATACGTAGCTGGCTATATACGCCCCCGCTCTCCAGTATTCTGGTTCTAGGGCGTTACACAGTCGTGGCTCTTCATACCCGTCAGTTTCTTCTCCTTCGGGTTGACACATCTTCTTAAATTCGACACGTACCCGTCAGAAAATTTTAGGCCCTGAATCCACCAACAAAGTCTTCCTTTATCCTCCCTGTCCAGTAAGAAAATTGCCTTAAGCTGCTTATACTTTCTATTGCCTTCCTTTATCAAATGCAACGCAGGACGTCTGCATATATCTTCTAAGTCCAACCCAGCCTTGGGATTGTCTTTCGTCTTTGCCATTATGTCTATCATAATATTAATTATGTTGTCCAACACATTCTTCTCGATATGCATAACATCAAGGTTATGTCTGATCAGATTGGTACTCTAATATGGCAGGTCCCAGAATATATTCATTTTCGTCCAATTATGAGTGTGACCAAATTCATCACACTTGTATCCCTTTGTAGGCTTTTCGATAGCACTTGGAAAATCTTTGACCTCCTCCCATATCGTGTCTCTGGTCTACCTTGACGGTAGATTGGCCTTCTCTACAATGCCGACACGAAAAGCATTCATGTTCCTTCGGAACGAATGATCCTTTGGCAGGAACTGTCGATGACAATCAAAGAAGTACGTTTTTTTACTGTATTTCAAATGGAAAGCCTTCGTGCGGTCCACGCAATACGGACATCAGAGAAGACCATGAGTGCTCCATCCCGATAACATTTCATAGGCCAGAAATTCATTGATGGTCCACATCAGTGCGACCCTCATCTGAAAGTTCTGCTTTCTGGAAACATCGTACGTGTTGGCGCCTACTTCCCACAGCTGATACAACTCATCTATCAACGGCTGTAAGTACACATCGATATTCCTCTTCGGATTGTTCGGACCCAGAATGATAACGGTTAGGAACATGTAAGGAGTCTTCATACATATCCATGGCGGTAAGTTGTATGGAGTGATAATCAGTAGCCAACATGAATATTAGAAACCCGAAAGTCCGAACGGGATAAAACTGTCAGAGGATAGCCCCAATCTTATATTACGCGGATCAGATACAAAATCTGGATACTCTCGATCAAAGTGCTCCCATGCTTCTCCATCGGATAGATGATCCGAAACTCCATCGATCTGTTCTCGCCTATGCTAACTCATGTTTTCGGTAGTCTTCTTCACCATAAACAACCTCTGCAATCGCGGCGTCAAAGTCACGTAGTGCATCGAATCGGTCGGCTTCCTTGCACTGGGAGTCCTACTTGAACTTGTTGCCTTGTAGCTGTTGACTCAAACTGGATCGTAATCAACCTAATCTTGATAATTAACAAGACGATATCTGTTATGATCCAACTTGACACATCAAGCTCCATCAAGCTCCAAAACAGACAATCACCACACATCAACTCAAGACGAACATCATCGAAAATTGCTATGACAAACTGCTGTTTACTTGTTCTCTGAGTCTGTATTTTACTTTTTATTGAGTCTAGGCAATTGTAAGTTGAGTCGCACTGAGTATCTCAACCCTAAACTTTACACCCAAAGCTCAATAAACAAAAATTCAAAAACCTGCCAAACCCAAAATTCCCATTGAACATTCTGTCCCCAAGGAGACAGAGTTCGGGCCGAACTCTGCCCCACACAGAGTTCGGGTCGAACTCTGCCCCCTTAATTTCAGGACTTGATTTTTAGGGTTTGCTGGTTGCTAGTTGTCAAACGGCTAAACATTTGAATATTTGGGACACAGTTCTGGCTGAACTCTGCCTCTCTGGACTAGTATATATAGGCCTTTATTTCTCTCTTTTTCAATCATCCAATCTTCTCATCTTCTCTTCTTCTATAGCCTATACAGTCAAAAGCTTATTCTTCTCATCTAACTAGCCACAAAACTTCCCAAGCCACCAAGGTGCTCAGTGCGAGTTATCTAGAAGTTTGTGTGCAAGACTTCCAAAAGAAGTCACTTGGACAATTTCAAGTCTCGCCATCTGCGAATCTGTAAGAAGTTGGCGTGCTCTTCTAATTAAAGGCACGTGGTTGTACGCTATTTAACAAATAGTGGATTTTAATCCTGAGCTAGAGTTCTCAGGCCGGGACTAGTCCTCCACGAGAGAAACCATGTTAAAAACTGTTGTGTCTGCGTATGCTTCTCTGATCTCTATTTATATTCCGCACTTATACTCTGATTATTATTTTTGTTGGGTGAACTTGAATAGAGTTAATTTTAATTGGGTATTATCGACACATACTCTATTCACCCCCCCCTCTAATGTTGCCTACACGTACGTCAATTGGTATCAGAGCTCTGTTCTCTTATATCGGATTAACATCCTAAGAGCTGATCTATGGCAACCACACAACCTACCTTTTTCAACTATGGTGTGGGACAGTCCACAAATAAGCTACCCCTATTTGAATGAACTAACTAAACCTATTGGAAAACTAGGATGAGTTTTTATCTTAAGTCTCAAGACTTTGATCTATGGACCATCGTCACAGATGGTTATAAAAAGCCTGCCATAATAGCTGTCGAGGGGACTCTTGTTGAAAAACCCTACGACAAATATTCTGACCAGGAAAAGAAACAGGCAAGTCAAGATGTGAGTGCTATTAATGCTCTCTTTTGTGCTATAGACAGGACTGAATTCAACAGGGTCTCTACATGCTCCACCTCACATGAAGTATGGAGGCTTCTGGAGGTGACTCATGAAGGAACCACACAGGTTAAAGAATCAAAGATCAGCCATCTGACACAAGAATACGAGGCATTAAAAATGAAGCAAAATAAGACAATTACTTAGATGTTCACCAGATTCCTCGACATCGTCAACCCTCTATCTTCCCTTAGCAAAGTATATTCCAACCATGAGAAGATACGCAAAGTTCTAAGAGGATTGCTGAAGATCTGGAACCCCAAGATCACGACGATTATCGAAGGAAATGATCTTACGGCTATGTCACTAGAAACTCTGATGGGCAAGCTGATGACGCATGAGCTCGACCTCAAAGATTTTGAAGAAACGGCTCGAAAAGAAAAAAAATTGCCTTAAGAGCTCATTGCCGAAGAACCATCACAGAGGAAACAGATGACGACGATTCTGAAGGTGACGATTAAGCACTCATGGTTCAAAATTTTAAGAAGTTCCTACGCTTCAACCGAAGGAAGAAAGAACAAAAAGACGATGAAGAAGAACCCACGAGCTTCGGATGCAAGAAGACGGAACACGTCAGAAAAGATTGTCCTGTAGCAAAGAAAGGAAGCAGATATGAAAAGCCGTACAAGAGGGCAATCTCAAAGGAGTATGCCAACACTAGCATCTGGCACGAAAGCGAGGCCAGCGATTGAGAGGAAGAAGAGGACTCTCCATAAGACACTGCAAACGTCTGCCTAATGGCAACTTCGGACAAGGTAAACGACTCTTTTGAAGATTTCTCCTTTGATGAGCTGGGTGACGCCTTATTGATCTTCTTGAAGACCACAAAAAGGTTATTAACAAGTATAAGCATGCTAAGGAAAAGATCAAGACCCATGAAGTCGAGATCCATAGACTTTCTTGCTTACTTGAGAATGTTAGAAACACTACACCCACGGAATGCACTGAGGAGGTATCTAAGCTTAAATTAAGCATACACGATGCCGAATCTCTTATTGAGAAGCAAATACATGATATCACTACTTTAAATAAAGAACTTGCTGAAGAGAAAAACAAGTACAAGATTGCTACTGCTAGAATACATGGCCTTACTACTAAATATGATGAGTTGCATGTTGCCTCTAAAAAATTAGAGATTAGACTGGGCAAGCAGGTTATTCAACCTCAAACTCAGTCTCACAGTCACAACACTTGCAAACACGAGACGACTCAACACAAGAGAGCACGTCACCACAAGAACACTCATCCACATACTACTAAAAATCATGCCTTTATGTACACCTACTCCAATGCAGCACGTAAAACACACACACGTAGTTATTATCATCCTACTGCTCCACATAGTTATCATCATCCTACACCCACATATAGACATCACTATCATCATGCACCCAAATCTAATATGCATGCTACATGTACTTACTGTGGTTTACATGGACACATATCACCACAATGTAGAATTAGAAAACTAGTAGATATTAATCTATATGTATGGGTACCGAAGACTAACTTTTCAGGACCCACAAGAATCTGGGTACCAAAGGTCACATCTACTCATGGTGTAGGTGGACCTTCCTTCTCAAACTAGAAGCAAATGGATTCTCGATAGTGAGTGCTCGCGACATATGGCTGGAGGTGCTAATCTATTCGCACACTATCGATGAAAAGGGAAGGATATGTATCCTTCGGTAACAATCTGAATGGCTATATCATAGGTAACGGTACAATTGGTTATCCTCTTTCTTCCGTCATTAAGGATGTATGTTTACTGACCGAGTTAAAGCATAACTTGCTCATCATTAGTCATCTTGCTGATCATGGATATGATATTAACTTTGGGAAAACTAAATGCTTTATCTATGATAGATCAACTGGAGACATCACTTTGGGAAAACTAAATGCTTTATCCGTATATAAATACTAATACTGTGAGACGAGTCTCACAACTCTCCACAACTTAAAAATAAATTCTGTCCTCGGAATTTCCTAAATCTAGTCAAGCATGAAAACCAAACTAAAGAGCTGAAAAAATCATGTCAATAAAAACAAAGCATGGCATGTTGGTAAGATAAAGACAACAGTAATATAAGTAAATGCGTAAGCAATAACACAACCACAATCAAGAAGGGATAGAGGCATACAAATAAATATGTCTCCTGAGTCAGTTGAGTAGGGACCCGCCTCGCTGGCCTACGCTGACTTCCAAAACAGATAGGGTCAAGTCTCAAAGTAAGTCGGTACCAATGACTTAGTCCAAGACATGACTCTACCCAGGACGTATCCTCGGTAGTCGAGACATGTGATAAATATCATGTATCTCAAGATACGAAGACAGAAGAGTAGGATGAGAAACTCGTCAAATATGCGTAACCCAAGAGATAAATAAGAGAGGAAGAAGAATAGGACAATACCTACAACATAATCACCCTCGGCCAAAACCTGCTCTAACATACCAAACTCTGCTTGTCCACGTCTCGGAACAGCTGCTCTGACCTGCTGCTGCTGAACCGGTACCTAAGCCATATACTGCTGGACTGCCGGGGTAGCCGGTGAAGCTGGACTCTGGCAGGACTAACCCTGCTGGCTGATCAGGCTGAACTGACACCTCTGCCCTCTAGTTATCTCTAAACTCTGCCCCTGAATGCTGAGACTGATCCTCCATAACTGGCCTGACAGAAGATTGCTGACCTGCCATCGGCAGAACCCAAATAAGATGATCGAAAGGATTATGAATAGTTCCCCTGAAAGTTGAAGGACACAAGGATCAAATCGAAGGAACATGAAAGATCAACGATCAAGGCAAATATCAGGTCAATGGATCAGAGATATAGAATAACACGAAGGATATCAATAAAGAAGAATTTTCACTGAGATATCTAAACATCAGTAACCTCCACATATCTGATAAATCAGACCTTGCATGGGCCACCACTAAAACCTATGTCATGTCCCAGAACCAGAATACTGGCAAGTAGGGACGGACCAGGCCAGCTACATATACCAAAGTACTCTAGTACTCCAAAATAACGTATAAGCTGTATAGATGGGGGTTACTACTACAAGCCAACAGTCGATCCTAGGTCAAGCAATCCTAGGTATTTCAATCACAGGCAGTAAACAATGTATAAGAAGTAAGATCAACTGGAATATAAAATAGTAAAGCGTCCTAAACTATCATATATCAATGATAATGAAGCTAGTAATATAGAGTGAAGATACATGTGTCCTAAGGAGGTGCCCCACTCGACGGTGTGCCGGAAGAGTGCTCATCATGACAGATAGCTCCAAATCCCATGTGTATATATATATAAGACCAAGACCAAAGGGGCAACAAGTAACCGTGAAAGTCTCTAATGATCTAGGTAATCAAGCGAGTTGTTTAGTCCTTAACATTTTCTTGTTGGATTCTGGGTGTGGCATTCCGCAGAATCCATCCTACACATGAGACATGCAAGACTAGACAAGACAAGCAAGATTGTGCACTACAACAAGCCACAACAAGACATGACAATATCAAGACAAGAGTGCGCTACGACGAGCCACTATCAAGGAGCTAGACATGTACTAGAATCAAGAGTGCACCATGACAGACCACTATCATGTAAGCAAAGAAAGACATGTACAAGAGTGCACCACGACGGGTCACTATTTAGTAAGCAGAGAAGACATGTAACATGAGTGCGCCACGACGGGCCACTATCTAGTAGACAAAGAAGGCAGGGGAATAATTATCATAGCTTGTAAGAAATAATCTATCAAAAGACATATCATGGCATGTGGGAAAGAATAATTAAAGCTAAGTACATTTCATAGAAAAATAATTGAACATGTGCTAGTGTCAAGTGTATATAGGGTGTACAATCATTCTCTAACTATGCAAGATCATCTTATCATGCTAAGAAATTATTATAGTCGAAGAAAATATCAAAAACGGACAAAAACGGGTAGAAACAGACAAAAACAGACAAAAACAGCCTAAAACGGCATACCGGCGGTATACGGCGGTATACCAGCGGTATTTCGGCCTAAAGATAGAAAGTTTCTGGTGCAAAAATCGGCATACCTTCGGTATACTACGGCATACCATCGCTATACCGATTTTTCAAACAGCAACAAAATTTAGATTTTTGTCAAAACTTGTTTCGGTCATAAAAACTTTATTTTAAATCGAAATTCGGATTTTCAAAAGTCAAAATTGCATAGAATTGAATTCCATACAACATGTAACTATTAGATTTTACAAATTCAAAGATTTGATAGATCAATACCTCAAAATACTCCAAATAGAGGTTCTCGGGGCACCGAAATGGGTTCCGATTGCCACCAAACTCAAAATCCATGTGTACTAGCTAGGTAAGGACCTCATATATGTATATGTGACCAAGATTCATGATGGTAACACTAGTATCACTCTTGATACCAAGTTTTCTACTAAGTCAATATTGGGTTTTAACAGAAAATCAAAACCTTACTTAAACAAATTTTGGAAACATGCATATGTACGAGAATCATAAGGAAAACATATTTAACAAAATGAGTTTAGGAAAATTCTAAGCATTTAATACTAAGGAAAACAAAAATAACAATAAAATACTATTTTTCAATAATTTGGCAAGATGTACTTGCCTAGGTTAAGCTCCAAGCCTAATCTTCTACTCCTCCTCCTAGGGGGGTTAGACACCACACCTATGTCCTCAAGGCCAAGCTCTTGGCAAGCTCCAAGGGGGAGAGAAGGGAAGAAGAAATAAAGAGAATGAAAAGAGAGAGAGAGGAGAGAGAAAGTGAAAGTGTATATATAGAAGGGGAATTAATCTTGACCATTGGATGGTGATCCATGTCAAAATATAAGTCAATCATGGCCATTCAAACAAAACCAAATATCCAATGGGTAATAGGGTGCATCTACACTATTCATGAAAATATCTAAACATTATTCATCAAAATATCTAAAACACTATTCACAAAAATATCGGAAACACTATTCATAAAAATATCTGAAATCGAAAATATCTAAAACGTGAAAAATCTGTCTAGACGGTATACCGTCGGTATACTCCGGTATACTGGCGGTATGCTGGCCAAGGAAAAAATCTATAAGTTGGAAAAAATTTAAAGTATTCCGAAAACCAAGAAAATTTAAAATACACTACAAAATATGTATCCGTATATAAATACTGATACTGTGAGACGAGTCTCACAACTCTCCACAACTTAAAAATAAATTCCGTCCTCGGAATTTTCTAAATCTAGTCAAGCATGAAAACCAAACTAAAGAGCTAGAAAAATCATGTCAATCAAAACAAAGCATGGCACGTTGGTAAGATAAAGACAACAGTAATATAAGTAAATGCGTAAGCAATAACACAACCACAATCAAGAAGGTATAGAGGCATACGAATAAATATGTCTCCTGAGTCAATTGAGTAGGGACCCGCCTCGCTGGCCTACGCTGACTTCCAAAACAGATAGGGCCAAGTCTCAAAGTAAGTCGGTACCAATGACTTAATGCAAGATATGACTCTACCCAGGACGTATCCTCGTAGTCGAGACATGTGATAAATATCATGTATCTCAAGATACGAAGACAGAAGAGTAGGATGAGAAACTCGCCAAATATGCGTAACCCAAGAGATAAATAAGAGTGGAAGAAGAATAGGACAATACCTACAACATAATCACCCTCGGCCAAAACCTGCTCTAACATACCAAACTCTGCCTGTCTACGTCTCAGAACGGCTGCTCTGACCTGCTGCTGCTGAATCGGTACCTAAGCCATATACTGCTGGACTGCTGGGGTAGCCGGTAAAGCTGGACTCTGGCAGGACAGACCATGCTGGCTGATCAGGCTGAACTGACACCTCTGCCCTCTGGTCATCTCTGAACTCTGCCCCTGAATGCTGAGACTGATCCTCCATAACTGGCCTGATAGAAGATTGCTGACCTGCCATCGGCAGAACCCAAATAAGATGATCGAAAGGATTAGGAATAGTGCCCCTGAAAGTTGAAGGACACAAGGATCAAATTGAGGGAAAATGAAAGATCAACGATCAAGGCAAATATCAGGTCAAAGGATCAGAGATATAGAATAACACGAAGGATGTCAATAAAGGAGAATTGTGACTAAGATATCTAAACATCAGTAACACCCACATATCTGATAAATCAGACCTTGCATAGGCCACCACTAAAACCTATGTCACGCCACAGAACCAGAATACTGGCAAGTAGGGACGGACCAGGCCAGCTTATACGTATACCAAAGTACTCCAGTACTCCAAAATAACGTATAAGCTGTATAGATGGGGGTTACTACTACAAGCCAACAGTCGATCCTAGGTCAAGCAATCCTTTGTATCTCAATCACAGGCAGTAAACAATGTATAAGAAGTAAGATCAACTGGAATATAAAATAGTAAAACGTCCCAAACTATCATATATCAATGATCATGAAGCTAGTAATACAGAGTGAAGACTAGCAAGAGTAATAGTTATACATGATAAGCTCTAGCTATAGTCTAGAATACACAAATCATGTTCTGGTTCGTAGGCTAAATGTCAAGTCCAAAACACGAGCTAAATACGTGCTCGGAGGCTAAACGCCACAAAAGAATAATGTACATAACAAGTGGGAGAATGATATAGAAAATCCACTATGGTACTCTGGTGCTTCGGGTAGTCACCGTCTAGTAGATGGTACGAAAGATCCTCCGGGCTCCTCTATCAGATCTGTCCAAACAAAACAAGTGGGGTCAGACCCCCAATAGCAAGTACCACAAAGGAAGCCAAACTATGAACTAAAACCGGCAATAACTAACATAGCAACGAATAGAGACATAAATAAGTAAAAGCAAATTGAGACTCGTGCGCTACCAATGCACTTATCCCGAGAATAGAAAAGACAATATGTAAAGCAACATGTAGCATAAAGTAAACGACATGTGATATAATATAAACTGTGGACATGTAAATTAAACTGAACATGTGAGCATGTAAGGTAACTGGAACATGTAAGATAACTGGAACATGTGAGCATGTAGGATAACTGGAACATATGAGCATGTTAGGTAACTGGAACATGTAAGATAACTGGAATATGTGAGCATGTAGGGTAACTGGAACATGTGAGCATGTTAGGTAACTGGAGCATGTGAGCATGTTAGGTCTATATAGAATGACAAATGATAAGATGACTTAGGAACTATTCCGAAACCCAAGTTACAACCCGTAAACCAAACAAGGACCGAGAATATAACCCTTCTCCTGAACAGAACTTTAGTATCTAATCATTTACCGGCAAAAGTAAAGCATAAACAAAGATGTACGGAAAATAAACAAATTCGGATACTGCCTAGACAAACTAGACTAGTCTGGACTCCATACAATAATCACGGCCAAGCAATGAGTACGACTTTATACTTTAGCTAACTAGGGTTGCCACAATCCTAATTACTAACACATGCAAGTTTGAGAAATTTAAGTCTAGTTACCTGCCTGCTACTACCTGAATGATCCAAGCCAAAAAGAAAACAGGTATACCAGACACACTGAAGTAAGATACATGTGTCCTAAGGGGGTGCCCCACTCGATGGTGTGCTGGAAGAGGGCTCATCATGACAGATAGCTCCAAATCCCATGAATATATATATAAGACCAAGACCAAAGGGGAAACAGGTAACCGGAAAAGTCTCCAATGATCTAGGTAATCAAGCGAGTTGTTTAGTCCTTAACATTTTTTTGTTGGATTTTGGGTGTGGCATTTCGCAGAATCCATCCTAGACATGAGACATGCAAGACTAGACAAGAAAAGCAAGATTGTGCACTACAATAAGCCACAACAAGACATAACAATATCATGACAAGAGTGCGCTACGATGAGCCACTATCAAGGAGCTAGACATGTACTAGAATCAAGAGTGCGCCATGACAGGCCACTATCATGTAGCAAAGAAAGACATGTACAAGAGTACACCACGACGGATCACTATCTAGTAAGCAGAGAAGACATGTAACATGAGTGTGTCACGACGGGCCACTATCTAGTAGACAAAGAAGGCAGGGCAATAATTATCATAGCTTGTAAGAAAGAATCTATGAAAAGATATATCATGGCATGTGGGAAAGAATAATTAAAGCTAAGTACATTTCATAGAAAAATGATTGAACATGTGCTATAGTCAAGGGTATATAGGGTGTACAATTATTCTCTAACTATGCAAGATCATCTTATCATGTTAAGAAATCATTATAGTCGAAGAAAATATCAAAAATGGACAAAAACGGATAGAAACGGACAAAAACAGACAAAAACAGCTTAAAATGGCATACCGGCGGTATATGGCGGTATACCAGCAGTATTTCGACCTAAAGACAGAAAGTTTCTGGTGCAAAAATCGGCATACCTTCGGTATACTACGGCATACCGCCGGTATACCGATTTTCCAAACAGCAACAAAATTCAGATTTTTGCCAAAACTTGTTTCGACCATAAAAACTTCATTTAAAATCGAAATTTGGATTTTCAAAAGTCAAAATTGCATAGAATCGAATTCCCTACAATATGGAACTATTATATTTCACAAATTCAAAGATTTGATAGATCAATACCTCAAAATACTCCAAACAGAGGTTCTCGGGGTACCGAAACGGGTTTCGATTGCCACTAAACTCAAAATTCATGTGTACTAGCAAGGTAAGGACCTCATATATGTATATGTGACCAAGATCCATGATGGTAACACTAGTATCACTCTTGATACCAAGTTTTCTACTAAGTCAATATTGGGTTTTAACAAAAAATTAAAACCTTGCTTAAACAAATTTTGAAAACATGCATATGTACGAGAATCATAAGGAAAACATATTTAACAAAATGAGTTTAGGAAAATTCTAAGCATTTAATACCAAGAAAAGCCAAAATGATAATAAAATACTATTGTTCAAGAATTTGGCAAGATATACTTGCCTAGGTTAAGATTCAAGCCTAATCTTCTACTCCTCCTCCTAGGGGGGTTAGACACCACACCCAAGGTCTCAAGGCCAAGCTCTTGGCAAGCTCCAAGGGAAAGAGAAGGGAAAAAGAAATGAAGAGAGAGTGAAGAGAATGAAAAGAGAGAAGAGAGAGAAAGTGAAAGTGTATATATAGAAGAGGGAATTAGTCCTGACCATTGGATGGTGATCCATATCAAAATATAAGTCAATCATGGCCATTCAAACAAAACCAAATATCCATTGGGTAATAGGGTGCATCTATACTATTCACGAAAATATCTAAACATTATTCATCAAAATATCCAAAACACTATTCACAAAAATATCAAAAATACTATTCATGAAAATATCTGAAATTAAAAATATCTAAAATGTGAAAAATCTGTCTGGACGGTATGCCGTCGGTATACTCCGGTATACTGGCGGCATGCCGGCGAAGAAGAAAATCTATAAGTTAGAAATTTTTTAAAGCATTCCAAAAACCAAGAAAATTCGAAATACACTACAAAATACGTATCCGTATATAAATACTGATACTGGGAGACGAGTCTCACAAGCTGTCAGCACAGCGTGCCATGTTTTGAAATGGGTTTTGATTCGACCTATTTCGAAGAAAATACCCTATGAGCTTTGGTTTGGTAGAACTCCAAATGTTTCGTACTTTCGAGTGTTTGGTTGTCACTGCTTTATCCTGAATACCAAAGACAACTTGGACAAGTTTGATGCCAAAGCTAACGAAGGTATTCTTCTTGGCTATGCTGCCAAGAGTAAGGGATATAGAGTGTTCAACAAACGCTCCATGATTGTTGAAGAGTCTACTAACGTAACTTTTGATGAGGACAATAGTACAACTATCATTCCCAATGATGATGAACCAGCAACCTTCACTCATGTGGATACACCACCCGAAACCAACTCTCTGGAGGGCTTACCAAAGAAGTTCCAATTCAAACCTTCGCATCCAGAAAACTTGGTAATATGTGAGGTATCAAAAGGGGTAACTACTCGATCTTCTTTGAGAGACTCTATTGCTAGCACTGCTTTTATTTCTCAAATTGAACCTAAAAATATTTTAGAAGCTTTTAACGATAAATTTTGGATATCTGTAATGCAAGAAGAACTCAACAAATTTGAACGAAATCAGGTTTGGGAACTTGTTCCTAGACCTGCTAATCATTCAATCATTGGTACTAAATAGGTTTTTCGCAACAAAGTTAATAAGGATGGTTCAGTCACTCGCAACAAGGCTCGTCTCGTAGCTCAAGGATACAACCAAGAGGAGGGTATCGATTACGATGAGACGTATGCTCCTGTTGCATAACTTGAATCTATTCGGATGCTTTGCGCCTTTACAAATTTTCAAAACTTTAAACTTTTCAAATGGACGTGAAAAGTGCTTTTCTAAATGGTTTTATTAAAGAAGAGGTTTTTGTCAAGCAACCCCCTGGTTCTGAAAATCACAAATTTCTCGACCATATTTTTAAACTTAAGAAAGCTCTTTATGGCCTCAAACAAGCTCCTCGAGCTTGGTATGAATGCCTTAGTACTTTCTGACTTGATAAAGATTTTTTAAAAGGAAAAATTGACACTACACTTTCATAAAATTCCTTGATGATACTGTTTTGTTAGTACAAATTTTTTGTAGATGATATCATATTTGGGTCTACTAATGAGGGTCTATACAAATATTTTGCCAAGTGTATGCAGAACGAGTTTGAGATGAGCATGATGGGGGAGCTCAACTACTTTCTTGGAC
Organism: Iris pallida; assembly: GCA_029216955.1. Classification (NCBI taxonomy): domain Eukaryota; kingdom Viridiplantae; phylum Streptophyta; class Magnoliopsida; order Asparagales; family Iridaceae; genus Iris; species Iris pallida. The sequence continues at coordinate 10,842,386 of JANAVB010030220.1, forward strand.
TGCAAATCAAACAATACTCAAGGCGTCTTCATCAGCCAGTCGAAGTATACAAAGGACATGCTGAAAAAGTTTGAGCTTGACAACACATCAAACCTATCAGCACTCCTATGGCTACTACAACAAAGATGGAACCTGATGAAAGCGGCAAACCGGTCGATCAACGTAAGTATCGAGATATGATTGGTAGTTTATTGTATTTAACTGCTAGTCGTCCCGATATAATGTTTGGCGTTTGCTTATGTGCTAGATATCAAGCAAATTCTAAAGAATCACACATGATCTCTATTACGTGTATCTTTAGATATCTTAAAGGAACGATTACTGTAGGCTTGTGGTATCCCAAAACAACTTCCTTTGAATTAATTGGATATTCTGATGCTGATTTTGCGGGATACAAAGTCGATCGTAAGTCTACCAACGGCACGTGTCATTTGTTAGGAAAGGCTTTAGTCTCATGGTTTAGCAAGAAGCAGAATTCTGTCGCACTATCCACAACAGAAGCTGAGTACATCGCAACTGGTCGTTGTTGTGCACAAATTCTGTGGATGAAACAAACTCTTGAAGACTATAACATATTATTCAAGCACATACCTATTTTCTGTGATAACACTAGTACAATAAATTTAACCAAGAACCCAGTATGTCACTCACGCACAAAGCATATAGAGATTAGACATCATTTTTTGCGTGATCATCAACAATACGACACTATTAACTTTGAGTTTATTGACACCGAACATCAGCTAGCAGACTTCTTTACTAAACCACTAGCCGAAGAGTGCTTCAATTTCCTTTGTCGAAAGTTAGGAATCTTGGTTGAAACTGTCATACAATAATATGTACCTGCATAAATAACGGTTATGACAATCATCATTTATAATGACTCAGCTTTGGATACAAACCAAAAGGGCCCTTCTGACAACAAGGCGTAAAAGCCTAAGCGACACGGTGCACTAGTCTTCGGACTACCGCTAGCTGGGATCCGGCCCCTACAGCTACCCAAGGCAGTTTTACTGTAATGATTGTTGTCTTAACAGTCATTTATTATATGGCTACATTATTTTTATGACTTATATCACTCAAAATTTTAAATTCTAGACTTTTTTCTATTCAAACATTGCCTTTTCTGTGTTCTGGAACAGACAGGCAGAGTTCGGGCCGAACTCTGTGTGCCTGCTCACAGAACCCCCAGCTGCTCTCAGCCATACAATCTTTTGATCCAACGGCCAAGATTTCACTGGACCTGCTAGCCCCAACCATCTTAAACCCGAGAAACCCTTCTCTCTCTCTTCACTTTCATCTTCTTCTAACTCCCTCCAAACTATTTTCTCTCAAACCCTAACCTAGAATATCCATATTTTAGGGCTATTTCCTTCCAAACTCAAGATCTAAGGGTTTTTGAAGGATCTCTTCTATCTCCAACCATTTGTGTGAGGTATAACTCCTTTTTCTCCTCTCTTTCAAATTCACTCTCCTTTCAATATCAATGGGTCCTAAGTTATTTGGTAGAGGAAAGAGGTTAAGAAGTGAGGGGGAATCTTTATCTAACCCTCCTCCTCCTCCTCCTCCAAGTCATCCTTTGTTCAATCCACCACCTCCACCAAATCCCAACACCTACAATGAGCAAATTTTTGTCTCATTGGATGCATCCAATGAGTGGTACATGAACTTTCGCTCACGTAGTGTGTTCCCGGGCCATCCGATAAACTTTACAATTTTTTTGGCATATGATGCTCTTTCTTATGATTTATGCCTCTGTCACGCCCCAGTACCGAAATACGGAGACGGACTAGGCCAGCTACTCCATATGAGGTACGTAACGTCATACGGCGATCGTGGCTGTCGAGAGACTAGGGGGTACATGCTACAATCAAGTCTTCTATGGTCCCACAGAGTTCTATGTCTCAATCAATCAAATCACATCAGCAATTAAATGAACATTAAAGATAAAGCAGTAAGGCGTCCCCGACGCTTCATCAAAATGGTCATGAGAGACTAGATTTATAATTAAGCTATCTCAGAGAGTCAGGAGTACAAAATTATACACAGCTGCAGTCTGTTTATTTACAATTCTGTACTGACACAAAATATTAAGTAATCCGGCTAACAGGTGCCGGTGGCTAAACGCCGCAAAAGTATAAGCAGGAGTGGTGGAGAAGAAACCCACTCGAGTCCCCGAACCGCCATGCTCCTAGTATGCACCATGGAAGTCAGGGAGGAAGATCGTGTCCTCAGGCTCTGCTACGAGATCTGGCCAAACAAAACCAGCGGGGTCAGCCCCGAATAGCAAGTACCGCCAAAGGGGCACAAGAGTTAAGATTAAAATCCCAGTTAATAGAATGATTGATAATAGTAATACTTATGCTACTATTATAGGGTAGCGCAACATCCTCGAACCCATATGGCACCCTTACAACCAAACAAGGACAAAAGGTGCCGCATGGAGTCGGGACGTGTCGTACTCTATAACTTTCACATAAGTTAAAAGGTATAAACAATAAAATCTCATGATCGTAACTTCGGTCGATAGCCTATCGCAGCACAATAACCAACCCAACAATCAAACAAGAACATGGGTTGGATCATGTACCATAATAGACCATGTTCCTCACTCATTCACAGAAGTAGCACTTCACAACCAGAATAAGTCTTCCGTTCATAACTTCGGTCCACAGCCTGTCATAGTACGATAACCAACCCAACAATCAAACAAGAACATGGGTTGGATCACGTACCATGACAGTCCGCTTCCCTCAGTTATTCACGGAAGGTAATATGATACAAGCAAGTCGTTTTCACGGCCAATCAAGTCTACGAGTTTCTAGTGGGACGAGGTTATCCTCGCATCATGTTATGTAGAAATCCTCAGATCGTATTTTTCCAGCAAGGCTAGCCAACCCAGGGGTTCGCGTAGACAGGTATGATTGAGCACCGGTTCCTCGTAAGGCCACCTTGCCAAAACATATAATATATAGCAGGAATTAATCGGATACAGTCATCCACTCGTTGCAGATGACACAGTATCCGTGGAGACCAGCCGGCGCGTCAAGACAATATCTCAAGGCGACTAGTGTAACACGATCTCGGGATTTTGCCCTCCCCATGCATCTAGTACATTTAGTTGCCTAATTTAACCCTAGGTGAAATTTTGGACTCACATGCTGTGGCCTGCATGATTATTCTCCTAAAGTCGTACTTTAGTACGAGTAACCCAAGGAGGATCCATGTCAATCAGTATGTCAACATGTTCTACCCTCCTTAGTGTAATGCATCATTGCAAATACGCCACGTGGAGTTATGAGTCATTTGTCGAGCATGAACAAGAACTGGGACATTCAGGTACATGTATCAGGTAGGAACACTTTTGTTCTTCGGGGTCACATTAGTGCTCATATCATGCTCGGGAAAACGACGTAAGGATATAAAATAGGCATATAATATCTAATAAAATATCAAAAGCGTATGCACAAAAGCACGCACGCTCAAGGGATGAAAAGTCACGCAGGCTTACTCAGGGCAGCGTACGTAAAAAGTCACGCAGGCTTACTCAGGGCAGCGTGCGTGTAAAGTCACGCAGGCTCACTCAGGGCAGCGTGCGTAAAAAGTCACGCAGGCTCACTCAGGGCAGCGTGCGTGAAAAGTCACGCAGGCTCACTCAGGCAGCGTGCGTGAAAAGTCACGCAGGCTCACTCAGGGGCAGCGTGCGTGAAAAGTCACGCAGGCTCACTCAGGACAGCGTGCGTGAAAAGTCACGCAGGCTTACTCAGGGCAGCGTGCGTGAAAAGTCACGCAGGCTTACTCAGGGCAGCGTGCGTGAAAAGTCACGCAGGCTTACTCAGGGCAGCGTACATGAAAAGTCACACAGGCTTACTCAGGGCAGCGTGCGTGAAAAGTCATGCAGGCTTACTCAGGGCAGCGTGCGTGAAAAGTCACGCAGGCTTACTCAGGGCAGCGTGCGTGAAAAGTCACGCACACAAGAGACACGCTTCCAACAGAAAGCGTACCCAAGCCTGCGTACGCAACGCTAAGGAGCGCGCACAGCTCAGTGGCATGAGCTAAGAAGCTCTGCACACTGCTCACTGTCTTCTCCAAACAGCAAGAACACCATGGATGTACCCAAAGCTTCAAAGCATCACAACTTGGCCATCCGAACTCCAAATCCGGATTTTCAAAGTTCCATCTTGGGTGAAATGGAATTCTCTTCCACATGGAAGCATCAAAACCCACAAAACCCCAACAAAAATAGATCAAACCAAGGAAATCCAAAAATAATTAAAACTTAGATCTACAAAAATTAAAGCTTCAAAATAGAAATTTCCAAGTTCTAAACTAGTATAGATTGAGGAGAAGAACATGTTTTGGCAAATAGTTTTGTAAGAAATCATTGACAAAATTATGGATCCATCTCTTGAGCAAGTTGGTACTTGCCTTGGTTGGTGAAGGAAGTAAATGAGAGGAAGTAAATGAGAGGAGAGAGAATGAGATGAGTTTGTAAAGATCTTGGACCCATGGGTTCATGATGAACCATTGGTGAACCAAGAATAGGTTACCCAAATGAGCCAAAACTGTAGGCCCAAATGCAGAAAATAAATTAGGAAATAATATTTTGTCAAATATTTTTGGGAAATGCATGAAGAAATACAGCATAATAAATATAGTATAAATACAAGGTAAATACAATTTATCGGTTTACGTATTAAAATACGTATTCCAGGATTGGGGAGTGACATCTCTACCCTTCTTAGAAAAATTCTGTCCTCGGAATTCCAGCCAAGACAGGATAGTGAAATCAGGGCAAGCAAGGCTCAATCATATACAAGTTAACTATCATAGCAGTTATTATCATACATCACAAAGTGCAAAATAAGCAGGTACAGATAAGCATAGAATCGTGTCAATAAGGTACAAAAATATACCTTATTAGTCAAACAAATGCGGATACCAAGATCTGATCTCGTCCTCGCGCTCCCAGGTTGACTCTTCCGAAGAGTGATGGTTCCAAGAAACACGGACAAGGTTTATCGTCCGATTCTTGAGTACCTTCTCTCGCCGGTCTAAAATAGATACGGGTTGTTCTTCGTAAGTTAGGTCGGTACCAACGACTAACTCAGAATGATCGAGGACATGACTCGGATCCGGGACATACCCACGTAATTGGGACACATGAAACACATCTTGTATGCCAGTTAACGAAGGCGGAAGGGCAAGTCGATAAGCCACATCGCCTACCCGAGCGAGAATCTTAAAAGGACCAACGTATCTTGGACTGAGCTTTCCTCGGGTTCCAAATCTGATGATATCCCGAGTAGGCAAAATCTGCAGAAACACTTGGTCGCCAACTCTGAACTCTAGAGGCCTACGATGCTGATCTGCCCAATGACGATGTCGGTCCTGCGCAACTCGAAGGTATTCTCTGACCAACTTAACTATCTCCACAGTCTGCGTGATCATCTCTGGTCCCAACAACTTCCATTCTCCGACGTCGTCCCATGCCAAAGGAGACCTGCACTTCCTTCCGTACAATGCCTCGAACGGGGCCATCTGAATGCTAGCCTGATAGCTGTTGTTATAGGAGAACTCCACTAGATGAAGGTGATCCTCCCAAGATCCGCCAAAGTCTAAGGTACACGCCCGTAGCATATCTTCTAATGTCTGGATGGTTTTTTCTGATTGCCCGTCGGTTTGTGGATGATAAGCAGTACTGAATCTTAACTTGGTTCCCAAACTTTGGTGTAAGCTCCGCCAAAAATAGAAAGTAAACCGCGTATCCCGATCTGATACTATACTAACTGGAACACCGTACTGCCTTACTATCTGCTTTATGTACATTTCTGCTAACTGCTCAGTAGTCTGTCTGACTCGAAAGGAAAAGAAATGAGCGACCTTCGTGAGTCGATCTACTATTATCCAGACTGCATTCTTACCAGTCGGGGATCTAGGTAAACCGGTCACAAAGTCTATCGTAATGTGCTTCTTTTCCATTCTGGGATAGGAAGCGGCTGTAGCAACCCTGCTGGTCTCTGCTGCTCGGCTTTCACCTGCTGGCATACCAGACACTTGGATACAAATCTCGCTATCTCTCTTTTCATGCCATTCCACCAAAAGTACTGCCTGATATCTCGATACATCTTCGTTCCTCCTGGATGAATGGAGTAAATAGAACTATGAGCTTCGGACATAACTTCTTGCCGAAGGTCTCCACTCGGTACACAGAGTCTGTTTCCAAACCTGAGCGTACCATCTTCATGAATCACTAACTCCTTCCTACGGCCTGATTCACACTCCGACCGCAACTTTTGAATCTGTGGATCTCCTGCTTGTGCTGCCCTTATCCTCTCTACTAAGGTTGACTGAATCTGCATACTGGTCATTCTTTCTATATCCCGTGGCAAAACTACTTCGATTCCCATACTCTGAAGGTCTTCTAAAATATGCTTCTGCGAGGTCAAGATAAAGGCACTGTCTCTCCTACTCAGTGTATCTGCAACTATATTCGCCTTGCCTGGATGATACTGAAGATCTAAATCAAAATCCTTCAGCAGTTCTAACCATCTTCTTTGCCTCATGTTCAAATCTTGCTGCGTGAATACGTATTTCAAACTCTTATGATCAGTATAGATCTCTACCCGATCTCCGTATAAATAATGCCTCCACAACTTGAGTGAAAACACCACAGCTGCTAACTCCAAATCGTGAGTCGGGTAATTCTTCTCATGGTCCCGAAGCTGTCGAGACGCATATGCTATCACCTTTCCGTGCTGCATCAATACACATCTAAGACCCTTTTCAGATGCGTCACAATATACTGTAAAGCCTCCCGCTCCTACTGGAAGCGTCAAGATCGGGGCTGAGATCAATCTCTTCTTCAATTCTTCAAATGATGCCTGACAGCTAGCTGACCAAACGAACTCTACGTCCATGTGCGTCAAACGCGTTAAGGGCACAGAGATCCTGGCAAAGTCCGTCACGAACCTTCTGTAGTAACCAGCTAATCCTAAGAAACTTCTCACTTCTGCAACCGTTCTCGGGACTGGCCAATGCTCTACGGCCTCAATCTTCTTCGGATCCACTGACACTCCTGCCCCATAAATTACATGCCCCAGGAACGAAATGTGATCTAACCAGAATTCACACTTGTCGAGCTTCGCATAAAGTTGATGCTCCCTCAATGTCTGTAAGACAGTCCTAAGATGTTTTTCATGCTCCTCTTTACTGCTGGAATAGACAAGAATGTTATCTATGAACACCACCATAAATTTATCCAAGTACGGCAGAAAGATGCGGTTCATTAAATCCATGAATACTGCGGGGGCGTTGGTTAGTCCAAAGGGCATTACTAAAAACTCATAATGCCCATATCTAGATCTGAATGTTGTCTTCGATATGTCTTGCTCCCGGACTCTTACTTGATAGTATCCCGACCGAAGATCGATCTTGGAAAAGACACTGGCCTTGCTCAACTGGTCAAACAGGTCATCAATCCTGGGTAGTGGGTACTTATTCTTCACTGTTACTGCATTCAGCTTGCGGTAGTCGATGCACATCCTCGTCGACCCATCCTTCTTGGGAACTAGAATCACTGGCGCAGTCCAGGGCGATTTACTGTCTCGAATGAATCCCTTAGACTTCAACTCTTCCTCATGTTGATACAACTTATCCTGTTCTGACGGCGACATTCTGTAAACTCTGTCTGCAATAGGCCTCGTTCCAGGGTTCAACTCAATGCTAAATTCTACCTCCCTGACTGGGGGTATCCCTGGGAGCTCATCAGGAAAGACGTCGAGAAAATCTTCGACCACTCTCGGAATCTGTCCTGGCTCTGACACTGCTGCTGAGATGACGCCTCCGGCCTGATTCTTCAAGGTTCGAGTAAAGATGAACTGCTCCATCCCAGGAACGCTGAATATGACCCTACCTCCTCTACACTCAATTGTCGCATGACTGTCTCTCAACCAGTCCATGCCAAGAACGACATCAAAATTCCCCATAGGGAATTCAATCAATGATGTGGGCAGTAAATGCCCACACACCTCTACCGGACATGAAAAGCACACTTTGCTAACTTCTACGAGCCCATTGCCGGTGAGTATATCCATCCTCTCCGACAATGCCTCAAACTCTAATCCAATTCGTGTAGCATATTGTGCAGAGATGAATGAATGAGTAGCGCCTGAATCAAATAATACTACAGCGGGAAATGACGTGACGAGAATTTTACCTGCCACCACGTCACTAGACGCTAGAGCCTCTCCCAAGGTAAATATGAGAGCCTGGCCCCGCGGAGCCCCTTGTTGCGGCCTTCCTTGACCATGCTTTTGCTGTCTCTGAGGGCCTTCGGCTTCCTGTGCTTGGCGGAACATCTGAGCCTGCATTGGTAGACGCTGGGCTAGGGGCCTTACTGCTAATACTGGCCCTCCACTCGGGGTTGCCACCAGAGCTGGCAATGCTGGAAACTTCTGAGCTGGCCCTCCTAGCCTCTGCATCACAGGATAAGTGGAGATACGGTGGTCTGAACTACCACACCTCAAGCATAAGCCATTCGCTGACCGACACACCTCCCTCGTGTGCCCTACCTTCCCACAGAATATACATCCCTGGGGTGCTCCCTGACACTGTTGTTGGTTCCTCGGCTGCTGATGCCGAACTGGCGCTGTATTAGTTGACACGGCCGTCCTCCGCGTCGCTCCTGTATCATGAATACGTACACCGGGTGCTGGTGCCGATGTTCGCTGCATTGCTCCTCCTCCAACCTGGGAATGAGATCTCTTCTGACCTCCTGTCCTCGATGCCAACCTCTGCTGGGTAAGCTCGTACCTCCGAGCGGCCGTTAAAACAGCGTCAAACGTCTGGTAGTCGTATCCTTCCACAAGCTGTAATAGTTCCAAATAAAGTCCCTGCTGGAACCTCATAGCCTTCTCTGGCTCTGTTGCCACCATTGCTGGTGCAAAATGGCACAATCTGCAGAACTCTGCTGCATACCCATCTACGGTCTTGCCTGCTTGCTTGAGACTGATAAACTTTTGCTGGAGCTCATATCGAGCTACTACGCCAAAATACTTGGCCTTGAATCTGTCACTGAAGGTGGTCCAACGAATAGGGCGTCTTGTACCAACTTCTTCTGATGCCCACCAGTCGCGGGCAAGATCCTGAAGTACCAGTTTGACTTGATCAACCTTCTCATCATCTGGAACCTTGGCTGCCACAAGAATGGCTTCGATGTCTTGAATCCAGGCATCCGCAGTGATGGCATCCTCCGTGCCATCAAAATACCTCGGGTTCAAGCGACGAAACCTTCCTGATGCTCCCGAGTCAGCCCCGACACTCCTCTTAAGAGCTAACTGAATCCCTTGGTTCAGCAACACGTTCTGCTCCTGTTGCCGAGTCTGTTGCTGTTGGTTAGTGACAAGAAACCCCCGGATGACCTCTAGGAGTGCTATGGCGTCTGGTACTGCCGTCGCTGCTGGTGCTGCAGGAGTTTCAATAACCTGCGGCTGCACTGCCTCTGGTTCTATTTCTGCTCGTGTCTGCCCTGGGGAAGGTTCTCTCCCCTGTTGCTGCCCAGTCGAGCCATGCTCTTGCTGCTCTTCCTCATGGGCCTCATCCGCTACTGAGAATGAAGCACCCCTATAGAGAAGAATATAAGATTATCAAGTCCGGACGAGGAAGATTTCGAGGATGCAAGTCAGGTTAGAGATCAAGGCAAGGACAGAGAATTCGAAACAGAATTTCAAGGGGAACAAGTTTTGATTGAGACTCCTAATAATTCACAATACCCTACAAGTCTGAAAATCAGACCTGCATGGGCCACTACTAAAACCTTGTCACGCCCCAGTACCGAAATACGGAGACGGACTAGGCCAGCTACTCCATATGAGGTACGTAACGTCATACGGCGATCGTGGCTATCGAGAGACTAGGGGGTACATGCTACAATCAAGTCTCCTATGGTCCCACAGAGTTCTATGTCTCAATCAATCAAATCACATCAGCAATTAAATGAATATTAAAGATAAAGCAGTAAGGCGTCCCCGATGCTTCATCAAAATGGTCATGAGAGACTAGCTTTATAATTTAGCTATCTCAGAGAGTCAGGAGTACAAAATTATACACAGCTGCAGTCTGTTTATTTACAATTCTGTACTGACACAAAATATCAAGTAATCCGGCTAACAGGTGTCGGTGGCTAAACGCCGCAAAAGTATAAGCAGGAGTGGTGGAGAAGAAACCCACTCGAGTCCCCGAACCGCCATGCTCCTAGTATGCATCATGGATGTCAGGGAGGAAGATCGTGTCCTCAGGCTCTGCTACGAGATCTGGCCAAACAAAACCAGCAGGGTCAGCCCCGAATAGCAAGTACTGCCAAAGGGGCACAAGAGTTAAGATTAAAATCCCAGTTAATAGAATGATTGATAATAGTAATACTTATGCTACTATTATAGGATAGCGCAACATCCTCGAACCCATATGGTACCCTTACAACCAAACAAGGACAAAAGGTGTCGCATGGAGTCGGGACGTGTCGTACTCTATAACTTTTACATAAGTTAAAAGGTATAAACAATAAAATCTTCTGATCGTGACTTCGGTCGATAGCCTATCGCAGCACAATAACCAACCCAACAATCAAACAAGAACATGTGTTGGATCATGTACCATGATAGACCATGTTCCTCAGTCATTCACAGAAGTAGCACTTCACAACCAGAATAAGTCTTCCGTTCATAACTTCGGTCCACAGCCTGTCATAGTACGATAACCAACCCAACAATCAAACAAGAACATGGGTTGGATCACGTACCATGACAGTCCGCTTCCCTCAGTTATTCACGGAAGGTAATATGATACAAGCAAGTCGTTTTCACGGCCAATCAAGTCTACGAGTTTCTAGTGGGACGAGGTTATCCTCGCATCATGTTATGTAGAAATCCTCAGATCGTATCTTTTCAGCAAGGCTAGCCAACCCAGGGGTTCGCGTAGACAGGTATGATTGAGCACCGGTTCCTCGTAAGGCCACCTTGCCAAAATATATAATATATAGCAGGAATTAATCGGATACAGTCATCCACTCGTTGCAGATGACACAGTATCCGCGGAGACCAGCCGGCGCGTCAAGACAATATCTCAAGGCGACTAGTGTAACACGATCTCGGAATTTTGCCCTCCCCATGCATCTAGTACATTTAGTTGCCTAATTTAACCCTAGGTAAAATCTTGGACTTACATGCTGTGGCCTGCATGATTATCCTCCTAAAGTCGTACTTTAGTACGAGTACCCCAAGGAGGATCCATGTCAATCAGTATGTCAACATGTTCTACCCTCCTTAGTGTAATGCATCATTGCAAATACGCCACGTGGAGTTACGAGTCATTTGTCGAGCATGAACAAGAACTGGGACATTCAGGTACATGTATCAGGTAGGAACACTTTTGTTCTCCGGGGTCACATTAGTGCTCATATCATGCTCGGGACAAAAGGCGTAAGGATATAAAATAGGCATATAATATCTAATAAAATATCAAAAGCGTACGCACAAAAGCACGCACGCTCAAGGGATGAAAAGTCACGCATGCTTACTCAGGGCAGCGTGCATGAAAAGTCATACAGGCTTACTCAGGGCAGCGTGCATGAAAAGTCACGCAGGCTTACTCAGGGCAGCGTACGTGAAAAGTCACGCAGGCTTACTCAGGGCAGCGTACGTAAAAAGTCACGCAGACTTACTCAGGGCAGCGTGCGTGAAAAGTCACGCAGGCTTACTCAGGGCAGCGTGCGTGAAAAGTCACGCAGGCTCACTCAAGGCAGCATGCGTGAAAAGTCACGCAGGCTTACTCAGGGCAGCGTACGTGAAAAGTCACGCAGGCTTACTCAGGGCAGCGTGCGTAAAAAGTCACGCAGGCATACTCAGGGCAGCGTGCATGAAAAGTCACGCAGGCTTACTCAGGGCAGCATGCATGAAAAGTCACGCAGGCTTACTCAGGGCAGCGTGCGTGAAAAGTCACGCAGGCTTACTCAGGGCAGCGTGCGTAAAAAGTCACGCACACAAGCGACACGCTTCCAACAGGAAGCGTACCCAAGCCTGCGTACGCAGCGCTAAGGAGCGCGTACAGCTTAGTGGCATGAGCTAAGAAGCTCTGCACACTGCTCACTGTCTTCTCCAAACAGTAAGAACACCATGGATGTACCCAAAGCTTCAAAGCATCACAACTTGGCCATCCGAACTCCAAATCCGGATTTCCAAAGTTCCATCTTGGGTGAAATGGAATTCTCTTCCACATGGAAGCATCAAAACCCATAAAACCCCAACGAAAATAGATCAAACCAAGGAAATCCGAAAATGATTAAAACTTAGATCTACAAAAATCAAAGCTTCAAAATGGAAATTTCCAAGTTCTAAACTAGTATAGATTGAGGAGAAGAACATATTTTGGTAAATAGTTTTGTAAGAAATCATTGACAAAATTATGGATCCATCTCTTGAGCAAGTTGGTACTTGCCTTGGTTGGTGAAGGAAGTAAATGAGAGGAAGTAAATGAGAGGAGAGAGAATGAGATGAGTTTATAAAGATCTTGGACCCATGGGTTCATGATGAACCAAAGGGTTCATGATGAACCATTGGTGAACCAAGAATAGGTTACCCAAATAAGCCAAAACTGTAGGCCCAAATGCAGAAAATAAATTAGGAAATAATATTTTGTCAAATATTTTTGGAAAATGCATGAAGAAATACAGCATAATAAATATAGTATAAATACAAGGTAAATATAATTTATCGGTTTACGTATTAAAATACGTATTCCAGGATTGGGGAGTGACAGCCTCGATGAACTTGTCACAACTTCATCTTGTGTCTATCTCAATGCTATACAGATGTTTTACTGTAATTTAACTCATGACGACACTAGGATTTATTCTCGTGTCGTCGGCATTGATATATCTTTTGATGATTTCGAACTTGCCGATTACCTTGACCTCCCGGAACCAAACACTTGGAAAAAACTTGTTGATGCCCGATAGTTCCAATTTCCCGATGAAACCACTCTTGAGGGTTTCAAGGATGCGTTGTGTTCTCCTAACACACGTCCTCGCAAGCTTCGAGCCAAATATCTCAACAACTATTTCTATGAATTCCATCAGATCTTCTTTTCCTCGATCTTTTCCAAAGCGGGATCTACCGATGAAGTAACTTATCTTGAGATATCGGCTCTATATCATCTTTACTTTTGTCTTCCGCTCAATTTCCCTCGCACGATGATGGATTGGATGATTCATGCGAGACCAAAACCAAAATCCTTAGTCTATGCCATGTACCTTCCAAAGATTTTTCAGGCTTTCAGCTTCCCTCTTGATGACTGTCAGTTCCTACCCGCTCCTGCCTTTCTGTCCAAGGCACGTCGGACTATTGCTGCTGCTGCATCCTCTGAATCTGATGCTCCTGAGCCCGAGCCTCCTTCTACTCTTGACTCCATCCAGGCGATGTTGCATGATCGCTTCCATTTGGAAGACGATCGCTGGATTCAGTTGGATTATCGCACCACACTTTAGATGAGTGCTATGAGCAACTCGTTGCACGACCTCCAGTACACCCTGGCCACCCATCCTACTATGTTGCTCCCTATCGTACAGGACCCTTCTCGCGAAGGTTACCGTAATGATGACACATGGGTCAGGCGGTATCTAGACCCGGACGCGGCCTTTGTTGACCCTCGTCGCTCTGCCAGCAACCCTTCTGACTCTGCTAGTCCTTTTCATGCTCTATGATGGTCATAGTTTAGTACCTGCTGATGCTGCTACTGATGTTAGGCTATAGTTTCATTATGATTTATGTAGTAGTTTTTAAAACTTTGAGATATAGTATTTCTCTTTTTCATGCATTGTATTTCCTTCAGACTTATGCATTTTTTAGGAGATATACAACTGCTAGCAGTTTCTCTCTATGATTGTGGTTCCATGTTGTGTGATTGCATGTATTCACTTTGTCTACATTTTATGTGGGAGCCACTTTATCACTTTGCTAAATGACAAAGGGGGAGAATACTTGTGATATTTGTGTGGATATATGTTTTGAGCTTCAATATATATTGTTATGCTTGCTTGGATTAGAACTTGTCTCAGGACATATCCATTTAAAGGGGAGCCGACATGTTCATCCACGGGGGAGCTATTATCATTATTCTATGTGTCTAGGTATGAATGTTGCGACATACAGATACCGTAGGGGAGATTGTTGACCTAAATTGGATCACAGTCAACCTAATCTTGATAATTAACAAGACGATATCTGTTATGATCCAACTTGACACATCATGCTCCATCAAGCTCCAAAACAGACAATCACCACACATCAGCTTAAGACGAACATCATCGAAAATTGCTATGACATGCTGCTGTTTACTTATTCTCTGAGTCTGTATTTTACTTTTTATTGAGTCTAAGCTATTGTAAGTTGAGTCACACTGAGTATCTCAACCCTAGACTTTACACCCAAAGCTCCACAAACAAAAATCCAAAAACCTGCCAAACCCAAAACTGCCCATTGAACATTCTGTTCCCAAGAAGACATAGTTCGGACCAAACTCTGCCCCACACAGAGTTTGGGCCGAACTCTGCCTCCTTAATTTTAGGACCTAATTTTTAGGGTTTACTGGTTGCTAGTTGTCCAACGGCTAAATATTTGAACATTTGGGACAGAGTTCTGGCCGAACTCTGCCTCTCTGGACTAGTATATATAGGCCTTGATTTCTCTCTTTTTCAATCATCCAATCTTCTCATCTTCTCTTCTTCTATAGCCTATACATTCAAGAGCTTATTCTTCTCATCTAACTAGCCACAAAACTTTTCAAGGCCCCAAGGTGCCCAGTGCGAGTTAACTAGAAGTTTGTGTGCAAGAGTTCCAAAAAAGTCACTTGGACAATTCCAAGTCTCGCGATCTACGAATCTGTAATAAGTTGGCATGCTCTTCTGAGTAAAGGCACGTGGTTGTGCACTATTTCACAAATAGTGGATTTCAATCCTGAGCTAGAGTTCTCAGGCCTGGACTAGTCCGCCACGAGGGAAACCAGGTTAAAAACTGCTGTGTCTGCGTATGCGTCTCTGATCTCTATTTATATTCCACACTTATACTCTGATTATTATTTCTGTTGGGTGAACTTGAATAGAGTTAATTTTAATTGGGTATTATCGACACATACTCTATTCACCCCCCTCTAAGTTGCCTACATGTAGTTTAGTAGCGATCAGCACCACAAAATATGTACACGTCTTCATCCTTGTAGTACAACATGCATCCGTTACGACATGTATCAATTGTATCATATCCCATCCAGAGCTATCTTACTATTCTCTTAGATCGGTAGAAGTCTGTAGGTAACTTTGCACCCTCCGACAAGATCTCTATAATCAACCCGATGATTCGGTTGTAGCATTCTTGAGAAATGTTGAAATCGGTCTTGATGCTCAGCAGTCTTATAACCACCTCCAACGGTGAATGATCCTTACAAACAGGATACGAAGGAGTCCTTGCATTCTCCAACAACTCCATAAACTTCACAGCATCGGCATTCGGTGCCTCCTCAGCCGCATCATGATTGTCCGGATCAAAACTAGGCCCCGTAGCGTCGAAAACTATGTTCACCCACCCTTCGTCGTAATCAACGTGGTCATGGACATCGATATACGGCTCCAAATTAGGCTCTGGCTCCGATGATAAAGGCAGAAGTTCTCCGTGTGAGGTCCACTGATAGTAATTCGGCGTGAAACCTCTAGAGTACAAATGATATGTCATGTCCACTTCTGGATGATATTTTAAGTTGCGATATCTCACACATGGAAACTTAATTTAAGTACGATCCATGTACTGATGGAACACCTTGACGAGCTGCAGAAACTGCTCTACCCCTGTATAAATTCATTCCGCACACCGCACATGTCATTAGGATGACGATTGTACATCCATGAACGATGCCGCAGATAGTAATTCATATCCATTTGAAGATAATTCTGCAAAGATAGATACACATTATTCAAATATATTGTCCAAATGGATGCATAGATCCATGAGTATTAAATGAGTGTCGTTACGTGTTCAATGTCAACCCTTCTCTTCAAAGAAAATTTACTTCTGTAAGCCTTTTGAGGTTGTTAGAGTTACACAGAATTTCAAAAAAAAAACTAGAAAAGGCCAAATATTATAATTTTTGTTTTCTAGGATTTTTTTTCTTTTTTATTTTTTTGATTTTTTACTCCTTTCGTTCTTTATCTTTTCTCCTATTTTTTTAAAATCTGTAGAACTCTAACAGCCTCAAAAGGCTTACAGGTGTAAATTTACTTGTCAGAGAAGGGCTGATATGGACACTTGACTTCGGGCTGACACGGACACTTACTTATGTATCTAAGATACCTAACTAGCACTTACCTACATATCACCTTAACTTTAGGTATTTGTGTATCATGTACCATGGTACACAATATCACATTGATACTCTCTTGTATTTTGATACTAGAATACAGTTTTAAATACCTATGACACTAACTATACACACGTTCATCTTATATACTACTAGGATACTCACTATATACACTCTAGGTACTACGATATACACTTAGGTGTTGTCACGTGTTCTTTGTGAGCTATTCCCTGAAAATAAAATTGACTTACGTAAGCCTTTTGAGGCTATCAGCGTTATACTAGATTTCTGAAAAAATCTATAAAAGATAAGTTGTTCGAATTTTTGGTATAACTCTGATAGCCCCAAAAGGCTTGCATAAGTAAATTTAATTTCCAGAGAAGGGCTCACATGGACACTTGATTTCAGGTTAACACGGACACTTAACATAAGAGATAATGATATCTCTGTCGTTATGTGTTCCTTGTGAGCCCATAAGGAAAACTTGACCTCAGAGTGTTCAAGCTAGCACTTACCATAAAGTATTGGGCAATACCTAACTAGCATTTACCTACATACCTAGTATCTAGACATGTCTGTACACGACGACATGAACACGACAAATGGTTTGGCGTGTCCTATAGTATCTTAGGAGTATTATTGCGTCTAATCATTTGTAATCCCGTTAATTACTTTTATGCTTCCTTCATCTAGTTCCTCATGGATATATTTGGATCCCTCATCTTGTTCCCAAACCTAAACGTCAGACCTTGTTCATGCCATATGGCCACACACTTCCAACAGTGAAAACACACACACTCCACATCACTGATACTCACTCTCTAATATATTCTCTATTTTCGATCACTCACCCAAATATAAAGGGACTCACTTAAATCACTAACTGATACCCTATTCTTAGACACACACACACACTAAAATCCGAAGTACTAATACATACAGTGAACCACATGCCCAGATCGATTCCTACAGCTAAGGGGGGGTTTATTCCCTCTCACTGACACTCTAACTTACATAACACTAACCACTGGCACTAATACATTTACACTACCAATTCTCCCTACACATTTACTGATACAAGCACTAACTCGCCTAAATGGCTAGTACTATATAGCTTGCTATTTTCATTTGTGTTTTTGTCCTTGAACTAAAGCTTCTTACATGAAAAACTTTGTTCGACAAAGAAATTGATGCTCAACGAATCATTGTATATGTTTTTTTTCACTTTTGTTTAGGATTTGGCTCATATATGAATGTCGTTATAAATAATATTGGTTAATTCAACCATGTGATACAAATATTTAATAAATATCTCTTTCCCTCAACCTACACACGATGTCAGTGTCGTGTCAGTGACCGTGTCAGTGTCTATATATGTGTGTTGTGTCGTGTCCAATGTCTATGCATGTGTGTCGTGTCAGCAAGAGGAGTGTGTCAGTGTCGTGTCAGTAAGAGGGAGTTAGGGTTAGGGTTACCTGAGCCTGTAGGGAAGGAGACAAGAGCGGTAAGGGGGAAGGGGGTCGCAGGGGAAGGTGGCCGCCGGAGTCGAAAGAGGTACTAGAGGCCGGGGGTCGTCGGGTAGAGGGGGCCGCCGAAGACGAGAGGGGGAGGGAGAGAGAAATTTTGGAGTGAAAAGCAAATTTTGGGGGAGAGAATGAAAAGTCGATCGGCCAGATATCCTATATGAAATAATTTAGCGACGTCGTAAAGTAACTCGCTGAATACTAATATACGGGCGACCTACTTTAAATGAGTCGGGAAACGTCACTGTTTTAAAAAAACAACGACGTTCTCCGACTAAGCCATAATGTTAGCTTTCCAAATAATAACGTACGTAGCTAACTGTCGCTGAAAGTCGCTGATAGTGATGTTCAACGACGTCCTTTTGTTTCGTTGCTAAATGCAACATAATTAGCAACATTTTTTTGTCAACGTCGCTAATCTCATCCCCAATATGACTTATTTTGGTAGTGAGAAGATTCTGATATCCATAGCGAGTGAACATTTTTTCTATGTAGTGAGCTTGTGATAGAGAAAGTCCAGCGTCCGTCCAAATGATTTTTATCCCAAGATAACATCAACATCTCTCATGTCCTTCATACTAAATTTGGACGAGAGAAACTTTTTTTTGTCTTTGTGACACATTACAAATCTGTATCCAAGATTAGCATATCGTCCATACGAAGACATACAATAACCCTCTTCCATTAGTGAACTTAGTATATATACACATATCAGTCTCACAGATCCTGCCATTTGTCTAATAATCTTGTCAAACTTCTCATTCCACATCTTGAGAGTCTACATATAGAGATTATACTAATTTGTATATTTTGTTTTCAAACCCCTTGACGACAAACCCTTCTAGTGCTTCATATAAACATTTTCGGTCAAATCTACATTCATAAATACTGTTTTGACATCCATATGATGAATCATCAGTTTATAAATTGCATCCAGAGCAGAAAGTATTAGTATAGTTGTCATCATCGAAAATGGAGCATACGTGTCAAAATAGTCGATCATCTACTTTTTGAGAAAACTCTTTATCCACCAATCTAGCTTTGAACTTATCAACAGTTACATCGACTTTTATCTTCTTCTTAAATATCCATTTGCATCTGATGAGTTTTTCTCCTTCAGGTAGATTGACCGACACCTGAGTATTATTAGAGTAATGGAGTCATTTTCGTTATTGATTACGTCATTCCAGAAAATAATGTCTCTAGTTTCATGGCCTCATCATAGGTAAATAAATCAGCTTCCACTTGATAGGTGATGGAGTCTTTCACGAACTCCTTCAGCCTTCTTACTCACTTTGATGACGTCTCAGTGAGTACTGGTTCATATATTACATATTCGAGTGCAAATTCGTCTTGGACTATAACTTCCTTAGAAGTGCTAGCTTCCTCGGTGCTTATACTATTCTCCGGAAGATCCGTGAGAGCAATGTTCTTGTGCCTGACTATCCTCAAAGAATTGCGCATCACGAGATTCAATAATTTAATTTGATGCCAAATCAAGGATATCTGAGTGTCACTCTTTTCGATATATCCTAGGAATATTGTCTTTGTAGTGCTTGTTTCCAGCTTCTAAATCTCGATGTTGGAAAGTTTCACATACGCCAGACACCCCTATATTTGAATGAAATTGAAATTGGTTTTGGTCATGAATGAGAGTTCATGAAGAGTGATGTATGATTGTACAAACAACACTCTATTGAGAAAATATAAAGTGGCTATTAGCGCAGCTTCTTCTAAAAGAAGTTTAAAAGACCAACAATTAACAACATAGAGTTCGTCATCTTTGCAACGTCCGGTTCTTCCTTTCTATTACTCCATTGGACTGGAGGAAATACGGAGCTATCATTCTATTGATAATATCATATTCTTTGTAGAATAATGAAAATTCAAGAGAATGATACTCGATCTCCATCTTTATCGCTTTTGAGTCTCTTGATTTGTTGTCATATTTAACATTCAGCTTCAGCCTTCAAGTCCCTGAACTTATTTAATGCTTCATCTTTCGATTTGAGATGTTAGACGAATGCGTACTTTGAGAAGTTGTCGATGAAGTTAATGAAATACTTCATCCCAGCCTTGGTGGAGAATTGCTTGAAATTATAAATGTCTAAGTGCACCAATTCCAGAAGATTTCTACTTTGATTCACCCGCATGAACGACTTTCTTACATTTTTTGTCTGCGCACAAACATCACAAGTTTTTTCCACTTTCTTATCCCCACAATGAACATGTCTTAGTCTATTGTGTCATATCTCAATAGAACCAGAAACATACACTTCATTAACATATTTGGAATGAGTTACAATTTGTAATTTAAACATTCCTTCGATATATAATTTTTTTTCGAAGTATGCTCCTTTATAGGACCTCACCATCTGTCCATCATTGATGTCCATCCTTAAGCCTTCATTGCACAACAACCTGCAAAGACCATGTTGCAATAATAGGTACATGCTTCACGTTCTCCAACGTAAGAGACATTTTCAAAGTCAGTTTCAGCACCACTGATCTGATCCCAGAACTTTAGCTTAAGATTTGTTTGCCATCGAGAAACCTTCTTAGAAGTAGGTTCATAAGTGATGAACAACTCCTTCTTTGAACACACGTGGCAAGATGCACAGTATCTACCTACCAATTCGTATTTATGTCAGATGAGTCAACTTGCATAATCATAACAACTAAGTTAAGGTCACCTTGCTCTTTTGGTTTTTGTTTATACCTACAATCCTTCTTCCCTTCTTGCCATAGTTGAAGAAAACAATTATTGCTGGACTAGGGATTGAAAGAAGTTGAGCTCACCTTCAGGTGGTTGAAGTCCTTCTTTTTGTTGATGTAGGAAGCCTTTGCTTTCCTTTATGATATCCAGAGTGGACCATATTGGCCTTAGCAAGTTATTTGGATAGAGTGTTCACTTTGATTTGGACATCGATTCGTCTCCAATACGAATGAAGCGTAGAAGACCTTATAGCATGATCTCCGTCTTCTTATGGTACATGTCGGTTGTGAACCGATTCTAGCCTTGGAAATGATGGTCCCCATCATGAATTTATTGTCATGAGGCATATCTCCTCCTCAAGCTTTTGTTGTAACTTCAGTAGTTCTTTGACTTGTTGCATCATGAGCTTCTCATTTTCAAACTGCATTTTAAAGAATTTACCGACGAGATGTATTTTGTACTTTTATCGTCATCTTTGTATTGTCTTCCAAGAGACCCTCATATGTCTCTTGCAGGCACCTTCTTGTTGTAAGACTGCAAAGGAATCATCCACAGAGTTGAGAATCAATAAGTTGCATAGGTTTTTATCTCTCCTCCATTTTTGTTGCGAAGTATTCACATTGGCCAGAACTTGAACATTATCAGTCTCACAAAGAATAGGTTATAATAGAAATAATCATAATAATTATTATTATAGTTGAGGTAAGCAGTGGATATTTTTGTCATTTCATATTTCTCGTGAACTCTGTTAGGATATCTAGTTGTCTAATTATAGTTAAAATGTTTAGTTGTATAATATAAAAATATATAGTATGAAGTTGAAAAACTGTAATAGTTGAGGGTATCGTTTAAATTAAGCCTAAAATTTATATAAAGTTGTACAATAGAGAAACATAACTAATAATGGCGCCAATAAGATTTTTTAGTGTCAGCATGGTATGAAATGTTATCCTTCCTACAGGCAACAACTGAACGTTTTTTGATGGAGCAATGCTAGGATTACAACCAAAAATCTTACAAACTTGTTACAACCGTCTAGATGACAGTTGTTAATTGGGTCTCCTCTCTCCATGTAGGAAAGGGGACATGGCCGACCCTAATCTCATGGAAGCCTTGGCGAGCTTCCAAAATGGACTCTCATACATAATGTAGAAAAGGAGAAGTAAAAAACTAAAATAAAAGTAAATTTTAAAAAAAAATGAGGAATTAAACTAAAAACGTCTTATATGCAAGTCTAACATAATAACCACTACACTACAACTATTTTGTGTTAAAAATGTCAATGGTACATATTAGTTTTATTTTAGATATAAGAATATTAATATATTTATGTTTATACTAATTTTTTTGGGACCATCATGGTCTGTGGGTCCTGGAAGATCGTTCTGGCTGCTCTGGGCCAGAACCGACCCTGAAAGAAGAGAGAAGGAATTCAATTAGCAACTGCCACCTATATAACAGTTATAAAAAAATTGTAAGACTTTTGGTTGTAAGAATCCTAAAGTTATGCTTGAGATGCGACTTCGTCCCTATCCATCGACAGACCTAATCTAGTGTCCCTTCCGGGCTTTAGCTCGAAGTATGGTGGACCACATCACTAACCTAAGCTGTCAACAAACACACCTTGTCCTGTCCTCCTAATTCCAAGTCCAAATCCAAAATCTAAAAAGCCTTTTGATGTATTAATTTGAGGTCAACAAGGAAGAAAATGTAATGGTCGGTTTGGACGCGCATTCAGAAAAGTTTCCCTTTCGGAGAAGGGTATGGCCGGCTGCACTGATCGCTCCTTCCTGGTGAGTCCCGGAGCGAGCGGGACCAAAGTACGTAGTCGGTGGTTCCGCGGCTGGGCCGGGGCGGGACAAGCCCACGGAACGCTGGGGCCTGGGCTGTCTGCGCAGCGGAAAGGTGCAGCAACATGGCAAGTCATCGCATCGGTCGGTCAAGTTGCTCCCTCTCGTTCGTATGCAGTGGCTGGCGGCTCGTCGGCACGTGCCGGGCTCATGGCACTGCCTCTCGGAACAGAAGCGCACATGGAGAAACATATCCGTTGTGGTAGTTGGTTTTCAGTTACAAGCAACTTGCCTGCCTCCACATGACACTGTCTACTCTCTATATTCATTTGTTGAATTCATGACTATTTGCATCAAAACATCTATTCTACTATATAATAGAAAAACTTGATGGTAAAACTTTTGAATTCCAAAAATACTCTTACATGTCTATATTAGTTAAAAATGGTTCATTAATTTTAATAAGGACAACTTAATAATTATGAAGACTATTCCTTGATCTTTCTAAAGAGTTTTTTCTAAATTAACTAAAAGAATATTAAAATACGTGCAAGGCACGTGCACATATGCTAGTAAATAAAAGCCATCTTCATTTGTTTCGTCTAACATGCAATAATATAAAAATGTTTTTTAATATAAAATAGGCTTAATTTTAACTTGTTACTATCAACTATTTTAGTTTTTCAACTTGTCTTAAATAACTTTTTTGGTACAACTTAATACTCTAAAAAAAAGGACGAAAATACTCTTGTTCATCCTGCACCCCCAACCCCTCCCCCCCCCCCCCCCCCCCCCCCCCCCCCGCCCTCCTCTCATCAGCCTCACCCACGTCCCCCTCTCCCACCTGCTGCCCGCACCCGTTGCACCCCCCCCCCCTCCCCACTCGTTGCTCCTTCTGTCGTTGCTGCCACCGCTTGCTAAGCACGAAGAAAGTGTGGAGGAGACGTTGGTTGGAAAATAGCTAGTTTTGTCTTCTTTTTTTTGTTTCGACAGTGCTACGTGGACCGCGTTTTGGCTCTCAGTTTTGGCCCGTGGTTTACGTGGCGGTCTTTAATTAGCTGGACACCGACGGGTGGGACCCCACGCGAATAGGTGGGCAAATTGGGTTGCGCTACATCAGCCTGCGATCACAGCCGGTGGGCACAGACCGCGGGCTGTTTAGCATTTTTCTTTTTGTTTTGGGTATATATTAAGTTGAAAATAATTGACTAGTTGAACGTTTCAAGTTGTACCAAAAAAAAAGTATCAAGTTGAAAAAGTAAACTAGTTGAGGGTATCAAGTTGAAATTTAGCCTATAAAATATGGTCTTTACTGTTGTGTGCAAACGACAGTATGTTCTTCAGAAGCCATTATAGAAGAAAAAAGAATAGAAAAATAGAAATCTTATGTATATTTAAAAAAAAAAAATATAGAACAAATACTCTTAAACGGTTGTGTACATAAAATAACAACTGTATTTCTAGGAAATAGACATATTTTTAATTGGTTTACACAATTATATCACAAACTACAAATTTACATTTTTTGTTGGATGAAATATATCCCTCAAGGTCACAACTCCATATAGTTTTGTTTATGCTGTTGAAATTTTACCCATGATACTGGGTAAATTCAAATTCGGATTAACTGGTGTGCAACTAATTAATATATATATATATATATATATATATATATATATATATATATATATATATATATATATTATGGGAGCGATTCCAGAAATAATTTACCCGGTTCCGAAATATATATATATAAATATTATGGGAGCGATTCCAGAAATAATTTACCCGGTTCCAAAATATATATATATATATATATATATATATATATATATATATATATATATATATATAATACAAATGACCTATAGTCTAGTGGTTAAGAGAAATGCATGCGGCCCAAGGGATCGGAGTTCGACTCCAGTGGGGACGTGTTCGCCACAATTACCCATTGTTTATATATATATATATATATATATATATAAAGTAAATCAGTAAAAAAAAAAAAAAGGTAAGAAAACAAGTTTAATAAAAGCAGCACCGTGTTTTCTATAGATTTGTAATAGAAATATTTTATCAAACTTATTAACATACAACACCATGTCTTCTTCTTCGGTCCTTGCTGTCCAAACAGTTCTTAAATTAGCAATGACTTTAAAGGCGACGAACTATGTTGGGCAGTTAAATTTTCAGGTTAAATTTGTCCTTCAAAGGAATCATGTTTTCTTACAGTAACATAAATCAAAAGTCATTAATTGTCATGCTACTTAAATGGGGGTAAGGTCGACTGACCCGACCGTCGAGTCGTGAACATGACCGACATAACCGACCTGATCCGACCCCGACCCTACCAGCAAAAATATTTGATAAGGTTGTATTGAAAGGTTGCATCTGGGCCGGGTTGAGCCGGTTTCCGACCGATACGACAGCTCGGAATGTGGCCTTGCAAGTAGATAAGGTGACAGAAATGGATTTGTTGCAGAAAGAATGACCTACTGGTGCGAATGGTGTCTGGTAGAAGAGATTTAATTGGAAGACACTTGGGTTCCTAGATTGCCCCCTTGTCCCCAAAAAGCTACTGTCGATTTGGTTTTATCAGAACATACAAGATTGAGTTGCATGATTTTGACTAGGGATTATTCCTCAAACATAGAGGAAGTAAAGTTGATTTGTTGGTCTTACGTGGTTACGTGATCCGTTGGCTGGATGCAAACAGTCTTACTTTCAGAGAAAGCCCAACTAGGGACCACATTACTTTCAGAGAAAGCCCAACTAGGGACCACATTGGTTTAGACATTTAATAGTCCAAGAATAAGTATATATATATATATATATATATATATATATATATATATATATATATATATATATATATATATATAGTCCAAGAATAAGTATATATATATATATATATATATATATATATATATATATTTTTTTTTTTTTTTTTTTTTTTTTTTTTTTTTTTTTTTTTTTTTTTGAAGCAATGGGTAATTATGACGAACTCGTCTCCACCGAGACTCGAACTCCCGACCACTTGGGCCGTATGCATCTCTCTTAACCACTAGGCTAGAGGTCATTTGCTATATATATATATATATATATATATATATATATATATATATATATATATATATATATATATATATATATATATTATATTGTTTGTCCCGGGGCTTGATCAAAGATGGTAAAACAGATGCAACAGATATCTACGATGATACAAAAACAAATAACCCGATTACAATATGGAGGAGGAAAATAGAGAAGAGAAGATCTCTCGTTCTTCCTTGCAAACGTGTTGCAATTGGGACAGAACGAGGTACAATAATCTAGAGAAAGATGAGAAGAAAAAAATTGCTGGGGTACTGTCAAAACACTGTTGCTCAAAGCAATATTCGCCCCACACGAACTGCTTCCAGTAACCAGCAAGTTTGAAGTACTTGTGGAACGCTCGAAGTCACCTCTATTCTGACTCCTCGGATGGACTTACAATGGCGGCAGCAGCTCTCTCTCTCTCTTTCTCCTTTTCTGACTTATATTTTCGTCGTCGTCACAAAGGAGGCCAGAAGAGTATATATAGAGACAGAGGGTGGAAACCCTAGCCGCCTCTTCAGTTATGGAAAGATTGAATCAAATTCCAAAAAGATAGCAACGAGATTAATTCAAATCCCACAAAAGTGGATCTAAATTAATCGCATTGAATTAGTCTTTCCATAACTGACTTGTAGTCTGCACAGTCAGCGGAGCCCTCCATGCGGCAGCAGCAGCAACAGCCTGGCCGCATGAGCCTCATGGCCGCTAAGTACAAAGTGCGCCAACAAAACGCCACATTACGCCTCATGAGCCCATGAGCCCGAGCCCGAGTCCGAGTCGCTAAGCCCCTTTGGGGCTTAGCTCCAAATGGAATTAATCCAAGAGAATGACAAAAGCATTAATGCTTAATCCTTGGAGCCTTATTCTTACCTCCTAGTAAAATCACCCACATGGTTCCCTCCTTAGGGTCACCACCCCATGTGCATCTCTCAACAACACAACCAAGTATATATGTTGAGATAGCTCATGGTGCATTTCTGATGTGGGACTAAAATTTTACAAGGCATGTTGAGAGCCAGCTCTCTCCATGTAAAAAAAGCACCAACATATATATATATATATATATATATATATATATATATATATATATATATATATATATATATTGGAATTAGGTAAATTATTTCTGCAATCGCTCTCACTGGGATTCGAACTCCTGACCGCTCGGGCCGCATGCATCTCTCTTAACCGCTAGGCTAGAGGACACACACACACACACACACACACACACACACACACACATATATATATATATATATATATATATATATATATATATATATATATATATATATGTCCTCTAGCCTAGCGGTGTCATATGTCCTCTAGCCTAGCGGTGATGATATATATGACATATATATCCTCACCGCTAGGTTAGAGGACATATGACACCGCTAGGCTAGAGGATACACACACACACACACACACACACACACACACACACATATATATATATATATATATATATATATATATATATATATATATGGGAGGTGAGGTGGCTATATGTCATCCTATCATCATGCACTTGCACACTTTTCGGTGCATGATGACAGCATGTGGGATGACGCATAGCCACCACCCATAAGGTGGCACCTCACCTCCCTAACATGCCACCCTCACGGTGATGTGGCTATATGTCACCTCCCATGCTATCATCATACACTTGCACTATTTTTGGTGCATGATGATAGCATGGGGGGGGGGGAGGGTGACACATAGCCACCACCCATAAGGCGGCACTTTACCTCCCTTATTATCTCTAGAGAATAAGGGAGGTGAGGTGACGTGTCACCTCACGGTGAGGTGGCTATATGTAACCCTATTATATTATTATGCACTTCTACACTTTTTTGTGCATGATGATAGCATGAGAGGTGACACATAGCCATATATATATATATATATATATATATATATATATATATATATATATATATATATATATATATATATTGAAAATCTCCCACCTTTTATTCCAAAAGAAAAAAAGCCGAAGCTATACAAGTATACCAGAAGGCGCAAAATGATGAAGCCTATACATGTATACTAACAAAAGATGGGGGAGGGGACCAAAATGGCTATTGAGCCTAGGGGGGTAAGAGATCGTGCCAGAGTCTTGACTGGCCATGCTTGCAGAGGGTGATCCTCTTACTACACTGCCTGATGATTTCCTTAAGGAGCTGGTCAGCGTTGAACTGATGACCTTCGTACCTAGCCTTGTTGCGGTTCTTCCAAATCACCCAAGTAGCGGCGGCGGCTATGATTTGGTGGCCATGGGAAGCCTTACCCCAGCAATCGATACGATCTTGGAAGCTTCCGCTTCCACTCGTCGCCTTGCAGCGAAGGTCGAGGATGCTCCAAACTTTGACTGGAAGGTCTCCCTTGCAGAAGATGTGGTCCACCATCTCCGACTGTCTGTCTATGCAGCATGTACAAGAGGAGGCGAGGCTGAACCCGATGGTGGTGAGGGTGTCGTAGGTCGAAAGAATTTTGCGAAGGGCTCTCCAAATGATAAATGACCACTTCTTGGGGATGCACATCTGCCAGAACGAAGCAATGATAGGGGAAGGGGTCGCCGTGTTGCGTATCATTCTCCTGGCTGATCTGACGGTAAAGGAGCCTGACGGGTCTTCCTGCCACTAGAGCTCGTCGGCAAGGGCTCCAATCTTTAGATCACTGTGCCTGATCAGCTCAATCACCTCGTCCCCGGCCCAATCATGAATATTGATCAAGTCCCAGTCGTTGTCAGCTCAATCACCTCGTCCCGACGATCCGTCGTCACCCACCTTGACCCGCATAACTGGTTCAGTGAGAGACTGCCCGATCAGCATACGACGCCACATGGCAGAAGATCTACAGTTAGAGATGGCAATCGACGGGTGAGTATGTTTAAAATATCTAGCCTTCATGAATCTGGTCCATAAGTTCTGAGCCGTGCGGATTTTCTACCATAGTTTCATCGAAAAAGCTTTAACAATGTGGCTAAGTTTGGTGAATCCCAGGCCCCCCTCATCGGTCGGACGCGCCATGGTGTCCCAGCTCGCCCAATGATGTTTGTTCTCGCCATCGCTGTACCCCCAGAAGAAGTTGCTAAAAAGGGTCTCGATTGATTTCAGGACAATCTTAGGAGGGAAACAAGCGGCCAGAGTGTAGATTGGAATTGAATAGAAGACGTGCTTGATAATGATCGTTTTGTCGCCCGGTGAAAGCATAGAATTATGCCATCCTGCGATTTAACCCTGACACGATTGACCAGGTGCTCGAAAATGCCTGCTTTGGATCTCCCGTACACGAGGGGGCATCCAAGATTGTTAAACGGTGGGTGTTTGATGGGGAAGGGGATGATATTGGCAAGGATGTCCGCTTGCTCTCTCTTAATCTTATGATGGGCGTAGACGACGCTTTTGTTCGGATTGATCTTCTTCCCGGAGCATCTGGCGTACCTCTGAAGGGTGTTGTGGACCACCTCAACGGACCCGGTGTCTCCGGATGAGAAAATAAGGATATCGTCTGCAAAGGCGAGATGGGTGATAATAGGGCATCCACTAGCAGTGTGATAGTGGTGGAAGTTGGTAGTCACTACAAAAAGTGTCTTTTTCGGACGACACTATAAGGAACACTAGCCTAAAAAGTCCTAAAAGTATAATTTTAGGGACGGCTATATTTTTAGTAACAAACAGTTGTATTTTTTTGGGACAGATTGTGAAAATGGATCGTTATTTGGGACTAATGGAAAGTTCTGTTCCAAATAATACATATTTTTGTCCCAAATAGGACGACGGGAATACCACACATTTGGCGGCTAATTGCCAAAGTTATGGGCGGAATGTTTACCTCCACGTGTTCCCATCGTAACCGTTCAATCGGATGGATTAATCCAGACCGTCCATCCCAAAATCATTCACAACTTATTCACCATTTGATCAAAACCAACCTAAATATCTCTCTCTCCGATCAAAAACTTTGGCTGCTACTCTCCGACCTTTGCTCTCTCTCTTTCCCTTATCGCCACTCCGACCTCGAGCCAGGCCTCCGCCACCACCGCCCTCATCCCATCGGCGCCACCACTCCAACCACCTCTCTCTCTCTTTTATTCATCATCGTGATAGATTCTGAGAATGACCACTAGGTAAGAAGTTGTTGTTGTTGTTCTTCTTCTTCTATTTTTTCAATCGGATCGATCTGATGTTTATTTGGTCTAGATTTTGAATAGGAAATAGGGTTTTGCTTAGACCATGCAAGGAAGAACTAATTAGGGCTCCATGGGATGAGACCTTACGGTTTGGTTCTGGTAGGAAATTTGGCTAGGGTTCTACCGGCGATGCACTTCTTTTTTCTTCTGTTGTGACTGCAGTTTCGATTGTAAGTCTTCTTCTTCTTTTTGTATTTTGCCCTTCAATAAAGCTTGAGTTTTGCATCAGCAAACTTATAATGATGCTCTAAGCGAAGGCTTCATGAACTTGTGTTATGGTTTTTTGTACTGTATGGAGTATGGAAACTATGTAATATTGGGGTGACAAGAAACTGGTTGTAGTTTTGCTGGTTAAGATAATATTTTGGGTGGAGTATAACTCAGGTGATCTCGAGTTAGAGATCTACCAAAAAATATTTGTTTACCAGTAAGAGTGGTCCCCTTCCAGATTTATCCATTAACAATGCACCTATGCAAGTCATTGGAAACTGTATCAGTATCGACCGTATCGGTATTGGATTGGGACATGCCAAACCGTATCAGTATCGGTTGTATCAGATCGGGTATCGGCCGATACTTTAAACCATGGGCCATGAATAAAAGAATTCAGAAAAGTACCACAGAGTTATACCAAGAATAAGAAACTATTTCTGCCTTTTTTATTGGTATTTCTCTATATTAAGAAGTTGATATTAGAAAACAGAAATGGTTTAACCATCTTTTCCTATAATGTTAGATCTTTTACAGGTGAGGTGATAAACTGATTGCAACTTTGCCACAAGTATTTTTTTCCCCACAAGTATTGATTCATTGCATCTCTAATTAACCGGGATGGTTGGGGTGGGGTAGAGATTGGTGGGGAGTATATTTTAACGTGGTCTTTTGAAATTTATTTAAACCCCCTCGTTTCAGCCTGAATTCACTCACACACCTAATTGGCTATTTGCAGCATTTGAAGGTTTGTATCTCTTCCTCTCCTTTCTGTCTTTTCAATATACTTCTCATGTTTCCTGCAAATTTGTTTCTATTTTGGTACCTACTTGTCTGGTCTTATGCCTTCCACCTGTGCTTTTTGGTTTGACTGAATGCACAACATATATACCTGGTTTGAATACTTTCTTGCATATGAATCTGATCCACATTTCATTGTTCACATATACAATTCTAATCTCCTAAATTAGCAAAGAATGAAACAACTATCTTACGATCCAACAGATGAAAATTTTGGGTTTTGCTGAAATAAGAGAATCTTTATAGGAAGTACTACTCTCACATTTGCATGACACACAATGACAAATACAGATGTATGAAACAAGAATGCACCTAACAAATATATATACCTTTCTCACTTTCACACAAAAGTCGGAAGTATTACAAGTAGTTTTAGTTTTCTGCTTGTGTTTTGTTTGTGCAATAGCAGTCTCTCTGAAGAAGGCATACATATAAGGCTTCCGAGGTTCAAGAAAGGAGAAAATGATGTCAAGGTTGGTGATCAACACGGTCTATAATTCTGTGCCTTACTCACCTTCTTCTTCTTATTATTCTATTTGTGGTATGTGTCATGAACAGTCATGTGGCTTATTGGTGATGAAGTTGGGAAACTCAAATTTGTTGATTTTTTATTTGCATCTCATTAGTCAAATGGGATGACCATGACATCCAAAGTAAATCGTGAGTTCCAAACAAATGTTTCCTTTGGAGCTGAGATGCAAAAAAAAAAAATATTTTCTGGCATGACTAATACTTCGTGTAGGCATGGACTTTACCGACCAGAAGAGACATGTTTTCCTAGGTTTAAGTTCTCATTTTGGGAAGAATCTTGGAAGTGAATATGATGTTTGGGATGAAAAGAAAAATGTATCCACACATAGAACACACTAATACATAAGTTTTAGATTTTGGCAAGTTAAACCTCCAAGATGCAGTCTCCTTAGGTGCTGAATTCTGCTGACCTACAACTTAGCATGTTCCCTGCTAACTCAGTCTAATTGCTCACTCAGGGTTCATACACTTTTGGAAAAAGCTTCCACATATAGAAAACATGGAGATCATGATGAACACTGTAGATCTTCATTTGGATGGCACGCCATGGAATATTTATTGTTTCCTACATTTATTTTATTTGAGGCCTTCCCCAAAGAGAGAGCAATTTTCTACCTTTCTTATATATGGAGAATTTAAAAGTTGATAAATCTCTTCCTTCTAATTCAACAATATTTCATCATAAGATTGCTCTATGTGAATCATTACTGAATAAGATGTCACAAGGCAATTGTGCCTCACAGTTGGAGTATATTTCGTATCTTGAGTACCATAATTTCCTTTTGGATATCAAATACATGTATATGTGGATATACTTCAATTTTTTATCAGTTTTTAAATTGAACCAGATAGTAAACATGACTAAGGGAAGTTTTTATCTCCTTTCTAGAGGTTAGAAGAGATGGAGGTCCAAAACATCCCTATTGAGGATGGGGAGAAATAGTTTGATCTTGTTGATAAGGGTGATGTTGTGATTTTGCCTGCATTTGGAGCTGCGGTTGATGAGATGTACACATTGAGTCAGAAAAATGTACAGATTGTCGACAAAACATGTCTGTGGGTATGAAAGGTATATCATTCTATAGATAAGAGATACCAACTTGTGCCCCTTGTGTCTATAACTTTCAATTAATTTTTAGTACTTCATTTATTATGCAAGGTCTGGAACACTGTTGAGAAGCATAAAAAGGGTGATTACACCTCAATAATTCATGGCAAATATTTTCATGAAGAAACTATTGCCACTGCCTCTTTTGCTGCAAAATATATAATCGAGAAGAACATTTCAGAGGTATTACTTCTCAAATTCTGGCTGGATTTGATCTTCATGCTGGGGAATTTTATTTTTAATTAAAATTTTGTTTTATTTTTAACTAAAACAGGCTATTACTTCTCAAATTCTGGCTGGGACAATAAACAGGCTATTGTTTCATGAGGTGGCTATGGCAGGATATGGTGCATTCAACAAGGTTTCTCTACCAATAGTATGGTTTCCCTGGTAACTCTTCTCATTTAACACTTCAAAATGGTAAGAGTCATATATGAATTTCATGCTTATAAGGTGTTCGAGTTTATGCTTATAAGGTCCTAGTTTCGTAGAATACTTTAATATTATCATAATAAATTCGACTGGTCTTTTTCACATACATAGTTAAGATTTGAATTTGTATCAGTGAATAATCCTTTAAGACACTAGTAAAAAAATTATTTATGCTTCACCAAGGAGGGCTAACATCTTTCATAGTAGTTATTGATAATTTTAAATATTAATATTCAACTGAGAATTATCATTGCTCCACTATGTGTTTGATGCTTCCCTTGATCTCAGTCATACACAAATATTGGAAGATTGATCAAAGCCCATTTTTGAATGGCTACCTTACTTACAAATAAAATGAATTGGCAAATACAGTAGACTTAATTCTTCTTTCTTATCACGTATGAAATAACTGGGAGTATATTTTGGTTGTTACATGTGAATGGTAATTGTATGCATAATGCTATTTTAAATGTCTGGTGCATATTCTTGGAGCTTTAAATTGAATACAGAAAAAATGCGTGTAATACAGGAGATAGATTATCGGGAAGAGGCAAGGAATGGGCTCAGATTCAGGTAGTAGAATTTTTTTTATTAATGGTTTGATTACATTCACCTGTGTTTGACAATAGTTTAACGTGCTCTCTTAATGCATTATGCATTTAGTAGATCGAAATTGTCCGGTTAATACATCTATGCATTTTAGAGATAAAACCATCTCTAAATTGGTGAAGGATTGGTCTCATATGTCAGGGTAAATATTACATGCCATCTTTATTTTCTTCTTTTGTTCGTTTCTTGAGATTGTGAGCAGGGAGGGCATGAACCTTATGGACGATATGGAGGACAAGGTTGGCGGGAATGGCATGAATGATGCATGTGGCTGCAAGCGGCAAACATAGGGGCAACAATAGAAGCAAGGTGACAAAGGATGGTAGGGATGAACCTAGACACCCCCACCCTAGTCCAGCTCTGCCCTTGTTGATCTCGAATAATGCCGGAATGGAAAACAACACTTAGTTCATCGATCCTCTATATATTGTTATCTCACAACCTCTCTTTGGCTTCACTCCCCTCCCTCTAGTTAGCAAGCAACCCCCTTAGGAAGCTCCTAAGCTTTTGTTTTTCAATTTGTCTAAATTCATAATGGATATATTGTGGTTGGTAA
Organism: Iris pallida; assembly: GCA_029216955.1. Lineage (NCBI taxonomy): Eukaryota > Viridiplantae > Streptophyta > Magnoliopsida > Asparagales > Iridaceae > Iris > Iris pallida. The sequence goes on from JANAVB010030220.1 coordinate 10,876,354, forward strand.
CATCTTTGAATTAATAAAACAAAAAAAAGGTGATTCGAACCCTTTGATAAACAATAGCCTACATATCAGCTCCAACTTTATGCCTTAAACCACTCGCCATCTCTCTTACAACATCCACAACTGGTTTACCAATTTGGAGTCACATTTTTGTGTCTCGAGAACGGTCTTGATATCCATGCATGCTTACTTTTTCTCATTTATTGGGTCTAATGTTGTCTTCTACATTGGAGTTGGGATCATGTCTGAACTTGGAGTAGTTTTGGAGATCTAACAGCCTAGGTTTTGAGTTCGGTTGGACAGTTTGGAGCTGCATATAAGTACTAGTTGGGAGACTGTGACCTCAAGATTTCTGCTTTATTATTAGAGCTCTGAATTTCTTCAGAGTGGCAGGGTATTTATTTTATTTATTATCTTTCACTACATTATATATTATAGAGTACATCTTCGACAACAATATATTATGGTACCTATCTTTACATGTTTGAGATTATTCTTTCACTTTGCAAATATCTTGTAGTTAATAGTTTTCATCTTTGAATAAGGAACTTTATGGTGGGCTCCAGGATGTTTTTATCCCAGACGTGTACTGAATGGACTAGACGTCGAGTTCTTGTCAAGGAATGGGTGGAGGTGCTTTAAAATTTCTTTTGGTTTGCATTAGTTCGATGGAAAGTGAGAAGAGGAGGAAAATGGAAGTTTTTCATGTAAAATGGTTCCATTAGTATAGTATCCGTTTGTCCTTTACTTTCACTCACTTCCTTAGCAATCAAGCATGACCTTTTATGTACTAATGACATGATCTGCACTAGAGTTAGCTCTGAGATTGATGTTTCCTATGTAGATGAAAAATTAGTTGAAGTAAATGACCTTTATCTGGTTGAGGTAAAAGTAGAAGTTTTCTTTAATAAAGATGTTATATTTTGTTATATTCAAACACTTTTTAACTGTCATCTTTACATAGGGAATTGATGTTTTCTGTCATAACAGGCCGGAATGTACTGCTTACTTTCTCAGCTTCTTGAATAAGGATTTTATCTGGGAATTTTCAACGAACCTCTGATGGGAAGTTAGCGTACTTGGGTATATTTTCTCCTCACTTTATACAACTCAAATATGATAGCAGGACTTGTAATACTTGCTTTCATAAATGTTTTTTTTACTTAATTAAACTTATAATTTTGGGAGGTCTTTTATTCTTTACTTAAGAATGGAACGAAAATGTCACCTTTTTCCATAAGCATGTTACATCTTGTTAAATGTGATAGGCAAGTGTATAATTTTTTTACTAAAAGCACATGGCTTCTCATGTATGTAGTGTGCTTACATCTAGAAGAATCCGGGCTTCTCATATATGAAGTTGTGACTGAACTTAATAGCAAGATAGACTACCCTAGATTCCTAAGAATTTGAATATTCAAGGCCTTTTAGATAAGTTATTACCATGCCCCTTTATTCCTTAATAAAATGTGATTCAGATACACTATAATTCAATTTCAAAGAGCAGCTTACAAATTATTCATCACCCTATCAGAGTGTCGGACCCCTACAACAACACATTATTTCATAGTTCTGCCTTCAGTCGTTATTATTATACCCCTATATATAGATACATCTTGTCATCCATCATCAACCGTCCAATCCTTATCAGATAAGGTTCAGTTATGGAGCACAAGAAAGCTGCATAAAAGAATGACAACAACTTTTAGAAGCGACTATCAACTTTAATGTCAACTCTGTCTTGGCGGCAACATTCCAGCCAAGGTAGCTATGGTTAAAAGTGGTCCTTAAAATAAAAAATAGAAGGGTAGTTGGTATATAGTTAAAACACCTTTCGGATTTGTTGTTTAAGATCATGAAACCTAGGAGAAGCCTCTAGACAAAGAAAGAAAGAAAGTTCGGACTCTCCCCTAGTTAATGTTTCTCTACCTATGTAAAACTGTCATGCAAAAAGACTCACACATACTTAACTGTTCTTCAAGAAAAATTACATCATCTATTTCATATCTTTACACTGTATATGAATATGAATCAGCTATTTTATTTTATATGCAATATTTCACATTTTTGTTGGAAGAATCAAGTCGTCTATCTATCTATGTGTGTATATGTGTGTGTGTTTTGTGTTTTTTGATTGTTTATTTACATTACAACATGTAGGTTTCTGGATGATAGGTGAATTTAGGCAGGAACTTTGAGATGGTTTTATTGAAGCATGTCTTCATCTTGTTAACCGTGATTATGATGCTCTGGCAAAAGACTTTGCTACCCTTGTGTAAGCCGGCAAGTTACTGTATTAATTATTTAGGCAACAAATGTAGGAACTAAACAATAGCAAAGCGATGATATATGTGACGTTCATTTGTAGTTTAACTTGTCTACCTGCAGCTCTCTGATACAGGTGTCTTTGTTGTTAGTCTCTGTCGACATGCCACTGACATTAGCTGCTAAGAAATAGGGCATATAATCTGGCTTTTAAATATGTCCGATGAATTCCACAATTGAGAAGTCTTCATGGTTGGGAGCAGTTATTGTATTTTTTTTAGCATAAGAACCCAATTTCATGAAAGATGGTATTTTTTTCTTTCTGTTTTTTGGTTTAAAAAAACTTAATGGGTCTCCACGAGGAGGAGAATAAATTTTGAAAATTTTGTAAATGTAGCTTTTGGAGAGAGGTGGTGGGGAAGTTAGTACCTGATGAAGGTATATAATTGATTCACAACTTTTTCTTGTATCTTAAGTAAATACAAAATGATTTATGTAATTTTCTCTTAAAATTAACATGCAGTGGGATGACTATTTCTTTGGGCGTCGATATTCAATTAGATTTGATGTGCTATTTAATTAATTAATTGTCTCCAAATGCACATATAGCATGAAGCATGCTTATCTTAGTTTGATTATGAGCTTGTAGTGATCGTGTTTCCTTATTCCCTAGACTTCAGAAGGACAAAGATACAAAGGCATTGACATGTTCCTTTTTTCTTTTTTATCATTTAAGGCTTCACATCATCTAAATAGTAAATACATTTGAAGCACTAGAAATTCTTTCAACACTTGTTTCCAGGCTATGCTGTCATTATAAAGTTGGATACTTATACTACAAGTAGTACTTATACCTTCGTAATAAAGTTCTCTATTTATATTGTAAGTGGTAAGCACTAGAAATGATTTGTTCTTGTAAAAGTTTAGATGTGGTATTACCTTCAACTCAAGTTTACAACATGTTATTTGGCATATTTGTTTATCTTTTTTATGAAATTCTCTGAGTTTTCTACAAGAACTAGTTCATGTAGAGTAATGACACATGTAATGTTACTTCAGAGAATGCATCAGTGTAAAAAGGCTTCTAAATGTTATAATCAATGTTTTATTTTTCTAAGGGTCGTCAATCTTTGTTCAAGTTCTTTTGGGATCAGATTATTTCTCTAGCACCTTTTTAGATGGATCTTTGGTGATATTTCGACTGGCACCACAAGTGTGGATTTAATTTACTTCTATGCACAATCAATAATGTATATCATGCTTTTCAATTAAGTAAATCATCTTCTCCATGTTGTGATCATGTGATATCAAGAATACCATCGTCTCCATGATTGCCTTCGCAACTGGAATATGATTTTGGAAGCGACTGACGCATTAAGAAAGAGCGTTAGGAGCAAGAGGCGCAGCATAAGAAAGAGATTGAGGCGGTCAAGAATGACCTTAGGACTGAACGCAAAGAGGAAGTTATTGCAATAATTTTGGAGAATGATGTGTATAATGGTGCAGAATGCTGTGTGTGATGTTATGTTTTGTAACTGATGATGGTGTGTGATGTATTATGTTATACATGGAAATGTTGGTAAAGAATGGATTAATTTTGTAGTTGATGGTGTTGTGATGTATTATGTTTTGGATTTATTTTGAAAATGTTGGCAAAGAATGCTTAATGCTAAGCATTTATGTTGTTTTTCAATTGAACATTAGAGTTATATATGATTTTTTTTGTCTTCAACCTTGATGTTAAGATTTTTTTGTATGGGAGCTCCGACATCGGGAGATACATCTGAGAACAAGCTTAAGTTTGACACACCTGATCATATGAATACTGTTATGTGTATTTAAATTGTATATTTTATGGCTGGAAAATGCAAATGGTAATGTCATAAGTGTTACTTTTGGGACAGTTATATAATTGTCCTAGATATAAACGACATTCTTTTGTAACGCTGGCAAATTTGTTTAGGACGGATGTTATTCGTCACAAACTCTTTTATTTTGGAACCGTTTTGTAAACCGTCGTAAACATGTAATAATTCAAACTCTTTAGGACGATATTTTTTGTCCTAAAACTTTTTGCCACGCCACCCTAATAGCACTGTCACTTACCGTCCTAAAATTCGTCCCAAATCACAATTTAGGACTGATTTGGGTCTTCTTAAGACGGATTTTTGGGGTCCCAGAAAGACACTTTTTTTGTAGTGAGTGCTTGCCATTTTGTTAAGGTTCCTACTCAGGGCATCTGCTGCGATGAAGAAGATGTTGGAGGACATGGGGTCTTCTGATCGATCTCCACACAATGTTGGTCCAAGTTTCGGAGAAACCAAAGGCTCTGAATACCCAAATCATAAATTGCCAATCAAGTCTGTCGTATGCTTTTTCCATATCTAATTTGATGGCAATCTTGCCCCCTCTGGCTGGGAATTTCATGCAGGTGATCATTTCGTGAGCCAACATGATGTTATCCTGGATGCTCCTGCCGTGGACGAATCCGCTCTGCCACTCGAATATGATCTTGGGAAGGAGATCGGCCATGCGGGTAGCGACAATTTTGGATAAAATCTTGTTGGTGAAGGTGCAAAGACTGATGGGTCAAAAATCACAGAAAGTTTTTGGGTTATCTTTCTTTGGAATAAGGATTAGGTTGGTGCTCGAGATAGCCCTAGGATATCTTATTTCCTGGAAGAAGGCAGTGGCCGCAGCGTGGATGTCCATCTTAATGATGTCCCTGCACGAACGAAAGAACCCCCCTAAAAATTCGTCTGGTCCAGGAGTACTATGCTGGTCGAGCGCCCATACAACATCTCGTACCTCTAGCTCGGATGGGGGGAGCTCGAGACGCATGTTATCCCCATCTGTTATAAGGTTAGGTATTTCGTCGAAAAACGGCCGATCACTGGTGATCGTTTCCTTGGTAAAGAGATTGGTGTAGTACTGAGCCATTGCCGCCTGGATACCCTTATGGTTATTAATGATGACCCCATTGTTGTCGATAATTTGGTGCAAGGTGAGCTTCTGCCTGCGACCATTGACACAGTCATGGAAATAGCTCGAGTTATTGTCGCCCTCACTGTCCCATTTGAGTCTGGCTTTTTGCTTCCAGAATTCAGTCTCCACTTTCAGGCAGAATTTGAGAATAGCTTTAGTGATGTTTAGGGCTTTTCTAGCTTCCGGGGATCCGTCGTTCGCGAACCTGATTTTGGCACGATTGACGTCATCTTCAGCTTCGCAAATGGCTTGGAAAATGTTGCCATACGCTTGTATGCTCCAGGCTGCGAGGGATTTTCTAGTGGCTTTAAGCTTGTTGGCCACCCGAGAGAGCAGTTCGGGGCCGTCAGAGCCGGCCCAAGCCTCAGCGACGATGCCTAGAAACTGGTGGTGGTTGCTCCATAGGTCCAGATAGCGAAAGCTCTTCTTGTTGGTGCCTGAGTTGTTGGAGATGCTCACAAGAAGAGGGGCGTGATCGGATTCGATGGCGTTGAAGTGGGTAAGCTTGGAGGACATCCCCATGTCATGCCATCTGGCATTCATAAGGGTCCTGTCCAGGCGGGAGTACTGGCGACGATCTCCCTCCTGCATGTTGAACCAGGTGAAGATGTTGCCGGAGAAAGGAAGGGAGGATAGGTGGGAGTTGAATATGAAGTCGTTAAAATCACGCATGGCCGACTGAGGTGGAGGCCGGCCACCAGTCTTCTCGTTCGGGCTGGTAACTGTAGAAGCATGGAATTTCACAAACAGAAAGCCCATGCTCCAGACACTACATGCGCCAGAACTCAGACGAAGAACTTCACAGCAAAGTCAATAAGTATAGACATTTGAAGAAGGATTTTTTTTATTTATATATAAAAGTCTATTACATGTCTAGAAAAGGTTGTACAAAGGAGAATTTCTACAAAGAAAAGAGCCTAAGTCTACAGCCAGCGGCCACCATGCGCCTTCAGATAAGCGCAACGGCCACCATGCATCTCCAGATAGGCGCAGCATCACTATGTGCCACCAGTGAGGCGCAGCAGATATCATGCGCCTCCATCCAGGCGCATCCCATCATCTCTTCAGCAGCTCAGTTATGTGCATCCCTTCAGCCAAATTCTTCCAGCCAGGCTCACCTGGCCGAGCAGAGCCCAGTTATGTGCCACTTTTCCAACCAGGCTCGCCCGATAAATGCTTCGATACACAAAGTATTTAACCCTCTGGCTGGAACCAAGGAAGAGAAGAGCACCGCAAATGCTGTGGCCAGGGGAGGCTTCAAAAGAGCCTCCAAAGCCGAAGGAAGACCGTGATCGAAACCGCGGCTAAAGGAGCAGCTTTCGACACGATCAAAGTGGAGAAACCCCACTTTGAAGGAAGAGAGAGCCTAGCACCGCCATTCCGATCTACGGCTCTTCCGGAATAACGAAGACGAGGCTCGAGCATCCCTATCTTTGGATGCAACAGGCACCTTCCGTCTGCCTCAGAAGCCCTCGACTCCGTCTTTTGGATGTAACAGTCACCTTCAAGTGCATCGAAGACAACACAGCGTCTCATCTTCACCCTCGGGAGCACTTCGTCAACAGAATGCACCCGCATGTTCAAGTTCATGTTGGAAGTACGTGAGGGAATGAGAAGCAAGTCTTCTCTCTATGCCACTATTTATAGGCCGGGCAAATTAAACCCATACGCCAAGTGGATGGCCCTCCGAATTCCGTGCAATGAATTTATATTAAATGGATGAACCGGACGCCTCGAATTCAGTCAAACGGCTATTTATGGCACTCGAAGAGCGAGACAGCCGCATCATTAAAAGACATGTCCGATGCGCCAGCCAGACAGCGCATCATACGGACGCACCCTTCGGCATCAGGCACATCACACAGACGCGCCTTACAATACTCGGCGTATTACAGAAGGTGCGCCCCCACACATCTCCATACCGAGTGGAACGCCAACCGACGCGCCCACTCAGCTGTCCATCGAACGTCACCAACATTAAATGCTGAACTGACAGAGTTGGCAGTACGCCTCCCAAAGTCTGAACAGTTGACAGCTTTTCATAAAACGAAGCGTCGACAACGTCAGCATCATCATGACTTTGTTTCGACGGCTACTGCCACGTGGCCACTCCACCATCAGCATGCGCCTCTACGGCCATGCGTCCAAATCAGCATGCACCTCTACGGCCATGCGTCCAAATCAGCATGCGCCTCAAAAGCCATACGCCTCAGACTGCTCTCTGATCCCGAAAGACAGAAGGAAAGTCGCCTGCATGTGCCTCAAAAGCCATGCGCCCCAAATGGTTTGTAACTCCTAAAGGTTATGAGCTGCAGCCTCCTCTTGCGCCCAATCCAAGGCGCAGCCCACCAGATCACTCCTCTCCACCAAATCCGAGATCTTCGAACCATGAGTCGACGACACGTGTCTTTTGACTCAACTCATCCAAGATTTCAGCAACGAAAAGATCTTCTCTCTGCTACGTGCCGGCTCACAACAGCAGTATGAAGAGTTCTCCCCCTCGATCAGGGCGCAGCATCCGTGTGCCTCCATCAGCAACCTCCACGTGGCATCCCTACACCGGCGTATCCTGCATGCGCGCATGAGCAGCCAGCCTACAAAACTATAAATAGAAGGGTCATCTCCTTCACACACACACAGAGACTCAGAACACACAGAGACTCAGAACAGAAGACTCACAACACAGAGAGAATCACCGAGAGACAGTTCTAGACACTCAACGTCTTCCTTCTCTCAGCAAGCTCCAGCACCCAGAGCAATCAACACCTTCAGAGAACCGATAACCGTCGTCAGTCGGTCAACGGAGTCAACGCATTACCACTCGCTCCATTGGCACTAAGGACCCAGCTTAAACAAAAGTGTACTCCTAGGACTACATCTAAGTCCTATATTGTATCACTGTTCTGTTTGTATTAAGATTTCAATCAAACAATTTTAATGGCAAACAAGCTGGCGACTCTGCTGGGGACTTCTTTCTCCTCTACCGAGAAGGTTGTGTCACAGGCCGACGACGTGAAGGTGGGCTCCTCCCACAAGACGCTGGTAGTGCGCCTCAATCAACAGGCGTACGAGGAGTTCATTTCTGAAGGAAGTGCGAGTCCTTCGAAGCGGCTGTCGAAGCCGAAGAAGACCCGCGCAGTCTGGGTGCGTAAAGTCGACGCCTTGGGCACCACCGTTGAAGGGGATGCGCCCGTCCAGCCTTCCCTTCCTGCTGACGTCCTCAGCAGTCAAGGTGCGCCCGCTGATGCAGCGCATCTCTCGGGGAAGCGTGTGGCTGACCACGTTCCCCAGCCATCTTCCTCTCAGGCGAGGAAGATACGTCGACGGAGCAGGGGCGCAGCCAATGCCCCGCGCATTACTTCTGATGCGCCACAAAGAGCCTCTGTCTTTGACAGACTCACTCGCTGTAACGGCGAGGAGAATTTGGATGCTGAGTACTATGCGCCCCAGCGGGCTGGTACGAAGAAATCCAAGGCGGCACGGGCCATGCGCCACAAACGTGCTATGCCAGCAGCCGGCCAGAGGCACGCGCTTACAATCACGCGCGCTGCCGATGGCAAGCTGTACAAGGTTGACTCAAGTGCTTCTGCACTGACAACAAGTCGACCTTCAAAGTCCTCATCTCGCTTGTGCGCATTCACTGCGTGCACAACCAAGCCGAGAGAGGCAAACTCAGTGGTCTTGAACTCCCGCGCCTCCTCTGGTTGTGCGTTTGAGGTCCGTTCAAGTCACTTCAAATGCTGTGGTTCCCCCACTACTGATCGTGATGCCTGCTTGGTATTAGATCAGGGGGCGCAGCACTCACCTGACCACCCCGGCGCTTGGCCCTGCCATGCGCCTGAGAGGGGTGCGAGGGTAGCACTCTCCTCCAACGACTTGCGCAACGTGATCACTCACAAGCGCCGGTCAGGAGAGTTGACCGACAAGCACGATGCGCCTCTCACGGGGCACACTTGTGCAGTGGTCACCATCAACTGCTGTTGCAAGACGGCAGTACCGCCAAAGCAGTCGGTCTTCCAACGGCTACAATCATCGACACCCCTCCGACATCGCCTTGGGACGAAGGTGTCAGCAGAAGAGGAGCTAAAGGTTGCTTCATGCAACGTGATCTCAAATTCCTCATCTGTCCGGAAGATGACTGCCAATTCCTCGTCTTCATCCAAAAGTCAGCCGAGGAAGACCAAGGCAGCTGTCACGACCTCTGGAGTGTTTGAAGGCACTCGGTCGAGGAAGAAGTTCTTGGAGGAAGCTGGGGGTAGCAAGACCCTTGTCGAGCCTCCTTCCGAAGACGAAGATGTCCAAAGCACAGCTGCGGCGGATCTTCATCAAGGCGAAGATGGCCTCCCTGAAGCCCCTCAAAATGACGATGTCCTCCAGGACACCGCCGGGGGTAGTGCTGGAAACGAAGAGGCCCTTCAAGACAGAGCTGAGGGCAGTCAGGCCCTTGCAGATGCGCCTGTCGAAGACGAACTCCAGAATGTGGCTGGGGGTGGCCAAACACCAGGAGAAGTGACTCCCCCACATGAGAGCGAGGCTGAGAGCGAAGCCTCAACTAATCCATCCACTTTCGGCCGTGTCATGACAGTATACATGATCGGAGGTGATCTTGAGACTGATGCGCCGCCACAGGACATTGTTCAGCGCATAGACTCGCTAGAGGGAGGACTCAAAACCCTCTCTGCCTCAATGCAAGCACTGACTCAAGCAGTGTTTGAGATGCGGTCGGCCTTGATCAGGACACCTTCAAATGGTCCCGACCCAGGAGCCAATGGAGAGTCGAGTGTGCCCCTCCAACGGACACCCTCAGACACAGAAGCACCCCGGACGTCGGAGCCCTCAAACGCTCCACTCCAGGTGGTACCTCCTTCCCCGACTCCTAGCTCCACGGAGGACGTGGTCAAAATGATCAAAGATTTGCGGGAGCGCTTCGAGTCCAAGAACAGGCAGGAGGAGCGCCAGAAGATGGGCATTCCCCAGCCTTATCCCCTTGAGTGGAACAAGGTGGTTTATCCCCCAAAGTATAAACCACAAACACTCACGCCGTATGACGGGAAGGACTCTCCATGACGGTACCTGACGTACTTCCAGTCGCAGACAGGGCATCTTCCGAAGGAGGACGCCCTCCTCACCAGCATCTTTGTTGGGGCCCTGAAAGGGGTGGCGTATGACTGGTACTGCAGCCTCTCCGATAATTCCATATCGTCCTTTGACGACCTGACACGCCTCTTCCTCGACCGCTTCTACGACGGTGGGAAGGACATGACGATGGCGTCTCTCATTGAGATACGCCAGAAGGACAAGGAAACGGTTCGGGCATTCATCGAACGCTTCCGTCAGGCCTGCTTCAGGCTACCTCCAGGCATGCCAGAACATGCGCTCCTCTCCGCTTGCAGTATAAACATGCTGCCTGCAGTAAAGTTTTGGCTTAACTCTACTCCCTCTCCCGACTGGAGCTCCCTAATCATCGAAGCTGAAGCTGCAGAGAAGAAGGCGGCCAATGCACGTCTTTTGGGTGTTAGCTTCCCTGCCTTTGACGATAAGGGGAAAAAGTCCGCAATCAACAACTCCGGACGAGAAACAAAGGGGAAACAGGCATTGACTGTTAATGCCTCGAAGGGCGCATCTGCGCCTACTCAAAAGCCTCCACTGGCACCGAGACCCAAGGAGGTTTATTCATTCAATGATGACGACACCCTGCAACTCTTTGAGATACTGAAGCAGGGCGACAAGATCAAGCTTCCGGACCCGAAGCGGCCCGATGAAGTCGGGAAAGTGGATAACCTGAGGTACTGTCACTACCATCGGTTTGTCGGACACCCGACTAAGGACTGCTACGTCCTCAAAAATTACATCCAGCGCATGATCAATGCGGATGTAATCTCCGTCGACTATGAAGAGAAGACGGTGTCAGCGAATGTGGTGTCACTTCAGTTCGGCACCTTGCCGCCGACTACCACACAAGATGGCGTCGTCCCCATCCCTAAGGCGACAATGGAGGTGGTGAACTTGCCACCCACCCGTGACAATGTGAGTGGACTTGTCCCACTCACCACATCTCGAGGAGAGGTCCTCTGGGTTCACCCTGACCTCGTCTCCGAGGTAACTCAACCGGAGGTACGCCCTACCTCCAAAGCAAAAGGCAGGAAGATCAAGTCTTGCCGCACGGTCTCTTCTTCAACGGAAGAGGCGCTTCCTGTGCAGACGCGTGCACAACAGAACTCCCAGCCCGGTGAAGCTGCCGCCGAAGTGGTGCCTCCTGGCACCATTCCTGAGGAGGGTCCATCCAAGCCCTCAGCAGCCAATAAACAAAAGCAAGTGGAGGCCCGTTTCGACAGACCTCTGCAGAAAGAAAATGCTTCGGGGCTAGCCAAGCCCCACAATTTTGACATTCTGGCACAACTAGCCAGTACTCCTGCACGCTTGTCTTTGTTCGAGCTCCTGCGTCTCTCCAAGGACTCCCGAGAAGCTCTCTGCGAAGCTCTGAAGGATGCCGAATCCTTTCTCAGTCAAGTCAAGCAGCCTGAAGACCTCCCAACTACTTGTGCACACTGTCATTGTGCGGATGAAGTTATCCCAAACATAACCTTCACCCAACAAGACATGCTGCTCAAGCATCACCGACATAACCGACCGTTGTATTACACAGGGTACATCGGTTCGGTAAAGGTGAGCAGGATTCAGATCGATCCGGGATCTTCCCTAAGCATCATTCCAAAGGCGCTGCTATCAAAGCTGGGGATCCCAATGTACCGGCTGGCGCCCTCCAATACGACCATCAGTGGCTTCAACGCTAGTAAGAGCGAGCCACTGGACAAGATCCGGCTGAAGTGTCACATCGGCAGCCTCAAAACTGAGGTGACTTGTTATGTGGTGGATGCCGAGGTCAACTACAACATCTTACTCGGACGACCATGGTTACATGAGTACATGGTGGTGCCCTCCACGCTCCACCAATGCATGAAATATGTATCCACCAACGGCGTCATCCGGACGGAGTTTGCAGATATCGATCCCTTCAAAGGGATTGAGGCCTACTTTACCGATTCCAACTTGTACAAGCCCATTGACGAGGAGGAAGCCAATGACGCTGATGATGAGGCAGAGACGGCAACAGAGCCGGACATAGAGCCTGAGACGACTCCCGACGCCCCCTTGAAAATCCGTCTGAAGGGGAAACCACCCCAGAAGGCGCCTCCAATGAGCATCAAGCTATCAGGAAAAGCGCCGGCTCGCGAAGCTCCCCTGAAGATATGCCTCAAGGGAAAGCCACCTCAAACAGCGGCTCCCCTGGTGGTAAAATTACAAGGGAAGGCGCCACTCATCGGAGGCGCAACCGAGGCACCTCTCAAGGTGCATCTTAAAGGCAAGCCACCGCAGTCATCCAAGATGCCGGAGAGGGCTCACATAACCCTCTCAGATCCTAAAGTCAGAGCGGTGGAGGACTCTCCTGATCCGGCCCCAGTGCTTACAGATGAGGAGCTTGGCGAATACATCTCCGCTGATGTAGACGCACCCTCCTTCGACAATGTAATCCTACGGGATAAAATCTCGTACTTTATCAATAATAGAGTGTCTTTCAATTATTCTTGTCTTCCATACTGGAATGCCATGTATACATTAGACAACGCTCTACGGTCGTTGCAAACACAAGTAACAACCGTCTACCATAATCAAATAGTCCCGTCTCAAGGAGTCTTCATAGTCCCTCCACGGAGCCGAGACCAAGGCACCATCATCTCGGGCAAAATCGAGCGTCGTCGGGACCTCCCGTCAATCGAGCCCGAACCTGATATCGACAGAGTACAAGTCTATCGGTACACAGATGCGGCTAAGCACATCATCCAAAAGATGGGCTACGACCTGAAAAGCAACAAAGGCTTAAACTACGGCAAGGGTCGGCATCTCCCTGTCTGGATTTCGATGCCCAATGGAAAGCCACAGGATTACTATAATCGGACTCGACGGGGGTTAGGCTATGTCACGCCGCCATCAACTCCAGAGAGTTCAGACGCAGAAGACATAGAACATTCCCACTCGTCTGAAGCATCGACGTGGGATTCCGATACCAGTATCGGATCAGTCTTCAGGAAAGTGCTGTCAGCTAACATGACATCGGTGTAACCTCAGAAAGATGAAGGCGAAGACCAACCGCCGGAACCCTTCGAAGAGGAACCCTGGGCTCAGCACCTAGGAGAACAATGGGAGTCTCGTTTTGAGTTACGAGAACCTCCCACTGAAGACGAAGTCGAGCAGATCGACCTCGGGGATGGGTCTTCTTCTAAACCCATCTTCATCAGCAAAAGCTTGGAAGGAGAAGACCGAGAATCTTTAGTCCAACTGGCTAAAGAGTATATTGACGTCTTCGCTTGGAGCTACGAAGACATGCCGGGTCTCGATCCACAGATCGCGATGCATAGGTTGAACATCTTACCAGATGCCAAACCTATCAAACAACAACAGCGATGCTTCTGCCCGGACATCATGAACGCCATCGATCAGGAGGTGGACAAGCTCTTGACCAGTGGCTTCATCCGTGAGGAACAACACCCGGACTGGGTAGCCAACGTCGTCCCTGTCACCAAGAAGAACGGGAAGATACGAGTCTGTATCGACTTCAGGGATCTCAACTCTGCTTGCCCGAAGGATGAATTCCCGCTTCCAATCACCGATGTAATGATCGACAACACATGTGGCTTTGAACGCATGTCCTTCATGGACGGGTATTCAGGCTACAATCAAATCAAGATGTTCCCCGATGACGCAAAACACACGTCATTCAGGACTCCGAAAGGTGTTTTCTGCTACACAGTAATGCCCTTCGGCTTGAAGAATGCCGGTGCAACATACCAACGAGCGATGAGTACCATCTTCCGTCAACATCTTTGCAAGACAGTTGAGTGCTATGTTGACGACATCGCAGTCAAGAGCCACCTCAAAAGAGATCACCTACAGGACCTGAAGACGGTCTTCGATCTCATGCGGGCACATCAACTCAAAATGAACCCCGCTAAATCCTTCCTGGGGGTTTCTAGCGGCAAATTCTTGGGCTTTGTCATCACGGCAAAAGGCATTCATGTCGATCCCGAGAAGACTAAAGCCATCCTCAACATGGACCCTCCGAAGAACCTTCGAGAACTTCGGGGCTTACAGGGACGTCTGGCATACATCCGGAGGTTCATAGCAAACCTCTCTGGTAAATGTCAACCCTTTACTCAGCTCATGAAGAAGGGAGTCTCTTACGTCTGGACAGAGGAGTACCAAAAGGCTTTCGACGACATCAAGGCTTACTTGACAAGCCCGCCAGTCCTAGTGGCACCTGTCGCCGGCAAACCCTTCCTCTTCTACGTCCGTGCCATGGATCATTCCCTCGGCACTTTACTCGCTCAAAACAGCGATGCAGGCTACGAACGAGCAATCTACTACCTCAGTCGAACACTCATCGGGGCCGAACACCGGTACAACCCCGTTGAAAAGGAGTGCTTGGCTTTGGTGTTTGCCATTCAGAAGACTCGTCATTACGTCTCGGGCCAGACAATTCACGTCATCTCCCGAGTCAATCCACTCAGAGTTCTCATGACGAAGCCAGGGTCATTAAACTCCCGGCTGGCTACATGGGCGATCCTACTAACGCCATACAACATGGTGTTTGTCCCGCAGAAGCCGGTCAAGGGTCAGGCTCTGGCTGACTTTTTAGCTGCACACCCCATCCCAGAGTCTTCAAAACTCTGTGAAGATATCCCGGATGAAGTCCAAGAATCAAACGTCACTGAAGGAAGCCCCGTTTGGCGGATGTTCTTCGATGGCGCTTCAAGAACGGGCCCCAACGGCCAAATCATCGCAGGAGTGGGGGTAGTCTTGGTCTCCCCCGATCAGCTGGTCATCCAGCGCGCATACTCTCTTTCAAAGCCGTGCTCCAATAATGTTGCTGAGTACAACGCACTCGTCATGGGACTCCAGCTAGCACAACAGCTGGGGGTGGATCATCTGGAAGCCTACGGCGACTCGAAACTCGTTGTAAACCAGATTCGGGGGCAATACGAGGTTCGCCATGAAGATTTGATCCCTTACCATGAGGTTGCATTGAACATCATTTCAACCTTCACTGGGTTCTTCATCGAACATGTACCCCGTCTACAAAACTTGGAGGCTGACGCCCTGGCTGGCCTCGCAGCCTCATTGGCCGTGCCCCTTGGGACTCAACACTATGTCACGGTAACTGGCCGAGACTTGATTTGTCCCAGGAACAACCTATGTTTGCAAATGGCTCACGCCATGCCGACAAACACTGATGTTAATGTCCGAGACTGGAGATTCCCGTTCATCGACTTCGCCGTCTACGGAATCCTTCCGGAAGACCCGAAGGAAGCCGTCTCAGTCAGGAGACGCTCTCTTCGATTCTACTACGATACAGCCACTAAAACGCTGTACCGACGCTCCTTCGACGGGCTTCTCCTGCGATGCCTGTCTAACGAAGAAGCGGCCGAAGCTCTTCAAGAAGCTCATGACGGAACTTGTGGAGCTCATCAACCCGGTCCTAAGTTGCAAGATCGACTGCGACGTATGGGCTACTACTGGCCAACCATGGTTGTCGATGCTGTCGAATATGCCAAGAAGTGCCATGCGTGCCAACTTCATGCAGACTTCATACATACACCATCGGAGCCGCTACATCCTACAGTCGCCTCCTGGCCCTTCGAAGCCTGGGGCATGGACATTATAGGGCCAATCACCCCTCCTTCATCGAGAGGACACCATTTCATCCTGGCCATCACCGACTACTTCTCCAAATGGGCGGAAGCAGTTCCACTAGCAGAAGTAAAAAGCTCCAGGGTGGTCAGCTTTATCAAACACCATGTCATTTACCGTTTTGGGGTACCCCGGCGGATCATCCATGACAATGGTCCTCAGTTTATCAGCCACATTTTCAGCAGGTTTTGTGACAAGAATCGCATTCAGAACGTGGCCTCAACCGCCTACAATCCGGCAGCAAACGGATTGGCCGAGGCGTTCAACAAAACTATCGTCAGGCTACTCAAAAAGGTCGTGTCATCCAACAAATACGACTGGGACGAAAAGCTTGGCAATGCCTTTGGGCCTATCGCACAACGGTACGGACCCCAACAGGCAACACTCCATTCTCCCTGGTCTACGGGAGCGAAGCAGTACTGCCTCTCGAGATACAGATACCTTCGCTCCGCGTGGCAATCACAAATGATCTCACAGAAGAAGACAATCAACGTCGTCGTCTGCGGGAACTGGAGGCACTTGACGAAAAGCGTCTCCTAGCTCAACAACGCATCGAACTTTACCAAGCCCGTATATCACAGGCTTTCAACAAGAAGGTCAAGCAAAGAACTTTCCAAGTTGGCGACCTGGTTTTAGCAGTCAGAAGGCCAATGGTGTTAACTCATAAGACACCAGGGAAGTTCGAGCCCAAATGGGAAGGACCCTTCATCATTGAGACGGTATACTCAAACGGCGCTTACCGGCTCGCCAAACCCAATGGGGACTTGTTCATGATGCCCATCAACGGCAAGTTCCTAAAGAAGTACTATTCTTGATATCTTCCAAGACATGTATTTCCCCAAACAACCTCTTTTCACAAAATCAAACGCTTCCGGAACCCAGCTGTTCCGTGGCATCCTTCCGTAGAAAGATAACCACGTCCACATTACCTCTGAGTTGTCTCTCTACATCCTACAAAGCGGAACCTTACATTTCGTAAGCTTACGCTATCCTTCATGTTTACCACGTCCACATTACCTCTGAGTAAACATCCCGTACAAACAACTCCTGTGTTGTCGTACATTTGATCGCAGAATTTCCACGTCCACATTACCTCTGAGTTGTTCAGCGTATCCCCCAGGATCATTTCTACCACGTCCATAAGTACCTCTGAGTAGGAGGATTCTATCATTTGAACCTAATGATTGCCATGTCCACATTACCTCTGAGCAAACATGTTGGTTCTTCAAACTTATTATCTGTACCTAAAAATCAAGGTGCGCAAAAGATAATAGGTCCACATAAATCATCAAGTTCATGAGATCAAAAATGAACACATCACAAAGATAGTGTATTTCTTTATTTTTTTTAAAAAAAGGGGAGTACAGAAATACGCTATTTCCCCCAACAAGAGTTGCAAAAACACATAAAAAGAAGAGAAGCTACAGTCCCCGATCCTCTCCAGGATGGGATGAGAGCTCTCTGACTCGACGTCTCAGGTCGGCAGTACGAGTTTCCACAGTCGCCTGGACTCGCAGCTCGGCTTCTTGACGCATTAATCCGACAGCCTCAGCGGAAGTTTTACTCTCATACTTCTCATCAAGCTATCTTCGCTGCTGAGCCAAAGCAAGGGTCCGCTGAGTAAGAGTCGCTTCCTCCTGCTTGAATGCCACATGTTCGGCCAGGACACGATCAGCTTCTAGTTGAAGTTGGGCCCGCTGGTCTTCAAGACGGCGCATCTGAGCATCAACCTCTGCGATGTTAGCGTCCACCGCAGCCCGCTTCTCCGTCGTCTTCTCCATAGATTGAGACAACTGCTCCGCCGCAGCCTCAGTCCCAGCCACTTCACGCTCCCAACTGCTCACATCAGCTCGATGGGAAGCCTCGATTTCAGCCATCAACTTCCCTATCTCTGCATCTACCAAGACAGAGAGGTTATTTCGTTGGATGTGCTGCAGTTCCGCGAGCCGCTCGTCCAGCTCAATCACCGAAACTTCCAGTATTTCGGCCATATGGTCATGGCCCTGGTGAACGCGGATCAGCTCAATACAAGGTATTGCCAAAGCTTTTGCTGCCGCAAAGCTCCCCTTGGCATCCATCACTGCAGATACACCTTTCTCCAGCATTTTGTACACTCCCTCGACGAGGAACTTCACATACTCGTCGGCTTCCGCCAGCACCTGCGGTGTCATAGCAGGAGTTGGGGGAGCTACTACAGTTTGCGGACCGGAGGAAGATCCGCCAACCTCGATCTGAGAGGTTTGAACCTCGGCAGCAATAGGCTCTTCATCAACAGGGCCCAGACTGCTAGCCCGAGGAGTCGAAGGAACAGAAGGAGCCGGCACATGCGTCGTGATAGTACCCCAAATGGAAGGAGCAACAGAGGGTTCCACACCCTTACCCTTCTCAAGCCTGGAGAAATCACCGACGTCAACGGCCACCTCTTCTACCCCCGACGTTCTATCTGCATTAGCTACCTCCCCCGACAAAATGGGGAGATCAACATTTATCTCCTGGCCAGCCCCAGGAGACAAGACCGGCAGAAGGGTCTCATTCTTCTCAAGTCCCTCTACAGGGACAGAATCTGTCACTACCGCCTGATCGGTAGCCATCTCTATGTCCATGGTTGAAGCCAAGGAAGGATTTGGCAATAATTCAGCCGACCTCCCTTCATCATAACAAAAAGGGGAATCAACCCTCTCCTCTATCCTCACTGCTTCTGCTGCCCCCGCAACAGACTCCTGCAGCTCCGGAGCGATGTCATCGGAAGATGATGAACTCCATTCCTCTTCATCACCAGGAAGCTGTGCACTTGCTAAACCTTCGAGATGTGAAGCCTCCGCTGTGGCCTTCGTCAACTCGGAAGCTGCTGTACCCTCAGGGTCCCTCCTGACATAACCCGGGGATACTGGAACCTCCACGATGACAGTATCCTCCGGATCTTCCTCCATGAGAGACATCATTGTCGGTGGGATACGCACTCCAGGCGAGCTCGCCATCTCTTCTCGCCTACTACCACCCGACTTTGGGGTACGAGGTTTTCTTTTTAGCGGCTCCTACAAAAGAAGATGAGGCCTCGTAAGTGGCGGAACCAAAATCAGATTTAGTAGGATGTCCTTACCTCTTCGGACGTCGAATCCGATGACACCGTCGGTAACGATGCCTTCTTCTGCTTCTTCGACACAAGAGATTCAGCCCCTGTATCTGCACATCGTTTCGATCGATCGCCAGAAGGTTCTGCTTGTGATGCGGAGGGGGCACTCCGTTGACCCACCCCTGACGGACGATGCGGCCGGGCCTTCACTGGCGTATCCCCAGTCGCTGCTAACTGGGTGCCTGCGATAAGGCTGGTCTCCCTGTCATATCCAGAGGGCGGGACAGCCATAACACAGTAAAATTTGGCGGCCGAGTAAAGAATGAGCGGCCGCGGATCGGGGACGGGCAACGTAAAACGAGCTCCGGTACATCCGGCATTATAGTAATGCCAAGCTCGTGCACCATCCAACAAACTTCCAACATACCCCAGGGTATTACTGGGGTTATCCAACATCATCTGAGCATAACCAAATTGCCGCGAAAAGCGGCTCGGCAAGTATGGTTCCAGGTAGCACTGATTCCTGTTCCGGTACACCAGATGGGACGGCCGGATACTTTGCAACCAGCGGAATCCCCATTGAGGCAGAGTGGTGGTACCTTCGTCCAGGTCCCTTAAATCCTCGTTGGCCTCAAAACCCAAATAGATGGGACCAACTTTGGTGATCTCCCAATCCTGAAGACAGGATAAAACCTTTCTACAAACCGGGACACCAGTATGCGACCAGCTCCTCCGATGGAAATGACGAAGGAATGCATCTCCAGCCATATAATCTCCTTTCGAGCCTGGGCTCATCATACTGGGATGATGCAAAATCAGCCATCCCATCAAATAGTGAAACGGCAGTTCAGCGCGCGGGAAGTTATTGCTTCGGCCTCTGTCATGAATCACATTTCCAGCAAACTCTCTCAAACCTCGCTGCAGGTTACATACCATTGCGGGAAGAAGAGCCAAACGCCGGCCGAAAACCAGCTTCACGGCTGGCAGGATTAAGTTTCGGGTCATCCTCTCTACGGCACCGGATCCGCCCGCGAACACGCAATCCCGGAGCCATATCATCAGGTAGGATGCCAACACCGCCTTGGGTGACATCCGATAAGCAAGATGCCAGAAGCAGCTGTAGAAGCGTGCATCTGACTGCTGGTCCTCATTTCCTCGGGGATTTTTCTCCCCTAACCTGCTCATTTCGGACAACACTTCGCTACGAGAGAGCGCCGGTGGAGTGGAAAATTGTGAGGGATCCTCCTTGTCTTGTTTAAAGACATAATCTCTCCAAGCGGTCACATGAGGCTGCGTCCCGTTCCTATCCCGCCTCTGCATATAGTAATGATGACTCGCCACTTCCCTGAAGACGGCCGTCATCTCCTCAGCCCTGTCCCCCAGGACTTGAAATTCCTCATTGGTTGGAAAGTACTCTTCATAGGGTTCCGACCCCCAAGGGAGTTTAGACACCTCATACATCTCATGAAGTGCGAGCCCTAATTCTCCTACCGGAGTAAAGAAGGTCTCGGTATGGATATCAAACATCTCCAGGAGTGCGAGGAACATGTGCCTATTAAGGTCAACACCCGTCTGGGTAGCACGGATCGCGGCAGTCAACCCGATCTCTCGGAGCTCAGTCCGAAACCGCGACAAGATCCAGAGCGTCAGTTTATCCCATTTGGAGACGTAATGGCACCAACCCTTCACCCGAAACTCTCCTGTCGGGTAGGAACGTTCCATCAAAAACATACGATGTGTAAAAGTCGAAGCACTATAAGCAAACGTATCAATGGGTACATCACTGTAGAGGCTCCCAGGACGTAAAGTCCGCCAAGTGTAAGAAGACCCAGACCGTACAACGGTCAAAACATCCCTTTGGTCGGAAGTAGAATCAATTTGGATGACACCAGTCACCGCTCCCCCCTGAGAAGGGGTAAGCTCCCAAGACATTCTCCTCTGGGAAACAAGGCGACAGAAGGACGTCAAAGGCCACTGACGTTCAAGTTGCTTAATAGTCATATGTACTCCATTCGCAGTAAAGAACCAGTCCTCCTTGACCTTCAGTACTGACGAGTCAGTAGAAGTGAGACGGTCTCCAAACAGGAACTCAGGCTTCAGGAAGGTCACTTTATCAGATGTGGAGGGTCTAATAACTCTACGCTCCATCATCCGTTTGAGGAACCAATACTGCTGTTCACGGATTAGGGTCATTCTCTCAGGAGGCTGATCCAGCATAAGAGCATCTTGAGCAGGGTTTATCACTTCCTCGTTATGCTCTACTCCCATTTGGTTGAAGGCAGCCTCCAAGAAAACTTCACTCAAAAGCAGGATTGCCATCGACACTAGTAAAAGATCAGAAAAAGTCAGAAGAGAACACACAAATGTGTCTAAAGGAGAAAACTGTGGCGCATCATCAGGGTTTGAACCCATGCGCGTCAGCAGTATAGCCTCGGCGCATCTTCAGGGTTTGAACCCATGCGCATCAGCAGTATAGCCTCGGCACATCACCAGGGTTTAAACCCATACGCGTCGGCGGGCAAAGACCGCGGCACATCATTAAAGACTCAAGGCCTATGTGCGTTGGCGTACGGACAATGAGACTTACCAACCACCTCCGGCCGAACTTCGACAGGCCGACGAGGAACGACAGTCGCCGCAACTTCCGCGGACTCCTTCGCTTTCTCCTTTCCCTTGCCGGCAGCACCGCGAGGAGTCTTGGGAGCCATTCTCTCGAGGAAGGAGAAGTTAGGGTTTTTGAAGAAGAAACTCTAAAGAAGCAGAGGCACAGAGAAGAAGAACCCTTTCTCTCTCCAACTCTTACCTATTTATAGGGCTTGGTCGCACGCGTGAACAGATGACGTGTGATCTCAGCCGTCGTCTCGGGTTCTGTTCAAGGATAGCAGCAAATAAAACCAAAAGATCATCATTAATCTTTTCGATTACCGAGGCACCATCATCATTAACTGAGAAGAGCATGCGCCCGAACAGGCATGCGCCCAGAAATCATGCGCCCTGACCTCCATGCTTCTTATTCAAAGTATTCCAAAACTTATTCAAAAGTTTTGAAAACTTTGAAGGGGGTCTTGTAGAAGCATGGAATTTCACAAATAGAAAGCCCATGCGCCAGACACTACATGCGCCAGAACTCAGACGAAGAACTTCACAGCAAAGTCAATAAGTATAGACATTTGAAGAAGAATTTTTTTATTTATATATAAAAGTCTATTACATGTCTAGAAAAGGTTGTACAAAGGAGAATTTCTACAAAGGAAAGAGCCTAAGTCTACAGCCAGCGGCCACCATACGCCTTCAGATAAGCGCAGCGGCCACCATGCGTCTCCAGATAGGCGCAGCATCACTATGCGCCACCAGTGAGGCGCAGCAGATATCATGTGCCTCCATCCAAGCGCATCCCATCATCTCTTTAGCAGCTCAGTTATGTGCATCCCTTCAGCCAAATTCTTCCAGCCAGGCTCACCCGGCCGAGCAGAGCCCAGTTATGTGCCGCTCTTCCAACCAGGCTCGCCCGATAAATGCTTCGATACACAAAGCATTTAACCCTCTGGCTGGAACCAAGGAAGAGAAGAGCACCGCAAATGCTGTGGCCAGGGGAGGCTTCAAAAGAGCCTCCAAAGCCGAAGGAAGACCATGATCGAAACCGCGGCTAAAGGAGCAGCTTTCGACACGATCAAAGTGGGGAAACCCCACTTTGAAGGAAGAGAGAGCCTAGCACCGCCATTCCGATCTACGGCTCTTCCGGAATAACGGAGACGAGGCTCGAGCATCCCTATCTTTGGATGTAACAGGCACCTTCCGCCTGCCTCAGAAGCCCTCGACTCCGTCTTTTGGATGTAACAGTCACCTTCAAGTGCATCGAAGACAACACAGCGTCTCATCTTCACCCTCGGGAGTACTTCGTCAACAGAATGCACCCGTATGTTCAAGTTCATATTGGAAGTACGTGAGGGAATGAGAAGCAAGTCTTCTCTCCATGCCACTATTTATAGGCCGGGCAAATCAAACCCACGCGCCAAGTGGATGGCCCTCCGAATTCCGTGCAATGAATTTACATTAAATGGATGAACCGGACGCCTCGAATTCAGCCAAACGGCTATTTATGGCACTCGAAGAGCGAGACAGCCGCATCATTAAAAGACATGTCCGATGCGCCAGCCAGACAGCGCATCACACGGACGCGCCCTTCGGCATCAGGTGCATCACACAGACGTGCCTTACAATACTCGGTGCATTACAGAAGGTGCGCCCCCACACATCTCCATACCGAGTGGAACGCCAATCGACGCGCCCACTCAGCTATCCATCGAACGTTACCAACATTAAATGCTGAACTGACAAAGTTGGCAGCACGCCTCCCAAAGTCTGAACAGTTGACAGCTTTTCAGAAAATGAAGCGTCGGCAACGTCAGCATCATCATGACTTTGTTTCGACGGCTACTGCCACGTGGCCACTCCACCATCAGCATGCGCCTCTACGGCCATACGTCCAAATCAGTATGCGCCTCTACGGCCATGCGTCCAAATCAGCATGCGCCTCAAAAGCCATGCGCCTCAGACTGCTCTCTGATCCCGAAAGACAGAAGGAAAGTCGCCTGCATGCGCCTCAAAAGCCATGTGCCCCAAATGGTTTGTAACTCCTAAAGGTTATGAGCCGCAGCCTCCTCCTGCGCCCAATCTAAGGCACAGCCCACCAGATCACTCCTCTCCACCAAATCCGAGATCTTCGAACCATGAGTCGACGACACGTGTCTTTTGACTCAACTCATCCAAGATTTCAGCAACGGAAAGATCTTTTCTCTGCTACGTGCCGGCTCACAACAGCAGTATGAAGAGTTCTCCCCCTCGATCAGGGCGCAGCATCCGTGTGCCTCCATCAGCAACCTCCATGTGGCATCCCCACACTGGCGCATCCTGCATGCGCGCATGAGCAGCCAGCCTGTAAAACTATAAATAGAAGGGTCATCTCCTTCACACACACAGAGACTCAGAACACACAGAGACTCAGAACAGAAGACTCACAATACAGAGAGAATCACCGAGAGGCAGTTCTAGACACTCAACGTCTTCCTCCTCTCAGCAAGCTCCAGCACCCAGAGCAATCAACACCTTCAGAGAACCGATAACCGTCGTCAGCCGGTCAACGGAGTCAACGCATTACCACTCGCTCCATTGGCACTAAGGACCCAGCTTAAACAAAAGTGTACTCCTAGGACTACATCTAAGTCCTATATTGTATCACTGTTCTGTTTGTATTAAGATTTTAATCAAACAATTTTAATGGCAAACAGTAACAACGTTGAAGTCCCCAATGCAGAGCCAAAGGAGGTTGCTATTACGATGGTAGATACTCAGGAGGTTGTTCCAAAGATGTTTGTGCTCCGCGATGTCGCAGCTTCCATGAACCGCAGAGAGGATAACGTGATTGGGCAGAGACGGGTGTTCCATCCAGCAAGATAGTGCTTAATCGGAGTCGTTGATAACTCCGATGCTAACTCCTTTGAACAGAGGATCCAGATGTTGTGTCTGCTGGCAATGGCCGTGGGGAAGCCTAACTGCATCTGAATGTATTTAATCCTCTTTTAAGGAATTTTGGGTTCAAGAACGTTCAGAATATCTAACTTATGAGTTTTGATGAGGCTAGAATTTCTCCTCTTAGTGGATTTGTTAGCCAGGCCGCGGACATTCCAGGAGAGGTGTTCAACATTATTAGGGAAGGGGTGGTGGGGGGTTAGCCCGCTTAGCTGCAGACCTGGTTCTGTTAGCTGGGGAGTCTCCGTTCCTTTTATGAGTAGATTTTATATTTTTGGCGGTAATGGCACCTGCCAATATGGAGGATGAGGAAGATGTAACTCCGGTTGTGGGGTTGGTAGGAGTATCGGGGTTGGTGGGGGTATCGTTGATCGTTTTGATCAGCTCTCCCGCCGAGTCCGCTGCTGGTTCTTCTGGGGGAATGAGAATGGAGTCGTCCTGATCGTCGTACTGGCTTCCGACCAAGTTGAGGTCTAACCCCGCTGCTAGGGCTTGGAGTCCTCTCTTGGCTTGTTCCGGACCTAAAGAAGCAAGAGCTTCTAAGATATCGACTTCGTGGGGGGGCTAATTCGCAGGGATCCCTGCTGAGGCGGAGGAAAGGGTGGTCTCCTCTGTGGCGACCTAGTTGATGTTCTAGACGATATCGGAGTCCGCCTAGGTTGTCGCCGAGGTGTTGTCAGTAGAGGGGACTTCGTCAGAGGGTTCGGTCTCTTCTTCGCTGATGATGTTGAATTGGTTGGAGAGGTTCAGGGTTGGGAAGTGGGCGAGGGTTCCCTCTCTGGCTGCAGGCGAGGTGTCTAGTCGAGTTGCCGAGGTGCCTTTACTAGATTTGTTGTCGCTGAGTTGGAATCTGGTGTAGGAGTTCGGCAGTTGAAGCAGGGGGGATCGGGTGGGAGAGTGGATCTTGCATTCTGAGGTTTGGGATGTAGGTCTGGCCGGTTTCTTCTTGAGTTCGTGGTGGAGACGGTAGCAGTGCTTTGAGAGATGCCCCCGCAGATGGCAGTGGGTGCAGTAGATGATGTGATTATCATAGATGATTTGCTGGATGTAGGATTGACTGCCCATTTCTAGAAGGATATGATTGGAGGGTTTAGTCGAGAGATCGAGTTCAACACAGATCTTGGCGTAGTGAGCCTTGGTTAAGTTGCTAGTTTCGTCTGCTGTGGCGACGTAAGTCTGGAACAAATTAGCCATACGCCTGAGGACGGCTGGGACGAAGCAGATCAGGGGACGATTGGGGAGGGTGACCCATGCAGCAAGCGTCGCTGAATCTTCCTTGGTGCTGAAGGTCGGGGACCATTTGATGATCTTCATGAGGTGAGTGTCCACTTTGGTCGTGCCTTTGGACCACACCGTCTTGTGGTCTGAATCAGACAAGAGGTGAAGCATGATATGCTTTAGGTCAAGGGGCGCTACCCTATAAACTGCAGATAGCCGCCAGCTGGCGACGGTCTCCTGGACTCTGGAGAGTTTGGAGCAGCCCAAAGAGAACTTGAGGACGAAAGTGTGGGGGAATGATGAAGCCAGGGATTGGAGTTCTTGATCGATAAAAGGAACTATCGGCGTAGGAGTTTGAGTAGAGAGCTCAACTTCGGCGAGGATGACGTCTGAGAGCAGGAGGGCCTGTTTGGCCGCCCTGTCAAGCCGAAGCATGTTAGCGTAGGAGGGAGGTTGAGGAGGGGGTTCGACGAAGACGGGGAAGCGGTGGGATTGTAAGGGGGATTTGCGTCGAGGATGGGGGAGGTGGTGGGTGGAGGGTCGGCCCGAGAGGCTGCTCCTTATCCGGAGAGACGAATGAGGGAAAGGGGCCGGCCTGGAGGGAAGAGGATGATGAGGGAAGCTGGTACGAAGTGGTGGCAGCAGGAGCCTCCATACTGTCACAGATAGAGAGATCATTCTGAGAAGAGAGGGTAGCGGCAGGCGAGATGGCGGCTGGGGGGACAGCAGACAAAGGATGGGCCGCGATAACGGGAGGAGGAGGTACAGTCGCTTCAGGCGTGGAGGCGCCCAAATGGTCGGAGGGTGCTGCAATGCAAGTGGCCGACTAGGGAGGGGGTGGCTGGACACCTGCGCTAGCTGGGAGAGGGGGATATCCGCCCACGGCTGATCCAACTCCGACGACCGAGGAGACAAGGTAGGGGTGGAATATATGCTCGAAGGGGAAAGAGTATGCGCCTGCCATCGGACCCCACGCACCCGAGGGGTAGAATGTGCCCACGTCGGGGGTCCGAAGAGCTGACGAACCGTCGAGAAAGGATGGAGGGGGTATGAGCCCATGCTGCGGAGGAAATCACCATATACGCCCAGCTGGAGGGGCCAGCCGAAAGCACTGGAGAGGGCGTATGCGCCCACCGCCGGATCGCTGAGGTGGTTGACCAACGATGGGACATATGCGCCCACGTCGGGGAACCGGTGGATGCCCGCGAAGGGGTATGCACCAACGCAAGTGTGGGCACATGAAGGAGCTCCTCTGGGCAGCTGAGTAGCACCGCGAGGAAGAGAAGCGGGATGTTCAAAATACCTCTCGCTTCTCTTCCTCGCGGCAGCTACCGACGAGGGGGGAGGAACGAGACTGGTGGGTCGTCTCGCCAAAGGATGTCGGAGACGGAGCTCCGTGCAGCCAGAGGAGGAGGAGCCACCAGGAGAGGAGACACCGCGGGGAACCGATGGGGGGCGGAGGGGATGGCTTGGGAGAGGTTGGAGAGGGGAGAGAGGGGGAGTTGGAGAGCGGCGGTGGACTGGATGGAGAGGGGGATGGGGTGGTCGGCGGCGGAAGGGGGGATCGGGTGGTAGACGGCAGGGAGAGGGGCCGGCCCAAGGGCAGTAAACAGGTTGACGAGGGCGGGATCCATTCGAAGGGAGGGGAGAGGAGGATAGGGGGAGGGGGGAGGGGAGGAGGGGGGAGCCGACCCCGACCGCCGGCCTAGGCCGGGCGGCGGGGGATCTCCACGAACAGAAAGACGGGGGAAGGGGGACCGCTAAGCACACACATCTTTTTTTCATCTATATATATATATAATTTAAACTTCTCCATCCTACACATAAGATTTGATATTTAGATGGAGGGAATAGTGTAGAAATGGTCATTGGTTCAAATCTTATGTGTACGATGGAGAAGTTTAAATTGTATATATATATATATATATATATATATATATATATATATATATATATATATATATATATATATATATATATATGTATGTATGTATGTATGTATATTTGAAGAAAGGGTAAGTAGTTTTCGGAATCACTCCCACGGAGATTCGAACTCCTGACCACTCGGGCCGTATGCCTCACCACTACCACTAGGCTAGGGGTCAAAAGAATAATACATTTTCGTGCCTTAATCCACCAATCTGTCACCATTTAGCTAAGATCTTGTACCTTCCCTCAGTAACCGCGAAAATCACTCAAGTTCACTATATATATATATATATGAATATATATATATATATATATATATATATATATATATATATTTTATATATATATATATATATATATATATATATATATATATATATATATATGACGCAGATCAAAAGTTTCACAGGAGGAGTCCCGCCAAAGCTCGCGCGCTCCCACTTGGTCCAACGGTCGAGGGCGACGGAGCTCCCGTGGGACTCCGGACCCCTCCCCGCCTCTCCCTCTCTCTCTCTCTATATATATATATATATATATATATATATATATATGCGAATAAAACTCTATTTCTATGATTTCTTGTTGGAGTTTATTGAAATTATTTTCTAGAAATTGTCATACATCTATGTGACAAATTTCAAGTTTATATCTTAATATAAGATTTATGTTTTATTGACCACACTTGTGGACTGGTAGCCCATGGGGTTGGTAAGGTGTGATGTTTTACTAGAGGAAAATGTACAAGACCTCCAAAAATATTTGTATTTCTGTTATCCATTTCTTGAAATTTTTTTCTTTGAAGCTAGGTCCTGAAGGGGCCTAGCGACTCCGACTTGCGAGGACGTGGGCGAAGGGCGGAAAGGGCACAAAGTAGCAATTTGATGGCATACTTCGCACGTACAAATCGAGAACAAGTTGGCATTTCATTGAGTGGTTATGCTCTCGTTCCCGTGGTACTATGCTCCTACGGAGTTGCTGCTTCCTGTTGGATAGTTGTTCGTATTGTTATTCTATTGTAACCATCCACATTATGGGAGATTTAGTTGTAACAATCCACTTAATGGGGATAAAAGGTTGTAACTGCTCCCTTATCCGTGGACATTCTCTTCGAATTATGAGGGTAGTAGCTATTAGGGTTGGCTTGTGCTTCTCCTATATATATTCTCTAATATCTTTCTTTGGGAGAGGGTGAGAAAAAAATATTTTTTGTGCGAGAGGAAAGACATCATCATCTTGTCTAATCTACCCAATTGCGAGGTCCAAAACGAGAGTGACAAAGTGCGTACCAGAAGTTCTTTTGGTCGAACTTGTCGATTCCTGGGAGCATATCGACGGATAGTCTCATATTTTGATTTGAGTAATAGTAGTTTAATCACTTTAGCAAAGATTTGTCTCATTCTTCCTATTTTGTTTTTTGTTGTAGCAACTGTATTGCAAGTTTCAAAAGACGTACTTTTCAACACCTTGTAATATTCTTTCATTAGTTGTTGTACTTTGCATTTTCTACGTACTTTTGTATAATCTTTGTAACCCAACACTAATAATCCCAAAGCAAGATATGAGCAATAAAGATGAAGAATTGTGCAGATCTCCTCGATACAAGTTTTCATAGACTTGAGAAATTTGATGAATGTCACGCCCCAGTTCTGTAGGACCAATCGTCCTCGCTAAGGTGTGATGCCGCGTAAGCTTAGGTTGCACTCAGGCAAGGCGGGTTACATAACTGCCGAATACAGCAGCTTGCAAAGGGGTCGTCACACAGAAATACCAAGCAACGAAGTTGAATAATGAAGGCAACATGAGTATACAAACAAAATCCAGTCTTTTATTGATATTGAAATAAAATTATAAAGGCACGAAGCCAAGATTGCAAGTCGCTCATGCTCACTTTTCTCTCAATATTTACAATCGCTCACCTCTCTCTCATATCTCAATACAAGGTTCAAAGCTTGCCACTGTCACGCCCTAGTCTCTCATTCACATTTTGATATGATTCAAAATTCGTACTCGACTTCTCTAAGGTCGACGTAATTTTGATCTATATGCCCAGTCCGTCTTAGCCAACCGTGCCTATTTAAAGTTAACTTGTTCAACCAATTTTTTTCTTCGTAATGCCTTTTTAAAATATTTAGTCATATTGTATGGACATCCCGTGGAACATTTGAGAGAGAGCGCACCAACGATACCTATTTTCGGAAACAACATCAGCGTTTATGGTACATAAGAGTTAAAGAATTCAATTGAAAGTTCAAGGACGTAAAGCCGTACTCTGATACCATTATGTCACGCCCCAATCCCGTAGGACCGATCGTCCTCACTAAGGCGTGATTCCGTATGAGCCTATATTGCGCTCACGCAAGACATGTTCCATAACGGTCGATTACAGTGGCTTGCGACGGGGTCATCGTATAGAAGTCCAAAGCAGAAACATCGAATGTACAAGGCAACACAAGCATTGAAACAAAATCAAAGTCTTTATTGATATTTGGAACATAAGATTACAAAGGCACGTAGCCAAGATTGCATTCACTCTGGCTCACCTTTCTCTCATATTACAAGCCACTCTACTCTCTCTCACTTCTCAATACAAGCTTCAAGATGCAAGTGGCGGATGCTTCACATAGGTGATATCCATACATTATGTCCCATGTAAGTTTTCACTCCAAGCGGCTGCACGTCTCGAGACGCCAAGGAACTTCGTGCCTCGACGCATCCAAGCGAGCTCCGCGCCAACGAGCTTCTACCTGTGCCTGCACATAGAAACTGTGTGGGTGTCAGTACTCAATTATACTGGTGGTGTGAGCTCCTCGCCTACCCATACAAAACTAATACGTTTATTTACTTTTGTACAACAATAAACCTTTAAGATTGTCTTTCTATTCTTGCCTTAGGATCAGTTTTAGGACATCGATACCTGGCCTATTTGTGTCTCTAGACCATCACCATACCTAGCTCCGATATCTTACTTATCGTTGTGCCTTAGACCATTCTCATACTTTCAACATCAATGCACCGACTAGAGCTTGCCTTTCGGCCTATACTTAGTGACGCAACAACATGGTCGTGCTATACTCTATTCGTGCTTCAGTATAATAGAAGCAGTGCCTCCCCACTTAGTCTTTTACCTATGCTCGTGTTATAACAGCGTGGTCGTGACATGACATATAGAGGTCGTTCCTCGTAACTCATGATGCCTTAACCAACTTGTCCTACGGTCCTTCCTGACTTAACTTTGAAATGACTCAATTCAAACCTATGCACTCTGTGCCAACGAACTCATTAGTCGACCCACATCTTGTGCCGAAGCACGTGCCTTGGCTATAGCCAAAACTTAGACTTATCGACTGTGTTGCATACCAAGCAAATAATTTGTAACCCACTCAAGCCGTGCTCACAGATCTTGACTCGCTTAAGGCATGCACGTGGATAGCCGCTCCTATGTTGACTTATCTATATGAAAGGGTCACTAGCACCACAATCTATACTTGGACCTTAATTGGATAGTACGGTACATTCGTATACAACGAGGCACGATCTTGTCGAATTTTCCATACTACCCGCTCTACGGCGCACCCCTCGGGTCAGGTCGCATACCATCCGAGGGTCCCGTAAGCATGTTCCTCCTAGGCCAGACCGGTCCTGTGGCCGCAGGTACCGTCTGAGGAACAAAATTATCCTTGTCAATAAGTTGTCCAATGACCATGCAACACTCAACTCGATTTACCATGTCCTTCCTTATTCATGACCATGCTTTCCATATTTCTATCGAGACTCCTAAGTAGCGGGACCGATCTCGTTGACAACCAGTCGCGTGAACTTTCTATCGAGACTCCCAAGTAGCGGGACCGATCTCTGCGACAACCAGTCGCGTAAAATTTCTATCGAGACTCCCAAGTAGCGGGACCGATCTCGGTGACAACCAGTCGCGTGGAATTTCTATCGAGACTCCCAAGTAGCAGAACCGATCTCGACGACAACCAGTCACGTGAACTTTTTTATCCTTTTAAAACCAAAGGAACGACTACTACGTAGTCTTCCAGCTTAACTTGGACCAAACATGTGTTCTTTAACCGTGGCATACTTACCCTTGAACCTATCGTGGCTCGTGCCTTAAACCAACTTGTTTTCTAAGTGACACTATCGCTCAAGTCATACTTTATATGACGAGCCTTGGGATCGTGGTACTATACGACTTGACAACCGCAGAAAATATGGAACAGTGCTTGCTGTGACTTCGATAGCACAACAAAACTCTTGCCTAACTTAATCGTGCAACAACTTATCTAGCGGGACGAGCAAGGGCTATGCCAAGCTTTGTATTATAGAAACGTGCCGTGCATGCGTTTGAATTGAACAACCTTTGGGTGCCTAGACTTATGCCATAAATCGTGTAAAGCAACTTAACCCGTAGGACGAGCAGAGGCTAGGCTGAGCCTTGGACGATGGGACCGTGCATGCTTTATTAAGCATTTATGCGGGTGACGCCTATGACTTAGGCTAATTCATAATTTTGTGGCAAAGACCAACTTTCCTTCTTCCAATCCACGGGACGAAGGACCGAGTATCATTTTGAAAGCCATCGTACAACATTTCTAAGTCGACCGTGGGACGTTTTACATGTTTTAACTTAATCGACCAAAGTTGGGATTATTTCTTTAGCTTTGTGGATGCGTCTCTTTTATTATCAAGCCTACTTTTGCAGTTGAAAACTTTTGTTTTATTAGTGCGAAGGCCAAGCTGAGACAAGTTTAGCGAAGCCACCCACTTGAGTGAGGAGTCACCTCGACCGAGCGGGTCTTCGAGTAGCCGTTGCATGGCTAAGTCCGAATGCCATCGATGTTTTGATTCTTCCTATTGACTGAGCGGAACGGGACATTACATTATATGCCACTCAGAAAAAGTTTTGTCCTTAAAACTAATTGAATACACTTATTGACTTATAATTTGACTCATTATCTAGTGACTCTCATATATACTTCGCCTCAATCAATATTCAAGTTGATTTCCAAACTAACGATCGCACTACAATCAATCTTTTACTTGAGACACAATTTTGAAATCCTTGAACCCTTCCGTTCCTTTAATGTCATTTGAATTCAATGTATCATTTGGTTGGATCGTGCACATATTTCAGGCGTCGCCAAAATACATGTATTTTAGCCAAGCCTCATGATAGAGAATTCGTTATTCTCACTCGAGTCAGATCGTGCACATATTTAGGCATCCCTAAAATATATGCATTTCAGCCAAGCCTCGTGAGTGGGGTTTTCCTCTACTTGAATCATTCTATCCATCCATACCATTTACCAATCCTATCAATCCTCTAGATCAATCATGCCAATGTTATCTCTCGAAACATGGACGTCTCGACTAACCGCTAGGCCATCTCTCAAGGCTAAAGTCAATGTTAGGATTGGAATTATAGTTCCCCAATAATAATACCAACATTGACCCCAATCCTAGGGCCAAACCAAAGTTGATAATACGGGCTTTTCAACCCAAGCTCGCTTCATTCCGATTTTTAAACTTTGAGCATAGATTCTTCCTATTCGCACTCGCAACACTTAGTCTAAGGGGTCCAAGTCATTCAGCAAAGCCATCCTATGATAAGTTTTGTTCAACCGATTCTATGACATATCAATTCACTCGTCCAACAAATAATTCACATAGTCTATCTCCTAGAACACGTTTGATAAAATCTACTTATCCATTCTTCCCAAGTTAAATATGCTACGATACGATTTGTTGCTAAACCATAATTCTCATTCCATATTTTCTAAGTCGTTTATCATAATTCACGTATTCAATCACTAGGTCATCTAGCTTAACAATATGTCACGCCCTAATCTCATGCGAGTCTGATTATCCACAGTGGGCATGAAATCACCATATAACGCTCCCGTAGAATAATCATCCTCATCAGGATGTAACTCTTGCTTTGAGTCTAGACTAATTCATTCTCGATACGCAGATTAGATCCACTAAATCCTCATGTTTACTTAATCATCAATCACTAATCCGAACAATCCTCGAATTCACCTTCGCATCAAACCACAAGTCGAAGCAATCCAAATTGCCATGTCCTGATTTTTCGAGTTCAATCCTTCCCGCGACATGAATCACCATGTCAATGCTCACGTGGAACGATCACCCCAAATCTGACATGATGCATGTACGAGGCTGGAGTTGCTCTCGTACAAGACAAAAACGTCGACATTGTGGCTATCGTCGAAGAAATCAAGATACTTTCATTACATCCAAATATTTTTTTCAATCAAAATCCCCAAGCATAGCATCCATCGAAACGGTAACATTTTACATGATCGTCATTTTCTGACTCAGAGTACCCCCGAGTTATCGTATATCGATCTTTGATACGCCTCAATACTATCGATGATATGCGTAACCAGACGATCTTCATTTGTAACGAATTTTGAGTCGTACGACTATTGCTGTTGTCCAAACTGGACAATCTCCTCAATATTCAAGATCAAATTCGATCATTATCCCTCGAACTGGCTACATGTTCAATTCGTTCACAACCAAAATCACGTGTATTCATCCGACTATCTTAAGTCATCGAGCAACATATTCCTCAAAATGTACCGATCCATGCAAACTCAATCATCGAGTAACATCGATTCCAAGCCTTAACGTTATTCTCAAATATTCGAATCATTTTTGTGCACGCTATCATCCGATTGTGCTAACTTTTTGTATATGATTCATATCAATTTCTTCGATCGAATCATCCGTTTACACATTAACTTTTCCTCGATTCAAATTGCCTATTCAATTATTTCCACATTTCATACTTGCGCAATCACAATCCCGCGTGCGTCATTTCTAGTTCATCTGAATCAACTTATTAAACTTCAAGATTATATTTTACTCAACGATACCCATCTACGGCTTTGCATACAAGCGACGCTTGCTGATAGACTTATTGGTACCCCGCATCCTCAATCGATCAATATTCTCGAGGCTATCCGATACGCCACTCAGGGATAAAGTCATTCGATCAATCCTCAAAACAAGTTTTGAATCATAATTGATTACTTCAAATTTTCGTTTGAGCCATTCCTCAAAAATCTAAGCACGCCCATATATATCGCTGTTTGCAAAAACAAAATCTTGATTTCTACAAACTGAGAAAGAGTATAAAAGTACAATTAATTTCCGGGGAAGTATAACTATAGGAATCTGATCAGAGGACGATCACTTTATCCCTTGTACGATGTGATATCGAAGACACGAGCCTCTGGAGGATGCAACAACACTTTGTCAGGAGATTATGATTATTCGCGATCATTTGAGTCTGATTTGAAACTCGATTTAAAGAGTTCTGGAAATAACTATTTAGCAGTTATTCTGGGTTGTGCGAGCGGTTACACCAACTGCTGTGGACGCGTGGCATCATTTGAGTGAGATATACATGGTCATAGGCAGTATAGTGGGCACATTTTACGAAGTTAGTGGCTTGCGTGCCACGTCATCCTGTTCTGGATACTGTTTGATCACCTTGTGCGAGCTTTATCAGGTCACGCGGGGGCACAATGTAGCAACTTGCACAAGAGGTTGCACCAACTGCTATGGATACGTGTTATCATTTGAGTGAGATACGCATGGTCGTGAGCAATGTAGTGGACACGTTCTACGAAGTTAGTAGCATACGCGCCACATCACCCTGCTCTGGTCGATCATATTGTGCGAGCTTTATCAGGTTGCACGGGGGCGCAATGTAGCAACTTGCACGAGCGGTTGCACCAACTGCTGTAGACACGTGGCATCATTTGAGTGAGATATGCATGGTCGTGAGCAATGTAGTGGACACATTCTACGAAGTTATTAGCATGCACGCCACGTCACCCTGCTCTGGACGATTGTATTGCACGAGCTTTATTAGGTTGCACGGGGGCGCAATGTAGCAACTTGCGCCTAAGCACAACCTCGCACACCTTGACACATTACACAAACTGCTAGCTGTCATAAAATCTGACCAAATCTCCTCGAGCGCCGTGTTGTACGAGATTTGAACAAATTTTCTTTGATATATGTGTGTGGACACACATAAAAAAGAAGAAGAAGCATTGTCTTTTCTTATTGGCGTAAGGTACCATAAATCGAGTACACCTGAGAGATCCTGCACGGAGAATCCCCGAGTACAAAAAGAATCTTGGGAAATGGGGCGATGGAGATCGAGCGACAGTTGCTCCTTTACTTCGTTGACACTCTGATTTACGAAAGTGGGAGAAAACTAAGAAAATTGCTAACTCTCAGCTCACTGGCAAGAAGGGCATCAATTTGGCTCTGAAATGCTCTCCGTTCTGTGTCCTTTTGAAGAGGCATATGTCCTCTATTTATAGTCGTTTACACTGAAATGACTATTATGCACACATATATGGAAAATACACTGATTTCACTATGGGCGCATAGTATCCCTTTGGGCGCATAGGGTGTTGGCGCATAGAGACTGCATGATCGTAGATAGATCTCGGATAGATCGTGGCCGCATGCTTCGATGCACGATTGCTCGTAGAGATTGACGTGATGGCATACCTCGACCCATGATTGATCATGGATGTTGACCGGGTCATATAGTTGTTTCTGCCTTGGGCTCATAGTGCTGGGAGCAAACTATGCGCCCATACTTGGGCGCATGTTTTTACTGCATGGAGAAAATGGTGTGGACGCATAGCCCCTTTGGCCATGTGGGCGCATAACCTCTTTATCATGTGGAGGCATAACCTCATCTTCATGTGGGCGCATAGTCCTGTATTTTCAAATTTTTACAAGACTCCCTTCAAAGTTTTTGATACTCGAACGAGTTCGGAATACTTTGAAAGAAGCATGGAAGACTGTCTTCAATAGCTCTATGGGCGCATGACAGATCATCTCCTTGGGCGCATAAATGTTGCCAGGCTGTCAAATATGGCTGTTTGAGAAAAAATCTGAATCGACAGATTCGTTGGAACAGAATTTGAAGAGGTCTACTCTCTATGTGATGTCTAAGCGTAGCCCACGTCAGCAAAATGTGGGCGCATAATACAAAAATGTTGGATTTTGTGTGGGCGCATAGTACCCTGTTTTGCCTATAAATAGGCCCGAGGAGAGAGAAAATTCATTTTCTCCTCTTTTCAGAAATTTTCAAGAGTTTTTATTTTTCTTTTTCACGTGAAATCATGTCTCCCAAGGCTGCTTCGACTCCCAAAAGGTCTACGAAGGGTAAGGAGGCTGCATCGAGCGATTCTCCCCCTTCTGCAACGTCTTTAATGGTCCAAAACCCCATTCTTGGTGAGGCACTGTCCTTAAAACAAAGTCCAAAGCGTTAATTTGCGACGCTCGAACTGATCTCTGCTTGGGCGGATAGCTATTGATATGCGCCCAATGCAACTTTCCTCTGTCTAGCATTTTTATGCGCCCACAGAGTCATACGCACCCATACTTGTTGCTTTTAACTGCAATATATTATGCACCCAAACAGAGACTTTCTGTGTTTAAGAAGGCATTCTATGCGCCCAAAGCCGCCGTGGGCGCATAGCTCATAGGCGCATAGAAAGTTTTTCATGACTTAGTCGTTTTTCTGACTTTTTGTTCTGTTTTTGCAGTTGACATGGTTGTCCCGGCTCTTGGTGGGATTCATCTCAGCTCTGCTCGCCAGGCTCTGGATTCAAGCCTCATCACCGCCATGATCAGGAACATTCAAGCTAAGATCAGCCAAAGCCAGCCTTCGGTGCGGATGATCGCTATGCTTGAACAGGACAAGACGTTCCTGAAGCAGATGATGAACAATAAGAAGTTCGTGCTTGAAGGGGCGCAGAGCTTCAAGAGACCGTACTTTTGTTTGATGACTGCCTGGGGTTTGAGGATGACTAGCCGATACGTCTAAGGGACCCTCTGGTGGTCAGATTGAACGACCTGAGTATATGGTTGCCGACTATAGACCGCCAATGCCCTCTGTTGGCGTTTGCTGATTTAGCAGTCCAGAGACAGATGAAATAGGATCTGACCCCTGAACTTCATGGAGTCGTCTTTGGCAAGAATCTATTTAACTCCGGTGACCAGAAGAAAGACACCTTCAAGTGTGTTAAGGGCTCCACATCTTATTCCACGAGGGGGTTGCACCCTGGGGCCATAATAAACGATGTTCTGACTGATCTTTATCCTTATGCTGCCGAGACCCTCTCCAATCTGATGATGTCAAAGAAGGAGTCATATCCGGGAGGGAAGCTAAGGATGGAAGGTTGGAGATACCCCGTCTCATTCTGGAGTGACCTCACGGGATGGGTACTCTCGACCTACGAGGACACCCTAAAAGCTGTCGGCCTATTTTATGCTGTTAAAGCCACCCAATATGGCATAAAAGTAAATTGGCCTATATTTATCGCTTTGGTGGAGTTGTACAATCATTACACCTGTACTTTTTTCACTCTGGGCGGGGAGATGGGTTTGGATCTACATGAGATGTAGACAATATCAAAGCTGCCCTGGGGAACAGAGCCGTACGAGTAATACGTTCCTTGTGATGAAGAGCTTTTGGACCTAGAGAAGGAAAACCCCGAGATGGTGGGAGTGTATAAAGAGTTACTCCATCACTTTCTCATCTGTCACAGGATCACGAAGAAGGGTAAGACCGAAGGGGCCATTCCCCATACGAGGTCTTGGTTTAACTACGTCTTCATAAAAAAAAAAGAAGACGGCCCGGTCTTCTTCTCAACTCGTAAGCCCTCAACGAAATCTGTGATAGAGCAACTGATGACAGATCACGGGGCAACAGATACAGACGACAGCGATGATCCGGAGGAAAAGTCTCCAATTTATCACTTCTTCTGGCAAGCTGAGTTCAAGTTGTCGGAGAAGGCTGTGCTGGCCACTTTTCTGATGACGTGGCTCCGCGACTGTAAAGTCCCTGGTAGTTCAGGGTCTATCGGAAGGATGAGCTGGGGTATGATTCTTCTGGCTGTAAGACTGGTGTTCGGATACCGGCTTGCGCTGCTTTCTGCAATGGTGTGCGCCGTCCAACGAGGTTTACCGGACTTTACTGCAAGCACAGTGACGCTTGATGGTAGAAAGGACTTTACCAGGACTGAATTTTCCTTTCATTACTTGATGGGATGGATAGTGCTGTACTGTCCCAGATTAATGAATGTCGGGCTGATGGCAGATTCTTTGGCATGAGATGCCTTTCTTCGGAGGTTCAATAACACAGACTGGGCCATCACCGGGGTGCCTGCTTGTAGGAAGCCTTTGAGTTTCCTATAGAATTATAAGTTCTTCAGAGTGTCCCCTCCATCTGCTAGTAGCCGTACAGGCGATACTTTAGTAGATGAGGGTGCACTCACTACGAGCTTGACTCCTGGAGCATTCCGTTGGCTCCCGTCTATCAGGCCTTCTCATCTGGTGCTCAGGGATAGGAACCGCACTTTTCTGGAACCTTATCTGCCAAGTCATTTTGTACGACAGTTTTGGTATTGCCAGCTTCTTCTGGGCAACCCTAACCCTCATCTTCAGTCGATAGGAAGCCTGATTGACAGGACGCGTGCATGGGGCTATTACAACGCCGAATGCACAGGGGCAATTTTTACTTTGCCAGAAGATAAACCTAAAACTCACCTGCTCTTTGCTGCTGTAAAGTTTTATACTCAGGTCAATTCCCTTAATCCTCGGTATGGCCGCGAGCAAAGTTTAGTATTGGGGACTAGGCTTTCCCCCACTCTTGTCAATATAGGACGAGCCCGAGCAATGATGGGCCATAGAAGGGAAGGTACCGCACCTGCAGCAGAGCCGGCTGTAGTACTACCATGGAGGGCAGCTCTTGAAGAGCCGGCTGCTACAGTACCGCAAAGGAAAGATATTGAAGAGGACACTTCTGTCCCTGATCTTCTCCAAAAACAAAAAGCTTCGACTAAACTGGCTCAACAGTCGACTTTTAAAAGGAAGAAGAAACTTGCTGTCAGAGGTGTAAAGAAGGTCAAGGATGTGAGTGCCGGCTCGCATCCTCCCAGAAGATCTTTTCGGCAAACTCAAAGGAGTGAAACGGCGTCACGGGCCGTTACTATCCCGAAGGTAGATACCTTTCTGGATTCTATAGCCGTTTTGGTAAAACCAATGCTCGTGCTGTCTTCAAATAACGCTCTCTTACCCTTGCATTTGTCCTTTACACATGACGTTAAAGTCGTGCCCGAGGCAGGTGCCTCTTCGACGGAAGAGGTGGATGTGACAACGGTGTCCCCCATTCATCCTCAACCGACGGATGAAGCCAGTCCCTCTTATATTATCTCTTTAGGAGATGTGTCTGAGCTTGGGGCTCTAATAAAGGAATTGGACAAGAATCAAGTCCAATCAGGTCACCCTCCCGTGGGTACGTTATTCTTGCACCTTACTTCGGATAAGATTTTTCGACTTCAATTTTGCGTACTTCTTGTGAGGCTGATTTCCGTCGTGTATTCCTATGTAGACGAGATGAGGGAACAAAGTATAGAAGCTGCCCAAACACTAGTGCAAGACAAGAAGTTGCCCCTGGTTCCTCTGGAATTGCTGGCATGGAGGAATTTGTTGGTTTGTCGGTATCATCTGTAGAAAGAGAGGTTGAACAGCACACTGATGGGGCTGTTATTGAATCTACTCCAGGTCCAGCTGGGGCCATGGATGATATACAACATGATATTGCAAATGTGCGGGGCCTAGAAATTTTTACCTATGAGCAACCTGGGCCTGCTCTTGGCTCCTTCGTAACTAGGGCTGAAGGCCTAATTCAAGTTGGTGCTGAGCAAACAGAAGTTACAAAATTACAACTCTTTCGCACACTTTCAGGTTTTTTATTTCTGTCACTGATAGATATATTGCTTCCTTGTCAGGTTCGGCTTCTTGTCAAGCATCTCTTCCTGGAGCGGAAGATCCCCATCTAGCTTCCTTCCCAACGACCTCTTCCGAAGATGATGAGATGGCCCAGGAAGTCGTCAAAGCTTTCTATTCTATTTTAAAAGTAAAGCTTTCTGGAGTTCTAAACTAGAATGCCGCCTTTGGACCTGCAAAGGCTATTGCTGAATGCCAACTGACGGCCCTTGAGAGTATTGCCGACTACGAGGAGCGGGATAATGGTCTGGGGAAAGTTCTGAATGATCTGGAGGACCAGGTGGCCAGATTTCGGGAAGCCAAGCAACAGAGTCCAACCTCGCTGTTTTTTGAAGAAGACAAGGCTTTGGTTGCGGCTCTTGCGGAGGAGGAAGCTTCTTTCCAAGCAAGGAAGGATGCCCTTGCTAAGGATATCGGTGAGTTGGCTGATCAATTTGAACAGTTCAACGCCGCGTGCGAAGCCCGTGTTGCTTCGAAGAACAAGCTGGCCACCCAGATCACTGAAAAGTATAATTGTATTGCGCAGATCCACAAGGAGATTGCCCAACTGGAGGCCAGCTTAAGGACAATCGCGTCTGAACATGAGGACTATACGGTTCAGGCTGCTATGATTGCCACAACTTCAGACCAGTTGAAAGAACAGCTGGTGAAGTTGGAGAAAGAGCACGCGAAGTTGATCCCCTTCAAGGATGAAGTCACTCGGCAGGAAG
The DNA here is from genome assembly GCA_029216955.1 of Iris pallida. NCBI lineage: Eukaryota > Viridiplantae > Streptophyta > Magnoliopsida > Asparagales > Iridaceae > Iris > Iris pallida. Next base: position 10,917,661 of record JANAVB010030220.1, read on the forward strand.
AAGCATGCCGTCGTGCCACTGTCAAGTCTCAGACTGTGATAACGGCTTTAAGGGACAACATCAATCGGTTGTGTACCCCTTAAATCTTCTTTTGTAATTGGCTCATTTGAGCCGTAAAGACTCTTGTATCCTTTTTTTTCTTTTTTATGTTTTTTAGAGACTTTTTTTAATGAAAAATCTTTTGGCCTTCGAAACTTATGAATGTAGTTTATGAAATATCAGAACTAGAGATAGTGTGGACGTAGTAGGGATATTTCTGGTAGGTATTCCGCTAGGGAATTTGATATGGACTTATTATCTGTTTTATGTTCAAGATTCTCAAACATAGATAATAAGTTGAAAGAAACTGCTAACAGAGGTAATGAGGACGTAATAGAAGAGGATGTTCTATGTCTGACCAGAGGTAATATGGACGTGGACAGATATATAACATTAGGTAGGAGTGGATAATTCAGAGGTAATATGGACATGATTATCTTTGACGAATGTTTTGCTCAGAGGTTGTATGGACGTGGCAAGACATTTCTTAATTATTCTACTGGAAAATAATTATCGAAAAATAGTTCAGAGGTAATATGGACATAACTGTTATCATAAGATCGAGTTTGGACAGAGTCCAAAACGAAGATAATTCTACTGGAGAATCTTTTTTAGAGGGCCTACTAGCCATGGCGTATCCAAGACTCTTGAAATATGGATAATAGTTAGATGATTTTTCGAATCACGTAAACATTGTACTGTACATTTACATGATTAAAACATGGTATATGTGAACGTTGTACATGAAGGTTACACATAATATTTCTTTAGGAACTTGCCATCGATCGGCATCATAAGCAAGTCACTATCAGACTTGGTTAGTCGATACGCACCGTTAGAATACACTAATTTTATAACGAAAGGACCTTCCCATTTAGGCTAGAATTTTTCTTTTGTCTTATGCGTCATGACCATTGGTCTTCTCACTGCTAAGACCAGATCACCAACTTGAAAGATACTTTCCTTCACCTTTTTATTAAAGGCTCTAGAAAGGCGTTCTTGGTATAGCTCAATACGCTGTTGAGCTAATAAGCATTTTTTGTCTAGCACTTCCAGCTCTTGTAGTAGTAGATGGTAACTTTCTTCGGCAGTCAACACACTGGCTAAGGCTACTCGAAGAGCGTGAATCTGGACTTCTAGGGGAAGAACTGCTTCACTCCCATAAACTAGAGAGAATGGCGTACTGCCTGTTGGAGTCCGAAACATCGTACGATAGGCCCAGAGACATTCACTGAGCTTCTCATCCCAATCGCGGTTGTTTGAAGGCACAAACTTCTTGAGAAGTTTGATGATATTCTTATTGAAGGCTTCTGCTAATCCATTACCTGCTAGATTATAAGCGGTAGAGGCTACATTCTGAATTCGATTCTTATCACAGAACCGATAGAATGCATGGCTCACGAATTATGGACCATTATCATGGATGATCCTGTGAGGTAGGCCGAAGTGGTAGATGACATAATGTTTGACAAAATTGATCATATTCGACATCTTTACTTCGATGAGCGGTATAGCTTCTGCCTATTTGGAGAAGTAATCGGTTATAGCTAGGATAAACCGATGTCCTCTGGAGGATGGCGGGCTGATTGGGCCGATGACGTCCATACCCCTGGCTTTAAAAGGCCAAGATGCCACCGTCGGGTGTAGAAACTCTGAAGTTTGATGAATAAAATCGATATGGAACTGACAAGCCCTATACTTTTTTGTATATTCAACATCATCTGCTACCATCGTGGGCCAATAATTACCCATTCGTCGGAGGTGATCTTATAATTTGGGGCCTGGTTGGTGTGTACCACAAATTCTGTCGTGAGCCTCACGTATTGCATGTTTGGCTTCTGTGTCTGATAAACATCATAACAATAGCCCGTCGTAAGAACGTCGGTACAATATTTTGGTAGCTGTATCATAGTAAAATCTGAGGGATCACCGTTGGATAGACACTGCTTCCTTTGGGTCCTCAGGGAGGATTCCGTAGACGGCATAGTCTATGAAAGGAAATCTCCAGTTTTTGACGTCAACGTTCATTTCTGTTGTGTAACTGTGATGAATATGCAGGGCATCTTTCGCACCAAATAACTCTCAACCATATACTGTGATCGAAAGCTGAGTATTGATAGGGATGGTCAAGAAAGCAGCCAGACCGGCTAAAGTATCTGCTTTTATATTATGTAATCAAGGCACGTGCTCGATGAAGAATCCAGCGAAGGTAGAAGCCAACTCGATCGTCGCTTTGTGATTTGGGACGAGATCTTTGTGACGAACTTCATAATCTCCTTAGACCTGACTAGCTATTAGCTTATAATCGTCGAAAGCTTCCAGATGGTCAACTCCCAATTGTTTTGCCAATTGAAGGCCGATTAGTAGGGCGTTATATTCATCCACATTATTGGTACAAGGTTCCACGAGAGAATACGCATGCTGTATAACCAGATGGTTTGGTAACACAAGCACGATGCCTACTCCGACCACCTTATTTCCTTTAGGTCCTGTTCTTGACGCACCCTCAAAGAACATTCGCCAAATGGGAATTTCCTCAGTTACAGTGTTAGACTCAACTACTTCATCCGAGATTTTATCGTAGAGTTTGGAAGATTCTAGCACTGGGTGAGCTGCTAAGATATCAGCTAATGCTTGGCCTTTTACTGCCTTCTGAGGGACGAACAGCATATCGTATGGAGTTAACAACATTGCCCATGTAGCTAAATGGGAATTAAGAGAACCCGGTTTAGTCATGAGTATTCTGAGAGGATTGAATCTAGATATGATGTGGATAGTTTGCCTAGACACATAATGACGTATCTTTTGGATAGCAAATACCAGTGCGAGACATTCCTTTTCTATAGGTGTGTATCTGTGTTCGGCATCGACCATAATACGACAGAGGTAATAGATTGCCTGTTCATGGCTGCCTTCATTCTTCTGAGCTAATAGGGCCCTGTAATGCCCCAGTCCCAAAATACGTAGGACTATGATACATATACATGCCAGCTACGCATCAAAAGGACTCCAGCCCAGTTTGAATACGTATAAGCTATCTGGTTATTCTAGATTAACTATATCTCAATCCACATAATAATGATAAGTATGACGAATCAAGTGCAGTAAGCAGGCCATGATACACTGATTCTAGATTAGATAAATATGTTAGAGTGGATCCCCAATAACACACTCATCATGAACAAGCTAGGTAAAAATGAAGCTTGTAAAAGACTAGCTATAATAACAACGAGTATCAAATATAGGACAAAATCGAAATACAGAAGATATGATAATAACACACTAGGTATACCTGAAGTCTCGGTGTAGCAAACATCATCCATCAGTGTACCGTGCCAACAACTAATACCTGGAGAGATCACCAGATCCTCAGAGGACTAGCAAGACAATAATATACATGCCTAATGTACAGTAAATAACATGCAAGAAAAATAGGACTAACAAGCAGAGTAAAAGATAACACGTAAGGGAACTCTACAGATGGTGACATGTCATGAGAATGTAATATTAATCATGGCTAAAACCGTAGCCCGGGGAGGCACTAACAGCCCTATAACAGGTTCTCTATCGTAGCCCGGGGAGGCACTAACAATAGAGGATAGCCACGGCTAATAAAACATTCTCTCCTAAGGTACTAGGAAATCAAGCCAATCTAGTCATGTCCAAGTCAAGTACAGGTCAAACAGGGTAGGAAAAAACATGGCACAAGCATATCAATACTATCACTTAGACATGAACAAGATAGGAAAGATAGAACAAGTAATATAGAAAGAAAAATCAAAATTTATGTGCACGTGTAACTAGAAAGAATCATGAAAGGAAAAAAGAGAGATATGTAACAAAGAAGGAAATACTAAAAATATAGGAAAGCATATAAATACTGTAGAGTTTGGCAAGGTGTACTTGCCTGAGGGTTGCACGGAGAATCAACAATATATCGCCAATCAACAAGTCAGAAAGTCTACGTCTCACAACTGCCTGCAGAAGCTGTAATAGATGTTACCAACATTTCTAGATTAGTCAAATTAGCTAGGATTTCCTGTCCTTAAGTCCAATTCTGGACACAGGGGCAAAACGGTAATTTTGGGTCAAAACGGTGTCCGCCGTTGGACTCGCTTTGCACCGAAAAGCGTGCCAAAGTCAATGGTCTCTAAAGTCGTCAAACTATATGTCTACGGATTTTTTGTGATGATACGAACCCAACGGTATGTCCAATTTTGGATTCCGATGAGCCGTGCACAAATTCGTCCGTTGAGTTGGATCGTGGGGCCCGCAAAACGGCGATCCGATCAACTATCTCAGAATTGGACCAAACAGGGCATACAGGACCAGAAAAACGATATGGTCCTATTGGCATAAGTTTTGTCTCGATCTGACGAGCGTGCACAAAGTAATTAAAAAATTTGCACAGGGGCCGATACGGTGAATTTCGACGGGTACGTATCAAATTCGTCGCGCAAACGCAACCAATTTGAATTCCGCCAAAGCCCACACGTCCACGAAGCCGTTACGCACCTTTCGATGCTTTTGGTTCGCGACTACGTCGTCCGGATTGGCAGGACGTACCCTGTACCGTAAATTTTTTAAGTTTTAAAAATAGGTTATTCTCGATTTTGGGAGAAGAATTACTTCGCATATACACGATGAATTCAGGAACTATAAAAAGGGTTTTTAAAAACCTATAGGTTGTCTAATTAAGTGGATTTTCAAGAGTATCAATATCCTGCTCGTAATCCGTCTTCTAAAACAGGTGGTTGGGACAGTTTTAGGCCATTTTAAAGAACAGTGTTCCCTGTTTTTCTCTGATTTTGGATTCTCTTTCTCGTCGAACACAATATGTTTCGATTCAAAATAGTAGGCTGGGGTTCGAGATGGTTAGGTTGTGAGTTTACCTGCACAATCGTTTTGAGAAACGATGGCTCGATGAGGTTGGAATCACGTCGAGAAGATGGGGTTTCCGCTGCACTGCCCTGCTGCCCTGTGCATGCGCTACAACCCCTGTCCAACACGTCCCGGCGGCCGAAGGCCCTGGCGACGGTGCAAGCGGTCGTGTAGCACCCCCGCATGCACGTGTGTGACTTGGGGAGGCCTGGTTCGAGAAAAATCGAACTCGCGGGGATTGTACAGCGATAGGGAGGGAGGTTTTGCCGTCGATGCGTTGAATTTATATCATGGAAAATTATATGGAATTTCTACTAGATTTAGGCTAAATCGAGAGAGAATCCAACTAAGATTGGAATGGTTTGAATTTAAAAAGATTTGGTTCATATTCAATTGGGTTTGAAAGAAAATTGAAAAAAATATTTCCTTTCCTTTCTGCGGCTCGGGTTCCAGGCGTTCGGGCTTGGGATAGTTGAAGAAGGTGAACAGTGCTTAGCACTGTTCACTTGAAGAATAGTTATAATTATTATTATTACTTCTTTTAAAAAAATTAATATATATCCTTTATATATATATATATATATATATATATATATATATATTTATATATAGATATGTATATATCTAAATATACAAATTAAAATCTCAAAAAAATTTAATTATCTATCCATATTTTTAATCTATTTAAATATAGGTACCTATGTATATAAATTCGATTGGCAAATAAAAATAAAGAAATAATGATATCTAATAATAATTATAATTATTTAATCACAAAAAAATTAACCTTATTATTAATAAAATAATAAAATACCCAGTGGTTATCTTAATGAACTTATACTACACGCCCGTATTCGGTCTAAAAATTGTTCAAATATTGGAACACGGTATTTAAACAATAATAATACTAATATTGTACAAATATTTAATAATATATTATCAAATTCTAAAATAATTTAATGAATATTCGCACACACATGAAATATGCCTACATGGTCATTTTTGGTCCACTACATGCCTACATGGGTTTGGATTTGACTTGGGCCTAATCTGGACAGGTTCGGTACAACCGGGTTTCCTAAAACTCAATAATATAATTAGCTAATAAATAAAATCTTCGGTAAGGGTTAAGTCGCAACCTGGCCTGGTTTTTTCTAGTTAGGACACACTTATGGCTGGGTCTTCCTTGGCATGGCTAATGCGCTTATCAAGGCACGCCGCTGCACTACCTGTGCCATGATTCCTAGTCGTCTGGTACTTCAAAACTCATCAATGGCTAAGTCATATTTAATAATAATTTAATAAAAATACTCATAAATTCCATAAAATCCTATTTAAGGCAATTAAATAATAAAAATATTTTCAAAAAATTCAAGGGTTTTACATCCTACCCACCTTAAAAGAATTTCGTCCTCAAAATTATAATAAGGCTCACTAACAAGAACTGTGCTAGGGTAATTAGGAATAGTTTTAAGGGATATGCTGGGTCACTACAGTGTCTCCTAATAAGTCAAGTAACAATCACGCCTAAACAATTTGGATTTGTAACCCTTATATCATAAAACTATAGATAGTTATCTCTAGTGGCTCTTCTTGGTACCAGCAGTCTTGCAAAGATCACATTGAAGACTTGTCTCTCACAATTATATGAGTCTCCTTTTTCCTATCCAAGCTAAGTGGTACCTACTAATCCGCCTAATCCTTACTTTAAACTAACAAGGTATAATAGTAAATAGGTTAGGTTAGACTATGTCTACTTTATTCTTGTAGGGGGTCAATCTACCACTCTATTCATGATCAAGTGACTACCATTATTTAGCTATTTCTAGAATGTCTACCCACCTTTGGTCAAACTACCCCATTAAACACATGATGCCCTATGGCATCTCTAATCTTCCTGATCTATCAAGGGATCATAATACAATAAGCAAACAAACTTACACTAATACTTAAGAATTTATAATAAATCCTATTATAGCACGATTATTTGTCACTCCAAAATTGGAAGGGACGAGAAGCAATGATACGAGAAAGCAAGAGAGTAGTAATCGAGAGTAAATGCGAAGTTCAAGGGCGGTAGAAAATTTCTAAATGAATTGTCAAGGCAGTTGTGGATTGAGGTTCCTAAGGGTTTAGTCATGTTCGCAGGCCCGCTCCGTACAGTAACGTAACCGAAACGGTTAACTTGACCTGCATGGGACACCACAAAAATATGTAACGCCCCAGTCCCAAAATACGTAGGACTATGATACGTATACATGCCAGCTATGCATCAAGAGGACTCCAGCCCAGCTTGAATACGTATAAGCTGTCTGGTTATTCTAGATTAACTATATCTCAATCCACATAATAATGATAAGTATGACGAATCAAGTGCAGTAAGGCTGATCAGGCCATGATACACTGATTCTAGATTAGATAAATATGTTAGAGTGGATCCCCAATAACATATTCATCATGAACAAGCTAGGTAAAAATGAAGCTTGTAAAAGACTAGCTGTAATAACAACGAGTATCAAATATAGGACAAAATCGAAATACAAAAGATATGATAATAACACACTAGGTATACCTGAAGTCTCGGTGTAGAAAACATCATCCATCAGTGTGCCGTGCCATCAACTAATACCTGGAGAGATCACCAGATCCTCAGAGGACTAGCAAGACACATAATATACATGCCTATTGTACAGTAAATAACATGCAAGAAAAATAGGACTAACAAGCAGAGTAAAAGATGACACGTAAAGGAACTCTACAGATGGTGACATGTCATGAGAATGTAATATTAATCATGGATAAAACCGTAGCACGGAGAGGCACTAACAGCCCTATAACAGGTTCTCTATCGTAGCCCGGGGAGGCACTAACAATAGAGGATAGCCACGGCTAACAAAATGTTCTCTCCTAAGTTACTAGGAAATCAAGCCTATCTAGTCATGTCCAAGTTAAGTATAGGTCAAACATGTCAGAAAAAAAACATGGCATAGGCATATCAATACTATCACTTAGACATGAACAAGATAGGAAAGATAGAACAAGAAAGAAAAATCAAAACTTACGTGCACGTGTAACTACAAAGAATCATGAGAGAAAACAAGAGAGAGATGTAACAAAGAAAGAAATACTGAAAATATAGGAAAGCATATAAATACTGTAGAGTTTGGCAAGGTGTACTTGCTTGAGGGTTGCACGGAGAACCAACAATATATCGCCTATAAACAAGTCAGAAAGTCCAAGTCTCACAACTGCCTCCAGAAGCTTTAATAGACATTACCAACGTTTCCAGATTAGTCAAATTAGCTAGGATTGTATGTCCTTAAGTCCAATTCTGGACACAGAGGCAAAACGGTAATTTTGGATCAAAACGATGTCCGCCGTTGAACCCGCTTTGCACCGAAAAGCGTGCCAAAGTCAATGGTCTCCAAAGTCGTCAAACTTTATGTCTACAGATTTGTTGTGATGATACAAACCCAACGGTATGTCCAATTTTGGATTCCGATGAGCCGTGCACAAATTCGTCCGTTGAGTTGGATCGTGGGACCCGTAAAACGACGATCTGATCAACTATCTCAGAGTTGGACCAAACTTGGCATACAGGACCAGAAAGACGATACGGTCTTGTTGGTACAAATTTTGTCTCGATCTGACGAGCGTGCATAAAGTTATTAAGAAATTTGTACATGAGCCGATACAGTAAATTTCGACGGATACGTATCAAATTCATCGCGCACACGCAACCAATTTAAATTCCGCCAAAGCCCACACGTCCACGAAGCCGTTACGCACCTTTCGATGCTTTCGGTTCGCGACCACTTCGTCCGGAATGGCGGGACGCACCCCGTACCGTAAAAATTTTAAGTTTTGAAAACAGGTTTTTCTCGATTTTGGGAGAAGAATTACTTCGCGTATACGCGGTGAAATCAGGAACTATAAAAAGGGTTTTTAAAAACCTATAGGTTGTCTAAAATTCTGTTTAAGTGGATTTTCAAGAGTATCGATATCCTGCTCGTAATCCATCTTCCAAAACAGGTGGTTGGGACAGTTTTAGACCGTTTTAAAGAACAGTGTTCCCTATTTTTCTCTGATTTTGGATTCGCTTTCTCGTCGAACATAATACGTTTCGATTCAAACTAGTAGGCTGGGGTTCGAGATGGTTAGGTTGTGAGTTTAGCTGCACAATTGTTTCGAGAAACGATGGCTTGATGAGGTTGGAATCACGTCGAGAAGATGGGGTTTCCGCTGCACTGCCCTGCTGCCCTGTACATGCGCTGCAGCCCCTGTCCAACGCATCCCGGCGGCCGATGGCAGCCCTGGCGATGGTGCAAGCGGTCGTGCAGCACCCCCGCATGTGTGTGTGTTACTTGGGGTGTCCTGGTTCGAGAAAAATTGAACTCGAGGGGATTGTACAGCAATAGGGAAGGAGGTTTTGCCGTCGATGAGTTGAATTTATATCATGGAAAATTATATGGAATTTCTACTTGATTTAGGCTAAATAGAGAGAGAATCCAACTAAGATTGGAATGGTTTGAATTTAAAAAGATTTGGTTTAGATTCAATTGGGTTTGAAAGAAAATTGAAAAAAACATTTTCTTTCCTTTTCGTGGCTCGGGTTCCAGGTGTTCGGGCTTGGGATAGTTGAAGAAGGTGAACAGTGCTTAGCATTGTTCACTTAAAGAATATTTATAATTATTATTATTACTTCTTTTTAAAAAATTAATATATATCCTTTATATATATATATATTTATATATAGATATGTATATATCTAAATATACACATTAGAATCTCAAAAAAAATTAATATTATCTATCCATATTTTTAATCTATTTAAATATAGGTACCTATGTATATAAATTCGATTGGCAAATAAAAATCAAGAAATAATGATATCTAATAATAATAATTATTATTATTTAATCACAAACAAATTTAACCTTATTATTAATAAAATAATAAAATACACAATGGTTATCTTAATGAACTTATACTACACACCCGTATTCGGTCCAAAAATTGTACAAATATTGGAACACGGTATTTAAACAATAATAATACTAATATTGTACAAATATTTAATAATATATTATCAAATTCTAAAATAATTTAATGAATATTTGCACACACATGAAATATGCCTACATGGTCGTCTTTGGTCCACTACATGCCTACATGGGTTTGGATTTGACTTGGGCCCAATTTGGACAGGTTCAGTACAACCGGGTTCCCTAAAACTCAATAATATAATTAGATAATAAGTAAAATCTTCGGTAAGGGTTAAGTCGCAACCTGGCCTGGTTTTTTCTAGTTAGGACACACTTATGACTGGGTCTCCCTTGGCATGGGTAATGCGCTAGTCAAGGCACGCCGCTGCACTACCCGTGCCATAAAATCCTATTTAAGGCAATTAAATAATAAAAATATTTTCAAAAAATTTAGGGGTTTTACAGGCCCCAAGAGAATGATCCATAGCGCGAACATATAATAAGAAAGGCTTTCCAACTATTAGAGCCACCAACACTAGGGGCTTGTGAGATACTTCTTAATGTCGTCAAATGCGTGCTGAAATTGTTCAGTCCAAACGAAAGATACTCCTTTCTTCATGAGCTGAGTAAATGGTTAACACCTTCCAGAAAGATTTGAAATGAATCGTCTAATGTAGGCTAACCTTCCTTGAAGGCCGTGTAGCTCTTTAAGATTTCTTGGAGGACGTATATCGAGGATAGCTTTCACTTTCTCTGGGTCAAGATGTATACCCTTTGAAGTAATAACAAAACCGAAGAACTTGCCGCTGGAGACTCCCAAAAAAGACTTGGTTGGCTTCATCGTGAGTTGGTGTGCACGCATTAGTTCGAACACCATTTTCAAATCTTGGAGGTGGTTTCCCTTGAGACGACTTTTAACTGCGATATCATCCACGTAGCATTATACTATTTTGCACAAATGATCGCAAAAAATTGTGTTCATAGCTCGCTGGCATGTCGTACGCGCATTTTTCAATTCGAAGGGCATCATCGTATAGCAGTATACCCCCAGCGGTGTTTGAAAAGATGTGTGTTTCTCATCATCGTGGAACATCTTGATCTGGTTATAGCCTGAGAACCCATCCATGAAGGACATCCGCTCGAAGCCATAAGTATTGTCGATCATTACGTCGGTGATCGGTAAAGGGAACTCATCTTTTGGGCATGCAGAGTTCAAATTACGGTAATCGATACAGACTCGAACTTTACCGTTCTTTTTCATGACCGGAATAATGTTAGCGATCCAGTTAGGGTGTTGTTCTTCACGAATGAACCCACTAGAGATAAGCTTTTTGACTTCAGTTTCGATGGCCTCCATGATATCTGGTCGGAACCACCGTTGTTGCTGCTTCACTGGCTTAGCTTTAGACGAGATACTTTCGTAGTGCATAGCAACTTTAGGGTCTAAGCCTAGCATGTCTTCATAGCTCTATGCAAATACGTCAATATATTCTCTTATAAGCTATATAAGAGATTACCTTTCTTTACCAGACAGACTTTTGCTGATAAACATTGGTTTAAGAGATGATTCATCTCCTAAATTAACTTGGACGACTTCGTCTTCAGTAGGTAGCTCACGTTATTCGAAACATAACTCCTACCTGGTGTCCATATTTTGAGCCCATTATTTGAGCTCGATTGATTGGACATCATCTGTAATTTGGTCAACTGAAACCATGTTGACGGACACAGTTGCTTTGAACATGTCTCCAATGCTGGAGTCTGAATCCTAGAGGCAGGAATCAGAAGAATGAGAACAATGATCCACTTCAACGTCTGATCCTTCAGGAGTTGTTGGAGGAGTAACATAACCCAAACCAATTCCGTTTCATTGATAATAGTTCTCGGGTTTGCCGGAAGGTACAAAGTGACGTATTTGAAATTATCGCCCTTGACCGTAGTTTAGTCCGTGATCGCTTTTTATATCATATCCCATGTTCTGGATGTTATGCTTGGCTTGCCAACTATATCGATAAAGTTACATTTTTTCTGAATCATAGTCAGCTTCAGTGTTGTAATTGGGAGTAGTAAAATCCAGAACGAACTTTTTTTCGCCAATTATTCGGCCGAAGATGATCAATTCTTCACCCTTCTTTCTAGCTAGAACGATGAAGTAGTGGATATCTTCTGGCCAGACTTTTCTCGCAGACGAGGAGTCATGACCGGCATATAGAGATGTCGTCTTATGCCATGCTCTAGGGCATACAATGTATCTATGTACTGGTTTACAGATTACATCAGAGTAATTCAAAGATAAATCTTTACTCAGAAAATATGCAAGTTCTTCTTCAGGGATAACATCATCCATTGAAGGTACATTATGTTGAGTATTGATATACTCATTGAGGGCATCATTGTCCCGAACAGGAGTTACAGACTTGGTTAAGTTGACCATGTAGGGTAACTCATCAGGATTGGGATGATGGACTTCAGCAGGTTCCACCCGAGTTGCTTTGCGGAGAGTGATGGTCAATGGTTTGACAATATCATGATTCTTCTTTTTGACCCAGATTATGAGAGGCTTTGGAGTACTTTTTGGATTAGTATGTCCTTTGACTCGGATAACTAGGGGATTGTCTCTGGCGGATGAATTAACTTCAGCTTCATCGTCAGCTTCGTCGCCGTCATCCTTGGGAGGCTGAGATTGATAAAGTACCGAATATCCATAGTAGGCTTCAATACCCTTAAAAGGATCGACGTCGGCAAACTCCGTCATCACGATGTCATTATTGTTGACGTACTTAAAGCACTGGTGTAGGGTAGTAGGAACAATCATGTTCTCGTGTATCCACGGAGGGACGTAAAAAGATATATAAAGAACATGCCATATAATCTGTGATATATAATAAAGAGTAAAAGGGGATGCATGCGATAGGGTGCCTACCAATTCTACAGTAAAAATGTAGTTAAGAACAAACCTTCAAAGCATGGGCACTCTGGCTCAGGTGCAGGAACTCAGGTATGGTCCCATCAGGATACCAGGGACCTCAAAGCATAACATTTCTCGAATGTCAGAGTCCAGCAGGAAATCAGGTATCAGGAACCAGGACCGTATCTCTAGTGGAGATAACCGACAATAATAGGAAAGTGCATACGTGGCCCATATGTTAAGGAACTGTTCTCCCCACCCAATGCCTAGTAGGGTCACATCCATGACACGTAGAAACCTATAGTAACTGCCAAGTCTACTAGCATACAATTCTATTAGCAGTTACTCCTAATCATCGCACGCCTTATACGTATCGGTGGCCGACTGACTACGCGAGTACGTGTCCTACATGTGACTCACATCATGTGATAAAGTATGTGTCAAGGCCGCATGAGATATACCAATACCTCATCAACAAAGGGGTGGTCACTAGACTAAGTCAATTCAAGAAAAATAAATAAAAGCGAGAAAAATGACCGACAAAGTCGCTTGCACCCAAGTGTGATTTGGACGCACAGTTTTATAATATCAATAAATAAGAAATACTGAAAATAATAACTGAAATTAAGAATATATAAATCACAAAGTAAGGTGGCAAGGTATCTTGCATATTTCTGCGCTGTGAATATGAAACGCCGCTCCCGCGTCCACGCCTCCAGAACCCGACGCTCCTAGATAATTAATTAACTAGAATAAGTCACTACTTATGAAACTTACGATATGACTTAATGAGTCAAATTTTTTTGTTAAAATTATATTCGATCTCTCGTGGAACCATTTAGATCCATACAATCACACACAGGTTCCACGCGACATCAAAACACAGTTTTATGGTTTCTAACTTTTAATTAATCGGTTATGCCCCTACTTCAATAAAATACTTAAAAATCATATAAAAATCATAAAAACAATATTTAAATTAATTTTCTACAGATTTATCTTTGAAATTCCAGAATTAATATTTTTAAAGACATTTATGACTGGTTGATTACTAAGTCAGCTAGTCTACCCGAAACTCGCCCGAAACATAGTTAATGACTCAAAATTGCTAAAATAACCAAAAAATATTTTAAACAGCAATAAAATACTTTATTTCTCAGAATAATATCAGAGGTACAAGGGTTGAGTTATACTACAAGTTTGGGACATTCTAGGTCAGCCGGTTACCCGAAATTAGCTAGTTTTGACCTACAATTTTTTCGACCAGATTTGAGTTGCTAAAATTGTGAAAAAATACTTAAAAATTCTAATTTATGTATATGAACACACATAAAATTTAGTTTTGAGAATAGGCACCAATAACTCATAGTTCCTTCACAATGGGGTTAATTTTGATCCTACCGAAACATGAATATTACGCCTATATTTCATGAAACCTTTGTGGATGATTATATATAAAAAAAGTCAACAAAATATGATTTTTACATATTTAATAACATATTTCTACATAATTTTAGTAAGGGTTTGAGATGGAAAGATTAGGATTTCTTACCTAAGGTCCATGCTAGAGAGGTTGTGACGACTTCTCCTCGCCAAAGCTCCAACCTTTCTCGCTATCCTTGCTTGCAAATTCTCTTTTGGTGAGTATGGAAGGGTTGACAATGGCTATAGATGGTTTGACAGAGAAGATAGAGTTTTTAGGGTTTGTTTTGAGGGGTTGGGTGGATGTATGGTGGAGGATATGAGTTTTTGTGAAGGATGGAGAGATGTGAAATGGAGGAGATGATGTATGGAGGCTATGGGAGGAGAAGTGCTGCCGAAAATATGGAGAGGGAGAGGGGTGGTCGGCTATAGAGATGGAAAGAAGGAAGAATTACGTTAGGGTTAGGGTTTGGGCTAAGTTGATGTATATATATGGGCTTTATTGGGTTGCACGTATGAAAAGGAGTGGGAATCCTTTTCCTATGGGTTGTTCGGCCAGGGGGGTTGCTTGGCCAAAATCTATTGTGGTGGTCCACTATGGCATGATTAGGTTGTTTGGTGGGTTGGCTAATTGATTGGATTGAAGATTTAAAAAGGCCTTTCCTAATATAGAACTAATTAATTCTATCTATAAAATTCAATCCAAATCTGAATTAAAAACAAATATATGTAATTATTAATATTTATTAATGCCACATATGCCTACATAGGGTTGGATTTGTCTTGGAAGAGGTTTGGGAAGGTTTGGTGCAACCGGATCTCCTAAAAAGTCATAAAGGCTTTCTTACCTAATTAATTAAATAAAAATATAACTTGTGCCATAATTTGAATGGTTAACATGCAAGAGACTATAGTATGACCATGGCATTCCTAAAGTGGCTAGTATGCCAGTTAAAGCACCTGACTATGCTAGACATGCCATACTTTCTAGTCGTCTTGCATATTGAAACTCAACTATGACTATAGTCCTTTTACGTAATATAATTAAGATAAAAACAAATTAGAATTAAATAAAATCCAAAATAATTAAATTCATATATTGTTTTAAATTTTTGAGGGGTTTTACATCCTACACAACTTATGACAATTTCGTCCTCGAAATTAAAAATAATCATAATATCAAGAATGCGAGATTTTGTACGGAGGGAGAAGTCAAATCGTAGATCAATTTTTGAAAGGATGGAGGGGTGGTTGTCATAGAAATTCCAATTGGCCTCATATTCTACAAGATGGGGTATGCTTCCTTCCGGACTCTACCCAACTTATAGAAGTTGGCCACCCGTAAAGATCGTCGTCATTACAAGACTTTGAGGAGGAAAATTTCTAGGGAGGGGCACGAGAATAATGGACACTTCTGACCGCAGTTTTGGATTCTAAGTGAGCCTCGATAACACCATGATGTTCTTGGTCAATAACAACTATAAGAAATTTACTACAATCAAATATTGTCACTCTAGGGCTCATGCTTCTGACAAGCTGGTAGCGACCTCTTGTTTGAATATACTAAGGTGTGTCGGTTCAGAAGGATTCATTCTACGTCTAACATGGAAAACTAAGAAGTAAACTTGAAAACTTAGGGAAGAAGAATTTTTGGCCAAGTGATGAGAATTGATGATAATTAAAGAACCCAGGCTATAGAATATGATTAGGCAAGTATTTTGAAAACTCTAAGTCATAACGACTAATATGTGTGGGCTGATGTTTGGTGTTGTGTAGGAGGCATGCGCTTGCTTGTTGGAAGACATACGTCATAGGTGTGCTACGTCTTGCATAGATCTTAAGTATTCAGTTTAGTTAAGGAAATGGGTCGATATTTGCTTGGGTGAAATCGAATAGATCGAATTTGGGTCTCTATGGTTTATTTTGAGGAAACAATGTGTCATACATGTGGTGTAATTTAAATGAAGCACTGGAACGTTCGTTTGTGTGGGACATGTATGTCATGTGAGTAGCATGACTAGTCTAATTCGTGAGTGTGAACTTTGTCTAAAGGAAAAGGCTAGTGTTGTGCTTCAATTATCAAAATCATGGTCGAGGGTATCATATGATACGAATATGAGTCGATGTTATGAACCATTGAATTATTAGTCTAATTGGAACCAATCATTTCCAACCACTTGCTAATTCCAAAATCTTATGTTTCTTAGAGAGGCTTGCGATCTATTTGCCTCAAAATTTTGCTCTTGATTTAAACAAAAACGATTCTATGATTGACTTGAAGAATTTAGGTTGCATTCTGTTACCGTAGTTATCTAAACGCACGAGCAAAGGGATATAAAATGAAAAATAAAAGATTGTTTCATAAATTCCAAACAGACGGAAGAACGGTCACGATTGTAATCCCATTCTAAGAGGTAGTGTATAATAAGTGCAATGTTCTACCCAAGTTATAGAAGTTGGTTAATCGGTGTCATGACCCGCACCCTAGAGTAAGGGCACGAGACGTGGGTACGTCCAGCCTACGCCGCAGTGTCGGCGGTAGAACGCTGTCCTAGGTCAACATACATCTAACAATATATCTCTAAACAGTTTATACTCCCCGAATGGGGGTGACATAGCAGTAAATAAACTCAATCACAACTAAGGAAGAGATAGCACGATATGAAAGAGAACTCAAGGAAAATAAATGATAAAATAACCTAAGATAATCCCAACAAATATCCAGAGGTACATGTTCTCAGATACTGAATGAAAGAATATATACAACTCAGAACAGAATAAAGTCTAGCTAAACATGTCTCAAGACTACATAAGATAAGATAAGCCTAACTAAACTAGTCTAGGCAATGGGGGTGAAGTCCTCAGCTAGAGCTGGGTCCTCCTGAGAGTCCAGCTCGCAAGTGTCGTCTAGGGCTGCCCCGTAAAAGGTATCCACACAGGCCTCCTCCCCGTCCTCTGTAATATTTTCAACAGGTCCAGTCAGGACAGGAGCGAGTACAGTATATCTCAACAGTTCATAGCAGGTTAGAAAATATAATCATGCAGTAAAGTAAGATACAGGTGCTGAAGAATACAGTATGTAAATAGAGAGAGAGAACTGTAATAGAAATATCTACTATAAGTAAGGAACTAACAAAGGCTAGTGAGTCAAAGTACAAGATAGCACATGTGAACAGAACAGATTTATACATGATCTACACTAAGGAGTTTCACATGATCTACACTACTATGGAATTGTTCACATGACTACTAGCACTCCCCCATTTCCCCAATCAATACACAAGGATCTAAGCAGGTTATGTTATTATACATGATATCACATGGGGGCCCATGAAAGGGTACACATGATAGTATACATAAGGGCTATGTGAACATGAGAGTACATGATTCACAAGAGTGTACATGTATGGTGAAAGCACAGGAGTACATGATGAAAGTGAAACGCACATGACACAATGTACCCGATGCTCCCGAGGGGGATAACATCGCATGAAGAGATTCATATAGTACCAATCCGTGATAATGTCGTGACAGCATCAAGTAAAGTAATCTAAAGCAGGAAAATAATTCTAAGCAGGATATGAAATGATCAGAGAATGTACTCGCCTGGTATCTGAGTGTCCAATATGAAAGTACTGTCCGAGGAGTGGTGTCTGGCTCCAAATTAGAACAACACAAGTCACAACAAGTCCAAAATGGTATAATGAAGTCCTACTATGCATTCTACATGAGTCTAGGTCAATCTAGGCAAAAGTCAACTCTTGGTCAACTCTGGTCAACCCTAGAAGTCAAACTAGGTCAACTAAGTTAAACAAGTCTAAACTAGGTCACTATGGTCTAAACAAGGCTACACTAGCTAACTAGACCAATATCAAGTACACAAACTATACCAGGCCAACATCCACTATCACACTCAATTTACCATAGGCTACATAGCCACAAACTCATAATGCATTTAGGCTCTAAACCAACCTACCTTAATACATACACAATATATATACTCACTACACTATACATATACATTATATATATCATATATAACCATAGGCTAATGTGTAAACCATACAACCTTATGCTACTACATATAATATATACCTACATACATATATATATAGAGAGAGAGAGAGAGAGAGAGAGAGAGAGAGAGAGGGCAAGTGTGTGTGTGTGTATACAAGGGAATAGAGTGAGTGTGTGGAATGGTGTTGTGAGGGTGTACAGGAAAATGAGAGAGTTCTCAGGTGGCTATATGTGTGTGGTGCCAGTGAGTGAGGAATGTGTGTGGTGTAGAGAGTGCACTATATGTGTGTGTTAGGACTAAAGTGTCATAAAACAATGTGTATGAGGAGTCACTTTGGTGTACATAACAGTGTATGAGCCTATTAAAACCTGTGTGTGTATGTCATTGAGTGAGGGTTAACAGGGAATGGGAAAAAAAATTGGAAAATTAGAAAACAGTTCCACAGTTCAGAATTTGGTAAATTAACAATTACCTATTGAAAAATTATTTAAACACAAAATAAAGAGTTGGTAAATAAAATATACAATGTATTTGTGTCCCAGGGTCCATCACGTGTCCACCAATATGACACAATCGTGTCCAAAACAAATAAACCCAGATCGGGCATAACAGTGCACTGTCCAGTGCACTGTATCGTACACACGTGCACTTGTGTCGTGCACTCGACACAGGACACGACCGTGTCTCGTGGTCATCCACCTAGATAGCCCACCTATAGGACTACCCCATAGGCCAACTAGCCAGTGTCCATGTCGTGTCTGTGTCGGATATGAGAGTCGTATAAGTACTCGATTTCACGTGTGCACTACACAGTATAAAATCAGTGCGACACTGATATCCCTTTCGACACGCCACGTGGGCACGTGAGACTTGACACATGGCATGTCAGTCATAGCCCCATGGCGTGGGTCGAGTCTCGTGTGTCCTGGTTGTGTGTCGTGTCCTTAACAGCCCCCGAGTGGCAGGGGATCAAACCCGAGCGCGCGCGCGTGTGCAGCGCGTGTCCACGCGTTGAATTCGACACAACCCGACACAATAACCACCTCAGAGGAACAGAAATCAATAAGCAATATCAAGACTTAGATTCCTATTCAAAAACATTGCACAAAAGAAATCGAAATGCCCTTTGAGGCATTTCGACAAGCACTTAAGGACAGGTCTGATACGTGTCCAAAACGGATACGAAACCTATGAAACTCGACACGAAACCAATGCAAACACTTAGGGGACTCCTAGGGCTTCCTGAATATGTAAAGAAATCGAAATTTTACTGAGGAATGAGGAAGTTACCTATAGTTGAACTTCAAGGAAAAACCCTCTTTGTAGAGCTCTTCTCCTTGATGTCCCAATCCAACAAATCAATCAACAAACTGAAATAAAACTCCAATAATAGCAAGAATAGGTATATTAAAACCTAATGGAAGAGATTTGAATGAAAAAGGAAATAGAATGGAATTCTAGGGATTAAATGAAGTAGGAACAAACCTTTTTCTCTAAACTTGAGCTTTCCTAAAAAGAGGCAACCCTAAAATTAAGAGAGCATTTATAGGGTGATGTTCCCAATGAGGATAGGGTGGCCGGCCAAGTGAGTCTAGGTATTAGGATTTTGGTAATGTCTTGGGCTTTGGGCCAACCTACAAGGCTATGGCTTGAATTGATTTATCAAAGGTTCTAAATCATAATCCATGACTTATGACTTTCTAATTCCTATTGCTAACTAGAGTCTATTGACCAAACCAAGGGTTAGCTTAGGTTTGACTAGAGTCATATAACCTAACCAAGTCCATACTAACTAGGGTTAGCTTCTATGTTGGTCTACAAGGGTCAAAACTAATCAAAGTCAATCTAGTCCAAACAATTCTAAAATAATTCCTACAAATTCTCATAAATTCAAATAAATTCTAATAAATTTAAATTACCCCAAAAATGTCAAAAATACCCTTAAACTTGAAATATGGTATTGACAAATCTACCCTCCTTAAAAGAATTTCGTCCTCAAAATTGAAAGGCGAAATACAACTGATGAGAAGGATAGAAAGTATACCTCACGGTCCAAAAAGATATGGGTAGCGCTCGTGCATCTCATCCTCCCGCTCCCAGGTAGACTCTCCTGGAGAATGATGCCTCCATGTGATGCGTACCAAAGGTATCACCTGGTTCCTCAGAACCTTCTTTCGTCGATCCAGAATCTCCACTGGCTGCTCTGGATAGCTGAGAGAAGGCCCAACCTCAATCTCTGAATGATCGAGCACATGGCTAGGGTCAGCCACGTACCGTCTCAACTGTGATACATGAAATACCTTGTGGACCCCCACTAGCACAGGCGGCAAGTCTAGCCTGTATGCAACGTCACCGACTCTTCCGCTGATAAC
Organism: Iris pallida; assembly: GCA_029216955.1. Taxonomy (NCBI): domain Eukaryota; kingdom Viridiplantae; phylum Streptophyta; class Magnoliopsida; order Asparagales; family Iridaceae; genus Iris; species Iris pallida. Next base: position 10,938,286 of record JANAVB010030220.1, read on the forward strand.
GAAAGGGCAGATGAAGCGCGGGCTAAGCTTCCCGCCTCCACCAAAACGTATCGTACCACGATTCGAAGATATCCTCAAGAAAACCTGGTCTCCGACCTAATCACAAGCAAGGTCTCAATTAATAATTATAAACGAACATGATCAAAAATCACAAACAAACAAACCTAAATCTAATCCTATTCTAATCTGTACCTCAAACTCCAACGGCCTCTGGTGGCTATCCACCCAGTGTCGATGTCTGTCCTGTACCACGCGAAGTCTGTCCTGATGAGCTTCACCTTCTCAGCTGCATCAACAACCATCTCTGGCCCCAGTAAAGCTCGCTCACCAACATCATCCCAAGATAAGGGTGTACGACACCTACGCCCGTACAGAGCCTCGAAAGGTGACATCTCAATGCTGGCCTGGAAACTATTGTTGTAAGCAAACTCCACCAAATGAAGATGATCCTCCCAGGAACCTCCAAAGTCCAGGACGCACGTCCGTAGCATATCCTCAAGTGTCTGAATAGTTCGCTCCGACTGTCCGTCCGTCTGGGGGTGGTATGCAGTACTAAACTTGAGCTGAGTGCCCAAGCTGGTCTGCAGACTCCTCCAGAAATAGAAAGTAAAATAGCTATCCCGATCTTAGACGATGCTGACCGAAACTCCGTGAATGCTGACTATCTGTCGCATATACATCTCCGCCAGCCTCTCTGTAGACGTACCCACCTTGAATGGCAAGAAGTGGGCCGATTTGGTCAACCTGTCAATGATAACCCAAATCGCGTCTTTCCTTCCTGGAGTACGTGACAATCCTGAAACGAAGTCCATAGTGATATGCTCCCATTTCTACTCGGGAATGGGCAGCGGCTGCAACAATCTACCGGGCCTCTGCCTCTCTGCCTTGACCTGCTGATAGACCAAGCACCTAGCCACGAAGAGGGCCACCTCCCGCTTTATCCCTGACCACCAAACATGCTCCCTCAGATCTCGGTACATCTTGTTGGCACCTGGGTGTATAGAGTACTGAGATCTGTGGGCCTCCTGCATAACCTGCTCCCTGAGATCTCCGCTGGGCACATATAATCTGGAACCGTGCCTCAAGGTACCATCCTCTGCAAGAGAAAACTCACCCTCCAGCAATCCTACTCGAACCTGCTCTCGGAGATACCGCAGAGCAACGTCCTCAAACTGTGCCGACTTGATCCTCTCCACCAAGTCTGACTGAATCTGTATGCCCCACAACTGCATCTGCACTCCGGGCACGATCACCTCAATACCAAGGCTCTCTAAGTCTACAAGCAAATGCCGATCCATGGTCAAACACATGGCTGTCGGATACTTACTCAAGGCATCGGCAACCACGTTGGCCTTGTCATGACCCGCTTCCGAATAATCGGACACGAGTCGGACACGCCCAGCCTTCGTCGTTAGACACGACAAAGTAAGCTGTACCAAGCTAGGGAAAACTAACCAGATAAACATGAAAGTATAGAATCACAGCATCTAAAAATGTATCCCAGAATGATCACCATAATCCACAAATCCAGATATCATAATGTACCAGAATCAACAGGAATAAAAAGTTCTATGAACTCTAAAGTCAATATCTCAAAGTAAAGCTAAGTAATCTAAACCTGAAGCCTCAAGCTAAGCCTCATCCTGCTCAGCTAAATCCTGGGCTCTGGCTCATAGAGTAGAACAATGTCCTGCAAGCATACCTGCAACATATCCTATTCAGGAGCGGAGCAAAGTACAATTCTAGGTAATGAACAAGACATCATGATATAAAAGTACAAGGAAACATGGTAGGTAAAGTACATGTAAGAACATGTGAATAAGTACAGGAAAGAACATGGTGTGTAAGAACATGAAAGTACATGGTATGTAAGCATATGAAAGAATATGATATGTAAGCACCTGAAAGAACATGATATCATGGAATCACATGAGATAAGTACAAGGTATATCTCCTGAACATGTGTGTACTATATTTGAAATATAACTAGATATGTGACCGGCTAGGGTAAGCACATGAAAGCACATGAATGGGCGGCTTAGGACCCGCGTGCACGATGCGGGGTCTAAGCTAAACACACCTGAGTTGTTACTTGGGATTGGTCACATAGATAGTATATTTCCCCACCCCAGGTACAAGTAAGAACAAGAGAACATGAGCACCAAAAAGTACATGACGTGTTGTAACGTGTCAATCAAGAAAGTACAGGATAAAATAAAATGCACAAGACCATAGAATGTACTTGCCTTTGCTCCGGAAAGTACGGGTAGTCAGTGGAACTGGATGTCCTCCTGTATTTAATAATGATTTACAAGTTGGTCAATGAACAGACTAAATCTAATTTAGTCTATTTAACAATTCTAATCAAGATACATTAGCTTAGCCCTCTACTTAAATCTATTCCATAAATCAACTCTCTTTATCATTGTTACATAACAATTCTATTAAACTAGTTGATTACTATATTCTAGGTTCATAGACTTGATTACCTAGCCACGCCATAGTACCTAACCATGTTAGCTCCTATAATTGCCACAAGGATATCCTAATATAGAAACATATCACTATAATACTAGCTAAGTGAAATTAGCTACCACCACTCATAGTACCTACAACAAAATCCTGACCACTGTAGGTACAATTAGAATAATTGCAATTTAGAGTAATACAAACCCTACAGTTTAGTTTAATGGTAAACCCATGAGATAATCTATAATGCAAACGATATACTTGGCCAGATTTTAGCTAACTGCTATTAATATCCAAATGTACCGACATACATTTCAGCAGTACAAGAATCAACCAGCCGGAAAAGAAGGAAAGAGTTTAAACTGAAAATACAAATTCTCCATACACAAATTTAACAATTTGAACTTGCAGTAGCCTAACTGCTACTCCTATTCTCCACCTTAAACCATCCCAGACTAACTGAGTACTACTTCTTAGACATTTACAACATAAAACATTCAAGCAGACACCATTATGCAAAATGGTATTCAGTCCATTTGGACCTCTCTAACTGCAACCAAAACCCATTCTAATGTACACAAGTACTGATAGGAATATTACTTCCAAATTCAACTGTAGGAAAATAACTCAACTTATATAAAAGGATTATAAAACTCAAGCCATAGCAGTTTGAAATTTATCAAAACAAGAAAAATATACATATACAGCCCCACATTTATCCTCAATTGATACACCCATAAATCAAGCTGCACACCGTCGGATTCCCCTCCCCAAACACGATCAATCCCGGACACGAACAAGCCCGGACACGCCAACCCAACGATCACTTCTAAAATGCGGTTTAAAGCTAGAAAATGAAATACACACCCAAATAAAAATATACAACCAATTAAAAGAAATAAATACAACCAGATTGAATTTCAAATCAATAAAGAGAAATCCCACAACACTCTAACTCAAGAGAATCCTGTACGCGATCCAACAATTGAACACACAAATTAATTTGGAGTGAACGCAGCAGGACACGAACCACACTAGGATACGATCCACAACTGGTTCATCCCGTTATTGCTGCCAAATTCTATTTGAGAACACAGACACTTCACAGCTTCCTGAACATCAACAACCACCCGTAGACCCGAACATACGGACACACCAACGTCTGACACAACAAAAGAAATCCGACATTCTAAGAAAATCAACTATGAAGAACTACACTAATCTGGGAAAAGAATTTACCTAGAATGATTTGAAATCGAAATGAATTTCCCACAGAATTGAACACAGCAACTGCTGGATACGGACAGTATTCTGGACACGCACACATGCTACCAACTCCTTGTATCCCGACCCCCATCTGTCCAATACTTCCATCAATTTGAAATTCGTAAGAAGCAGTTCTACAACATCGATAGAATTAGATTAATACCTGAGAAAGATCCAATATAGGCGCGATACTAACGAGTCGGAAACGATTTCACGTTCAAACTGTTCGGCACCATCTCAGAGAAATTTCAACGAACATCTGGTGTCCAAGAATATAGGGATAGAATTTCAGAGCACCGATCAAGAATCAAGAATTTAAAAACCATAGGAGAGCTTGAAAGATTCCGTGGATCCTTCCCAATTGATCAATCAAAATCAAGAACTTACTTAGATCGAGCTCATCGTTTCAGCAAGAGAACTGTCGAACCGCGACGGAGGACACCGAGAAGAACTGAGAATTGCTGCCGGAGTGAAGTGCCAGCCGTCGAAGCTCGTCTCGATGATGCGTCATCGCTGGGGAGGAACACGCATGTCATCCCCAGGAACGCTCCATCAATTCGTCGCGTGCTCATCGAAGAAACACTTCGTGGAATCCGCTCGCCAGGGCTTCGTTGAAGGAGATCGTCGGAGTGATCGTCGCCGTCACCAGTCCCGCCACCGCCGGCCCTAGGGTTAGGGTTCGCTCGCCGAGGTGATCTTGCTCCAGATCTGGCCGATTGAGCGCTGGTGATTAGGCGCTGCTGCCGCCGGAAAGGAGCTCGACACGTCGTCGGAAGAACGTCGCCGCCTGGTCAGACTCATCGCCGTGGTCGGAGGTTGGAAGACCGTCGGAGAAGAAATCGCCCACCGTCGCTGCTGATCAGGAGGAGCCGTCGCCATCTCCATCGTCGAAATCGCCGAGGTCAAAAATCTAGGGTTGGCTTCGAAGAAGAATTGGGGACGAGAAATTTAAGAACAGAATGAAAAATAAAAACAAATAAAACTATTACTCTCTTTCTCTCTCCAGGTTTGGGTTTTAAGAAGAAAAATGTGCACTTTTGCACATAGCCCCTCCCGCCAGGTTTTATTGCAAAGGATTCCATCCCGCCAAGAAATATTTCCCATAAAGCCCTCTTCTTTTTCACTATTTTAGAAAATTGCTTAAAACAGTTAAAAACTCACATGGTGGGCCCAAAGTTGTTGTAACAACTTTTCAAATTTGAAAAGTAGTCCAAAAATAATTTCCTCCAAAATATATCATCCAAATTTATTATTTAAAACCCCTTTTTTTTAAGCTTAATAATAAAAAGTATATAATTTTTAGAAATTCAATTATTTATTTAAAACCGGGAAGTGGAGTTACAAATCTCCCTCCCTTAAAAAAATTTCGTCCTCAAAATTCAAAGGGAAGAAAAAAAATCTCAGCAATCACAAGGGTCCAAACACCAGTCATTTATTGAAAATAGAATTCGACAAAACAGAGTACAATCAAATCAATCAAAATAGAGTGGGATAGCGCTCCCGCATCTCGTCCTCGCGCTCCCATGTGGACTCTCCCGGAGAGTGGTGTCTCCACATGACGCGAACTAGAGGAATAGTCTGATTACGCAAGCGCTTCTCCCTCCGATCGAGGATCTCTACTGGATGCTCCTCATAGGTCAATCTTGGGCCCACCTCCAACTCGGAATAGTCCACCACATGGCACGGGTCTGGAATGTGCTTCGAAGCTGGAATACGTGAAAAACGTCGTGTACTCCCTCCAAGCAAGCTGGAAGCGCCAGTCGATACGCCACCTCGCCAATCTATGTCGTCACGTCGAAAGGCCCGGTGAATCTCGGACTGAGCTTCCCGCCTCTATCGAATCTGATAACGCCCCTAGTCGGTAAGATCTTCAGGAACCCTCTGTCTTCCACTTTAAACTCAAGTGGCCGTCTGCTGTTGTCCGCCCAATGCTTCTGTCGATCCATGATGGTCTGAGCCTTGAGTCCAAGTATACACAAGAAGTTTAGGATATCACGCTTTGACAAAGATCGAGGATCAAATAGTCACGAAGTGGAAGGAATTTCAATTACAACTCAGAGGAGCAAAATCATGAAGACACAACTATTAAGTATGATCAAAATTGATAGTTTAACACAAGTGGGCTAGCACAAGATAGGAAAATCATGGTCAGACAGACATGATTTAAGATCAAAATTTAGACAAGACACAAACGAAGTATGGAATCAAAATCTGGCAAAGTATAATTTGAGGAAATCAATGATCTAACGATACAATACTAGAAGGTAATTAGCAAGGGTTGATTTGAGGAACGTACAAAGTACTCAGAAGATACAGTATCAAATCAGGATGAACTTGTAAGGATCTGTGATTCTCGAAAACCAATAATCATATAAAAAGGAATATAGTTTCCATGATACCCGAGAACATATAGGTATTTGAAATCGCTTTGCTTATAATCCCTACCCCGCCAGTATATATCTGACTGTAGTGGACTTTCGGCTCCGTGACTCAATTAACAATACGTTACCGAATATTCTGTCAACCTTATCCATTTTCAACAATCATTGACGACACATCCCAAAAGATCAAGACATGAAGAATATGACGAAGTCTCGACAATACTCAAAAAACTATGATTGTTTGACATCACTTCAACTTAAGGTTCCTGCTTCGCCAGTGCGCTACTGGCTGCAGTGAACCCTCAGTCTCCATAATCCAGCCAATGGCTGCAGCGCGCAACTGTCATACCATAGTAGGTCATCGAATAGCCTCTCGACTTTATTCCTAGGAATTTCAAAAGAGTTTCAAGGAGTTCAAAATGAGTTTCAATAGTCCAAGTCACGGAAATGGTGAAGTTACCTGACTGTTAGAATACATGAGTTTATTAGGTACAAAAAAATGACAAGGATCCAATCAGTGAATATAAAAGGCAGCCAGGGAGATTTAAAATTTCAGACAGGACGAAGTTTCAAATTATGATGGAATATCAACTGATATCTGGAATGGTAATAAGATTCCATATATGGGACATTATCCCGAAGGGATAACAGAGTCTCGAAGGATGAACAGTAGCAAGGCATCAATTATAAGACAATGTCGCAAAATAAGAAACAAATCGCACATTGGAAACGAAGTTCAACAAAATCTCGAACAGATCCCGAATGAAAATAAAATCTCCAATAGTATACAAAGTCTCATTAGAATTAAAATATCAACAAAATTACAGATAGAAAGTAATTCTCGAACAAGAAGCAAGGTCATGACTAGTGAGGAGAATTAGGGTGTCAAGTAGAGAATAGGAAACAAGCATTGAATCGTGAGTATGAAACAAGCGAAATTTCAAATAGGAAACGAGGTCAAATAAGGTCGTGAACAAAACAAATTCTTGAATAGGAGACAAATTCTCGAAGGAAAGCAAGGTTCCGAATAGGAAACAGGATCTCAAAATCACGATTAGAAAACCAAATTTCAATAAAGTCTCGAATAGAAAACTGAAGTGAGTAGGAAGCAAGATCGAAACAAAGTAGTGGACAACAACTCTCAAATCAAAGTCATGAATGGAAAACAAGTCTCATATAGAGAATGAGTCATAATCCCATAATAGGAAAAGAAATCTTCAACCTTCAAAGGAATCCTCAACAATGTCCTGAATAGAACGAAGCTTAAACAAGGTTTCGAATAAGGAAAAGGGTTTCAAAATGAAATCTCGAGAAGCGATTAAATATCAAATAACACGGAGTTTGATAAAGGAACAAAATTTGTAAATAGAAGCCATCACTAGGAAACAAGGTCCGGAATAATGAATATGCAAACCATATCGATTTATGGATTTTAAACAATCATCGAATTGTGGATCTGAACAAGTTTGCCGAATAGGGAATAATATCTTGGAATAAGTTTCAACATCAACCAAGGTTCTAAAATAGAAAACAAGAGATTTCAAGAAATGATCTAGATGCTAGGATATTTAAGGGAAGATTGGATTACGAAACAAGATACATGGTTTTTCCAACCATGCAAAAAAAATCTTCTGTCTTCAGTCTATTTTTAGTATTCTTCTGGAACTGGAATCACTTCAATCTTCTTCATTGTCCTGATATAGACTGGTTCCTTCGGTAGTGCTCCATGCTGTCGCTGAATATGGAGAGGCGAGTCCTTCTTCTGTGGTACTGGTGCTCCTCGTGTTCATCCTTGGACAGTGTGATCAGCAGTCTCCGAGCAATCTTTGGCTTGATGGGCAGACGATCCGTAGAACAAGCATAGCCTCCGTCTTTTGCGGCACTCCTCGAAGCGATGTCCTTGACTGCGGTAGAAAATACAAACGATTGTTGACTAGATCTGAATCTGGATCTCCCGCTGAGGTGACTGAAGTGCAGGGACTCAGACAGAAATATATGGTTGACTGCTGAGATCCTGATGCCCCTCGATCATTGTGATTTGCGACTTGCTGGCAATCCTTCATCCAGTGAATGTGGGCCTGAATCTGTCTCTGATGATGTGACTGAAGAAATGCTGTCTGAGTGTGGCAACGCTTTATAGATCCACAGTAGTTGCTATCTTCATCATAAGTCTTCATGTTCCTCCCGAGCTTCAGTTTTTTGTCTTGTTTGTATGTGCTACGAGATGGATCTCCCGGTTGATGACTTCAATCTTCAGAGGAGTCGGATCCTTAAAGACTTGGATGATCTTCAGTGGCAGCTCCAGGTTCTCGATCTGCTTCCTGGTGCAAGATATACGCTCGGTGTCAAAAAAGTCCAAGTGTCTGAGAGTCTGGAAATCAGAAGTCTTTTCTGGCTCGGAGAGTATATGCACAAGTCTGGCTTGAAAAGGATGGCCTGCTCCCTCTGGGTGTCAAGGAACTCTTGAAAAGTGTTCGTCAACTGCGTACTACCCATGGGGATAGTAGAATGATAGAAGGTAGTGGAAGCTCGAAACTCTCAAGTGTAGATAGATTGACTGTTTCGATGTCGCGTACTTTTAAACTATCTGCAAAACAGAAGATTGTTAAAATAACCAAGACCTACATACAACAAGTGTTTATAGAATATTAAAATACCTGATATACCTGATATACCTTTATTCCCGATTTTTCCTATGCTGTGATCAAGTTTCCCTAGTGTAATCAAGTCCCCTAATAGTACGCTAAGTCCTAGGTACCATTAGGATAGACCTGCATAGGGCACCACTAAAAACATGTCACGACCCGCTCCCGAATAATCGGACACGAGTCGGACATGCCCAGCCTTCGTCGTTAGACACGACGAAGTAAGATGTACCAAGCTAGGGAAAACTAACCAGATAAACATGAAAGTATAGAATCACAGCATCTAAAAACGTGTCCCAGAATGATCACCATAATCCACAAATCCAGATATCATAATGTACCAGAATCAACAGGAATGAAAAGTGCTATGAACTCTAAAGTCAATATCTCAAAGTAAAGCTAAGTAATCTAAACCTGAAGCCTCAAAGCTAAGCCTCATCCTGCTCAGCTAAATCCTGGGCTCTGGCCCATAGAGTAGAACAATATCCTGCAAGCATACCTGCAATATATCCTATTCAGGAGTGGAGCAAAGTACAATTCTAGGTAATGAACAAGACATTATGATATGAAAGTACAAGGAAACATGGTAGGTAAAGTACAGGAAAGAACATGTGAATAAGTACAAGAAAGAACATGGTATGTAAGAACATGAAAGTATATGATATGTAAGCACATGAAAGAACATGATATGTAAGCACCTGAAAGAACATGATATCATGGAATCACAGGAGATAAGTACAAGGTATATCTCCTGAACATGTGTATACTATATTTGAAATATAACTAAATATGTGACCGGCTAGGGTAAGCACATGAAAGCACATGAAAGCACATAAATGGGCGACTTAGGACCCGCGTGCACGATGCGGGGTCTAAGCTAAACACACCTGAGTTGTTACTTGGGATTGGTCACATAGATAGTATATTTCTCCACCCCAGGTACAAGTAAGAACAAGAGAACATGAGCACCAAAAAGTACATAACGTGTTGTAACGTGTCAATCAAGAAAGTACAGGATAAAATGAAATGCACAAGACCATAGAATATACTTTCCTTTGCTCCGGAAAGTACGGGTAGTCAGTGGAACTGGATGTCCTCTTGTATTTAATAATGATTTACAAGTTGGTCAATGAACAGACTAAATCTAATTTAGTCTATTTAACAATTCTAACCAAGATACATTAGCTTAGCCCTCTACTTAAATCTATTCCATAAATCAACTCTCTTTATTATTGTTACATAACAATTCTATTAAACTAGTTGATTACTATATTCTAGGTTCATAGACTTGATTACCTAGCCATGCCATAGTACCTAACCATGTTAGCTCCTATAATTGCCACAAGGATATCCTAATATAGAAACATATCACTATAATACTAGCTAAGTGAAATTAGCTACCACCACTCATAGTACCTACAACAAAATTCTGACCACCGTAGGTACAATTAGAATAATTGCAATTTAGAGTAATACAAACCCTACAGTTTAGTTTAATGGTAAACCCATGAGATAATCGCATTCAACCTCTGTAATGCAAATGATATAATTGGCCAGATTTTAGCTAACTGCTATTAATATCCAAATGTACCGACATGCATTTCAGCAGTACAAGAATCATCCAGCCGGAAAAGAAGGAAAGAGTTTGAACTGAAAATACAAATTCTCCATACACAAATTTAACAATTTGAACTTGCAGTAGCCTAACTGCTACTCCTATTCTCCACCTTAAACCATCCCAGACTAACTGAGTACTACTTCTTAGACATTTACAACATAAAACATTCAAGCAGACACCATTATGCAAAATGGTATTTAGTCCATTTGGACCTCTCTAACTGCAACCAAAACCCATTATAATGTACACAAGTACTGATAGGAATATTACTTCCAAATTCAACTGTAGGAAAATAACTCAACTTATATACAAGGATTATAAAACTCAAGCCATAGCAGTTTGAAATTTATCAAAACAAGAAAAATATACATATATAGCCCCATATTTATCCCCAATTGATACACCCATAAATCAAGCTGCACACCGTCGGATTCCCCTCCCCAAACACGATCAATCCCGGACACGAACAAGCCCGGACACGCCAACCCAATGATCACTTCTAAAATTCAGTTTAAAGCTAGAAAATGAAATACACACCCAAATGAAAATATACAACCAATTGAAAGAAATAAATACAACCAGATTGAATTTCAAATCAATAAAGAGAAATCCCACAGCACTCTAACTCAAGAGAATCCTGTACGCGACCCAACAATTGAACACACACATTAATTTGGAGTGAACGCAGCAGGACACGAACCACACTAGGACACGATCCACAACTGGTTCATCCCGTCATTGCTGCCAAATTCTATTTGAGAACACAGACACTTCACAGCTTCCTGAACATCAACAACCACCCGTAGACCCGAACATACGGACACACCAACGTCTGACACAACAAAAGAAATCCGACATTCTAAGAAAATCAACTATGAAGAACTACACTAATCTGGGAAATTTTTTTACCTGGAATGATTTAAAATCGAAATAAATTTCCCACAAAATTGAACACATCAACTGCTGGATACAGACATTATTCTGGACACGCACACATGCTACCAACTCCCTGTATCCCGACCCCCATCTGTCCAATACTTCCATCAATTCAAAATTCGTAAGAAGCAGTTCTACAACATCGATAGAATTTGATTAATACCTGAGAAAGATCCAATATAGGCGCGATACTAACGAGTCGGAAATGATTTCACGTTCAAACTGTTCGGCACCATCTCAGAGAAATTTTAACGAACATCTGGTGTCCAAGAATATAGGGATAGAATTTCAGAGCACCGATCAAGAATCAAGAATTTAAAAACCAGAGGAGAGCTTAAAAGATTCCGTGGATCCTTCCCAATTGATCAATCAAAATCAAGAACTTACTTAGATCGAGCTCATCGTTTCAGCAAGAGAACTGTCGAACCGCGACGGCGGACACCGAGAAGAACTGAGAATTGCTGCCGGAGTGAAGTGCCAGCCGTCGAAGCTCGTCTCGACGATGCATCGTCGCTGGGGAGGAACACGCATGTCATCGCCGGGAACGCTCCATCAATTCGTCGCGTGCTCATCGAAGAAACACTTCGTGGATTCCGCTCGCCAAGGCTTTGTTGAAGGAGATCGTCGGAGTGATCGTCGCCGTCACCAGTCCCGCCACCGCCGGCCCTAGGGTTAGGGTTCGCTCGTCGAGGTGATCTTGCTCCAGATCTGGCCGATTGAGTGCTGCTGCCGCCTGAAAGGAGCTCGACACGTCGTCGGGAGAACGTCGTCGCCTGGTCAGACTCATCGCCGTGGTCGGAGGTTGGAAGACCGCCGGAGAAGAAATCGCCCACCGTCGCTGCTGATCAGGAGGAGCCGTCGCCATCTCCACCGTCGAAATCGCCGAGGTCGAAAATCTAGGATTGGCTTCGAAGAAGAATTGGGGACGAGAAGTTTAAGAACCGAATGAAAAAAAATAAAATAAAACTATTACTCTCTCTCTCTCTCTCTCCAGGTTTGGGTTTTAAGAAGAAAAATGTGCACTTTTGCACATAGCCCCTCCCGCCAGGTTTTATTGCAAAGGATTCCATCCCGCCAAGAAATATTTCCCATAAAGCCCTCTTCTTTTTTACTATTTCAGAAAATTGCTTAAAACAGTTAAAAACTCGCATGGTGGGCCCAAAGTTGTTGTAACAACTTTTCAAATTTAAAAAGTAGTCCAAAAATAATTCCCTCCAAAATATATCATCCAAATTTATTATTTAAAACCCCTTTTTTTAAAGCTTAATAATAACAAGTATATAATTTTTAGAAATTCAATTATTTATTTAAAACCGTGAAGTGGAGTTACAGGCCTTCCCTGGGTGATACTGAAGTAGGATGTCAAAGTCCTTTATCAACTCTAGCCATCTGCGCTGTCTCATGTTCAACTCCTTCTGAGTGAACACATACTTTAAGCTCTTGTGATCTGTGAAGATCTCCACCCTCTCACCATACAGATAATGCTTCCACAACTTCAGAGCAAATATCACTGCTGCCAGCTCCAGGTCGTGGGTAGGGTAGTTCTTTTCATGGGGACACAATTGCCAAGAAGCATAGGCAATCACCTTTCCATGCTGCTGCAAGACGCATCCCAGCCCCTTCCCTGAAGCATCACTATAAATAGTGAAACCACCTGATCCTGAAGGCAATGTCAGAATCGGAGCTGTCATAAGCCGCTTCTTCAACTTATCAAAAGCTGTCTGACACTCCTCTAAGCAAACGAACTCAGCATCCTTCCGGGTCAGCCGAGTCAACGGCTCTGCAATCCGAGAGAAATCCTGCACAAATCTCTGATAATATCCTGCCTGCCCCAGGAAACTACTGATCTCTGCAACTGAAGTCGGCGCTGCCCATGCCTCAACTGCTACAATCTTTTTGGGGTCAACTGAGATACCATCTCTAGTCACCACATGCCCCAAGAAGTCCACCCGGTCCAAGAAGAACTCACACTTGGAGAGCTTTCCGTAAAGCTGCTCCTTCTTGAGAGTCTCCAGCACGATCCTCAAATGCTCCTCGTGCTCCTCCTCAGTCTTGGAATATACCAAGATATCGTCAATGAATACTACCACAAACTGATCCAGATACTGGTGGAACACCTTGTTCATAAGGTTCATAAATACTGCTGGTGCATTGGTTAGCCCAAACGGCATAACCAAAAACAAAAACTGCCCGTACCGCGTCCTGAAAGTGGTCTTGGAATATCCTGCCTCTTCACCTTCACCTGGTGATATCTCGACCTCAGATCAATCTTGGAAAATACCCGAGCTCCGCTCAACTGGTCAAAAAGATCGTCGATCTGCGGTAGTGGGTATTTGTTCTTGATCGTGAGGTTGTTGAGTGCCCTATAGTCAATACACATCCGTACTGACCCATCCTTCTTCGGCACGAACAACACAGGTGTACCCCATGGTGACGAACTCGAGCGGATGAAGCCCTTGTCCTGTAGCTCATCCACCTGCTTCTTCAGCTCCACCAGCTCGCTGTTGTTCACCCCATAGACATGCTGAGAGATGGGTTCCACTTCTGGAACCAAGTCTATCGAGAACTCTATGTCTCTGTCTGGTGGCAATCCCGACAACTCCTCTGGGAAAACGTCCATATAATCTGCTATCAAGGGGTGTGGAATCGCCTGCTCCTCGACCGAGACTCTACAGAAGACTCCGCTGCTCTGCTCTGCATGACGTCTGGAGTACTGGAACTCTGGCTCCCCCGGCGCTCTGAAGAGAACTCTACCCCCTCTGTAATCAATGCTGGCGTGGTGCCTGCTCAACCAATCCATGCCTAGTACTATATCGTAGTTCGGCAATGTCATTACGAGCAGGCTCACCTCCAAGTCACGGCCTCCCAAAACTACTCTCCGACCCTTACAAATATCACTCACGAGGATAATGCCACCCCAAGTCGTGATCTTGTAAGTCCTAGGCAATGATTCAGCTACGATACTGTGTCTAATCGCAAAAGATACTGATATGAAGCTATGCGAATCACCGGAATCGAATAATGCAAAAGTTGGACTGGAGTTGAGAAGAATCGAACCTACAATCATCTCTCCAATGGCCTCCGCATCCTCTGCTGCCATGGCGAATCCTCGCCCCTGTTGGCCTCCCCTGGCCTGCTGCTGGTGCTGGACGAACCTCTGCTGCTGTGTCTGCAGGGCTGGTTCCCTCTGTTGGTCTGCCGGAGCCCTGGCTCCTCCTCCCTTGGCTGCTTGTCCCCCAGATCTAGCACAATCCCTCAGCTGGTGATCTGTCGCTCCACAAAGAAGGTACTTCCCGAGCCTTTTCTTGTACTCGTTCCATCCATGCCCTGGCTTCTTGTAGAAGGTACAACTAACTGTTTGCTGCCTGGGTGCCTGATGCTGAAACTGCTGCTGATGAACTGGCCTCAGCTGGATCGGCTGCGGCTGGAACTGCCTCAGCTGCTGATACTGTAAGTGGGGCCTCTTGGCCTGGCCTCCGCTGTTGCAGCCCCCAACTGGGTCTCGTCCTCTCTTGAGCCCAAGCTCAAGATCATCCTCTGCCAACAAGGCTCCCATCAAGATCTTCTCGAATGTGGCATCCCGGTTGCCCTTGGTCAAAGACTTGACCTCCTTGACTAGACCCTTCCAGAACCTCTGGGCCTTTGCCGTCTCGCTTAAGCCCTCTACAAACCTGCCGAGGCGGCCGAACTCCCCGGCGTACTCCTCCAATGAAAGGCTCCCCTGGACTAGGCTCTCGAACTGCGACTCCAAGGCTCTGAGTGCTGAATCTAGGAAGAACTTCTTCTTGAAGAAACCCTTGAACTGCTTCCAAGTCTGTCCAGCTACCCCCACCCTGGGGTCAGACTGATACCAGGTGTGAGCAAGATCTCGCATCCGGCTAGCTGCGGCCTCGATATGAAGATCTGCTGGTATCCTGGCCAGGCGAAAGATCTCCTCTATATGCTCGATCCACTCATCGGCATATAGGATCCCCTCTGTACCCAAAAAGTCTCTGGGGCTCATATTCTGAAACTGTTCGATCCCCGGTGTCCTCGGCTGATGGACCACTGGTCGAGCTGCAACCGTCATAAGGGCCAACTCCATGCCCCTGTCCTGTCGAGCCTGCTACCGGTCCATAAACGACGGGAAGTACGCGAACATCTGTGCTGCGTCCACGTATCCTGTAGGCGATAGCTATTGGAAGGGCTCCTATGCGATGACTGGGTCCTGCCTCCGAACCGGTGGAGGCATACCCCCTGCTGCTACTGCCGAGGTCTCAATACGAACAGAGGTGGCAGGAGCTGCAGTCCCCTGGCCTCGCTGTACTGGCTGGGAGGTAGCAGTCCCCTCCATAGCATCCCCATGAATGGTACGCTGCGGTCGAGTCTCTACCATCCTGAAGATAGACAAAGAAGAGTAACAATTTCTGAGAAAGAAGCGAAATAACAAAGGCGGACAATTATAATTCAAAGGATCAGCTGACAAAAAGGATTTAGATGGCAATAAATTTTTTTTTCCTAAAGTGATTGAGTACCTTAAAATTAATGTCCTATATCCTACTGCAGGCTGTAGTGATACTCTAATTCGAATACCACTACACTTCTAGTTTAGACCTGCATGGGCTACCACTAAAACGTGTCACGACCCGCACCCTAGAGTAAGGGCACGAGACGTGGGTACGTCCAGCCTACGCCGCAGTGTCGGCTGTAGAACGCTGTCCTAGGTCAACATACATCTAACAATATATCTCTAAACAGTTTATACTCCCCGAATGGGGGTGACATAGCAGTAAATAAACTCAATCACAACTAAGGAAGAGATAGCACGATATGAAACAGAACTCAAGGAAAATAAATGATAAAATAGTCTAAGATAATCCCAACAAATATCCAGAGCTACATGGTCTCAGATACTGAATGAAAGAATATATACAACTCAGAACAGAATAAAGTCTATCTAAACATGTCTCTGTAGGAGCGTAAAAAATGCTTCAAAGAAAGAGTCATCTCATTCATAAGTGATCTATTTTACGCCAAGCAGAGCGGTTAATCTCTTTACACCCGAGACAAGGCTAATCACTTTACGCCTAAAGCAGGCAGATCATTTTAAGCTCGGGTCTATACCCATAGTTTTACGCCAAGGACAGATCAGCCACTTTTACGCTGGACAAGGCTGTCAAGTCTCGCATTTAATGCAAACTCTGACGTGGAGATATTAATGATGACATATATCATAGAATTCAAAGGGATTTGTTTTTACATAGAGACCAATATTATCGTTTAGTATGTGGATTGATCTACTTTACGCTCACACTATGGCTTCTTTTACGCACGAAGACTATACGAGCTTTTACGCTCAACAGCTGACGTGTGCGTAAAGTCTATTTGAGCTACTTTACGCTTAAGGTTATTTAACAACCACTTTACGCGGGAAGTCTATGTCAAGGCTATTTTATGCCTAATCTACTGCTTTACGCTCAGAGTACATTAGGGCTATTTTTATGCCCTATTCTTCTCCACCAGCTTGGAACGTGGTCTGCCTACGTGGCTTTCATGCCATTCTTCTCGACGAACGTGTGTACATGTATCCTATTCTTACTGAAATGATGGGACACATGTCAATATATGCAGAGGTTGGCTTCGATCGTTGGTGGCAGTTGTTAGCGTAAAGATGGAACTTTTGCTAAGTTTTTACGCACAAGAGCCCAAGTCTATAAATAGACTTATTTTTCTCATAACACAGACAGAGACAGGAAAGAATACAGAGATCAGAACTTAGAGATTTCGGAAGAATTCTTCTTCAACCTTTCTTTCAGAACAGAGTGAAGCAAAGCAGGAAAGCATTCGGCCTCGCCATCAGTGCCCAAGTGCGTCGATACCTTTCTGGTGACTTAGTTCTTCCGGTTGTTCAACTTCAAGTAGCGATCTTCATCATCATCATATGGTCCAAGGAACAAAGTGATCATTTACAGATCAGACTTCCATAGCAATCTTCCCCAGAATCAAATTTGTACTTCTTGTACTTCTTCTTCGTTTTATTTTCAAAATCCGACTTTCAGGCATTTTGTTAAGTGAAACAAAAATGACGACTCTGCTGGGGATGACCTTCTCCTCTGATGAGAAGGCAATTGCTCAATATGTTGATGTTTCGGTCGGTTCGACCAAAAAGATTCTGGTTGTACACTTCGACCAGACTGCCTATAAAGAAATGCTCTGAACTGGGGGTGGTTCTCGCTACTCCAATGTTCAAAAATCTCGCAAAGGATGAAAAGTTTGGATTCCTAAATCTAAAATAGCTTCT
This sequence comes from Iris pallida, assembly GCA_029216955.1. Lineage (NCBI taxonomy): Eukaryota > Viridiplantae > Streptophyta > Magnoliopsida > Asparagales > Iridaceae > Iris > Iris pallida. Next base: position 10,955,881 of record JANAVB010030220.1, read on the forward strand.
GATCTCTCTGTTGCTGCTACTGGCAAGGGAATTCTTTCTATTCCTGTCGTAGAGGCTCCCGTTCGTAACGAGGCAGTCCTTACTTCAGAGTTGCACTCTAAGTGTGACGATTTATCTCCCGTTTGTAACGGTGAAGATAATCAGGTTTTACGCTCATTGTGTAAGAACCGGGTTTTACGCTCAGTGGGTAAAAACCAACTTTACGCTCAATACATAAAGATGAGTCTCCCATTTCTAATGTGGCAGACTCTAATGCTTCTGAGGGTAAGAATAAGTCTCCCATCTGTGACGCGGTAGACACACACAAGTTACGCGCTTCGCGTAAAGGAAAATCTCCCGTCTGTGACGTGGTAGATAACCAATTTTTACGCTCTACGCGTGAACGTAAGTCTTCTGTCTGTGACAGTGTAGATAAAATTTGCAAAGATGTTTACACATCTAATGTGAATATACCTAAACGTGTGCAGCGTAAAAATCATGTTGGTAAAACTTCAGTTCTACACCAACAACCTTCTTATACTGCTCTACGCAAAGTACCAAATCTACAAATTTCACGCAATGAAAATGGAGTCCTTCGTGCTAAAAAATCTCAAGATTTACGCACACAACTCCAAACGCGTAGAAATATACAATTTGGTTCTGCGAACGCAGCCAGTAATCTTCTTTATACACAGGGAACTAAATGTTTTTCCACCCCAAATGTAATAAAGAAGACTACTCCCTCCACTCCTTCTGACTTACGTGAATTGCTAATGCAAAAGAATAAGAATAGACAATCTCCGGTGACATTTCCCCAAGAAAAACATCATTGTGATTATCACCAGGTTGTGATTAATTGTTGTTGTTCGGTTTCAAAACGGTCAGTTTTTGATCGATTGAGTTTAAATGTGTCTCAACAACAAACTGAAGACCAAGAACATGAGTTGTCATATGCGACAGTAAACATGGCATCTCATACTAACAGAGGACGACGTCCGAGACAAAATACGTCCCAAACCCCAAGTCAGCAACAGTTCAACAGACTTCTTAATTCCTTTGAAGGAGTATATCAGAACACTCGATCAAGAAGAGAAAGACAAATGCAGACTTCTGATTCAGAAGCTGGGGGTACTCATTCTTTTAAGTTCGAGACTGACAGTGTCAATTCATACTTCTATACTGATCCTTCTATATCTTCAAGAGAGGTTGAATCCTACGCTGTTGGAGATGAACCAGAGACGTCATCTGCTAATACAGAACAACGTCTCACTGCCGTTGAGCAATCACTGAAAGATATGCTTAACATGGTGCAAAGCATGCATCAGATAATTTTGAATCAGCAGACTGCTCAGCCGACGGTAATAACACTAGTACCAATAGCAGCACAAACTCAAGATAGTCAAGGGGCTGAAATACCTTTGAATATTCAAGAGCCTACTGCTAATCAAAATTCTGCATCTCCAGATCCCATCATTCCTGAAGATGTACCACCTCCAGTGGGGGTTACGGTACATCCAACAACCATTCAATCAAATGTGCTTCCCCAAACCAGTGAAGCCATCCAAGCAGTACGTTAGCTCAAAGCACAATTTAAAGTTTTGAGGCACAAAGATCAGATCCAGAGGTTAGGGATCAAGCAACCTAATCCTCCTCATTGGAATGATGTACCCTTTCCACCGAAATTCAAGCCACAATCTATAGTTTTGTTCGATAGAAAAGCATCTCCCAGTCAATATATCAATTACTTTGATATTATGACTGTACACTTGCAGAAAAATGATGCTCTTCTCACTTGAGTGTTCATCGGGTGCCTGACGGATTCAGCTTACGACTGGTATCGTAGTTTACCCGATAATTCTATTTCGTCTTTTGACGAATTTAAGACAATGTTTCTCTTCCGTTTCTATGAAGGAGATATGGACATGAACATGTCTTCCTTGATAGAAATTAAACAAAAGGAGAAAGAAGATACTCGGACGTTCATCGAACGTTTTCGGCAGGCTACTTTAAAGATGCCTCCTGGTATGCCAGATTCAGCGTTGATTGATACATGCAAGATGAATCTGCGACCATCCATCGCTCTTTTCACGGGTTTCCAATTCACAGATTGGGCTTCATTCATCATAGCAGCAGTTTTTGTCGAGACCAATGGTAGGTTGGCTCGAGAACATGGGATGATTTTCGCTTCAGAAGATAAAGGAAAGAAAAGTAATACTAGTAATAATCCTGGCAATCGTAATGTGAAGGAAAAATATACTCTTATGGTCAATCTTTCCAAAAACAAAACGACGCCGAACAATCAAGAATCTTCCAGGTCAAAGGAAGAATACTCTTTTGACGAAAGTGATATCCCAGGGATATTTTAATGTCTGGTGAAGAGTGGTAAACTTCAGATTCCGGAGCCAAAGAGGCCTAATGAGGTAAATCTGACTGACAATTCCAAATATTGTATCTATCATAGATACATTAATCATCCTACCAGTGCTTGCTATGTCTTGAAAAAGAAAATCCAAGAGCTGATAAATGGTGGTGCTATTGCTTTAACCAATGATGACCATACGGTTACGACCAATATGGTTTCTCTTCAGTTTGAAGATTTTCCTCCACAGCAAGTCCCAGATGGAATTATCCCAATTCCGAAGGCGACGATAAAGATCGTGAATGTCCCGCCTGCCAGAGAAAAAAATGCAGGATTACTGCCACTCACATTAAAGAATGGTGAAATTATATGGGTACATCCTGACTTAGTGCCTGAATTGGAAAATAAAGATAAAACTTCAAAATCCAAGAAGGGCAAGAAAGTCAGAACCTGCAACATGATTTCTCATGTTATTCCAGATTCTGATGACTTGGATCATCTATGGGATGGCCTTCCTTTAGAAGATAGACTGAAAGGACTGAACATCTGTCCTCCAAGTCTAGCTCCTCCTACCAAGCTCAAGCTTACTCACAAGTAGTAGCTAGCCATGAATAGTGTTCCTTTATACCGGGCGCAACAAGTCTTCGCTGCTTATGAAAAAGCTCCGACAGGGATTTTTCCCCGTATCCCGAATCTTTCTCCTCATGTGGCTACAGAGACACCTATTCTTTATTCTCCTGTGGATACAGAGATTTCTTCTCCTTCTGTGGAACCATTTGCTAAAAGTCTACTGCCCATTCATCTATACAGTCAGCAATCTGTCCTTCTCATGAAGAAAATGGGTTATGACTTTCAGAAGGCAGAAGGTTTGAATTATGATAAAGGAATGCGACTTCCCTTACAAATTCAAAATAAAAATCTACTGTTGGACTGGGTTCTGAAATTCCTCACAATAAATCTCACAAAAAAATGGCTAAGGGAAGAAAGACTAAATCCTATAATATGGTACTTCCTTCTCCTGTGTTTGAGGAAAAAACTTTTGCTGGTACAAGATCTGGAAAGGAGTACCACAAAGACTATGAGGGATCCTTCAAAGAAGCATAAGATGTAGTGTAAACACTAACAACCCAACCTTCTCCTATTCCTGCTAAACCTTCTGTGGCTGAAAAGGGAAAACAGAAAGCAGTATGCTTCGACGTCTCATTGAAGTCTGCTTCCAGTCAGGGGGTGGTGATGAAGCCTTACAAATTTGATATTCTAGCTCAGTTAGCCAATACTCCGGCTAGACTATCTATATTCGAGTTGCTTTGCCTTTCCAGAGAAAGCAGAGAGACTTTGAGTGAAGCTTTACTTCAAGCAGATTCATGTTTGGCTCAACTCAAGAGTCCCGATAATACTCCAGTGTCATGTCCGCAATGTCATAGTGTGATGGAAGCAATACCCAACATCACCTTTACACAAGAAGATATGCTATTGAAGCATAACAAGCATGACAGACCTTTGTGCTACACTGGGTATATCGGATCCACTGAAATTGACAGGATTTATATTGATCCTGGGTCTTCAATTAGCATAATTCTTCAGAGTATGCTAAGACCCCTGAGGATTCCTACTAGTGAGCTGACTTACACTAGTACTACAATAGTCGGTTTTAACTCTGGCAATAGCAAGCCATTGGGGAAGATTCGTCTGCAGATTCAGATTGGTGATCTTCGAACCATGGTAACTTTCTATGTTATCAACTCAGACGTCTCCTATAATATCCTTCTGGGGAGACCGTAGATTCATGAGCACAATATTGTACCTTCAACTCTCTACCAATGCTTCAAGTATGTGGATTTCCAAGGAGTTGTGAAGACTGAGTTTGCTGATATCAATCCTGTCAAGGGTGTCGAAGCCTATTTTTCTGATTCAAGGCTTTACAAACAAGAGCATGTGAAAGAAATATCAGACTTGGCTGAAGATCAATCACCTACTGAGGATCAGTTTATTAATGAAGATCCGCCAGAGGAGCAACTTTTGAAGATCATAGTCAAGGGACGAATCCAATTCCAATCTATCGATGATCAACCTTTGATAATCAAGGTTAAAGAAATAACTCAAACTTCATCTGAGGAATCAACAAATATTCCTGTTAAAAGCCAAGTTCAACCTTTTATAATCAAGGTCAAAGGGCATATTTCTTGTACGAATGATCCAGAACCACCATTGATTGTCAATCTTGGCAAAACTAGGCAGAAGACAAATAATGGTCCACTGATGATTAATTCGAAGCGTAGCAGTCAAATTATAAATGATGTAAATATTGATCATTCTATACTTTTTGATATCAATAAAGATTTCCTTTTCGAGTATATGGCTGTCAAGTTTATCGAAAGAATGACTTTATCTTCTGATAATCAAAGTCATCAATATAAAGACGACATTGAGCCAGAAGAAATTTTATACATCGATCATAAGGAAAATTCTTTTCCTCCTCATGTAGATGTTAGACCTTATGCTCAAAGGTTCTTAACATCTTCTCCTTATCTTCTACCTGTGGCCGCTTCATCACAAGCTTGCGTAACTTTTAGACGTCACAAAGAATCTTATTTCGTGGTTCCGTCTGATAAAACAAACAAGCGCCAAATTGTGTTTAGCCTGGCTAGAAATATCCCTGTTGCTCAGGAAGATGAGCTAAAGGATAAAGACAAGGAAAGAATCCGAATTGACAAGTATAGTCAATAATTTATCAAGATTTTCCAGAACATAGGATATGATTTGAAGACTATGCAAGGTCTCAATCAAGGCAAGGGTAGACGACTACCATTATGTGGTGATCCGTTTTACCAAAAGACTCATCATGGGTTGGAATATGATCCGTCCCACATGTTTAATGATGATATACAGGAAGAATACTCTTCTAGCTCTTCGCAATCATCGGATTCAGAAGAAGTCCAATTTATTGAAACTGATATGACTCGTTCCTCATATGATAAATCTGAGCAAATATTCTCAGTCAATATGGTTCAAATTGATGATGAATTTGAACCATTTGAGAATGATCCTTGGGCTCAACAGATGGATACTCAGTGGGAACTTCGTTTTGAACAACGACAGCCACCTACAGAGGATGAGGTTATCCAGATTGATGTTGGAGATGGAACTGCGTCCAAACCTATATTCATCAGTAAGAATCTTTCCGAAGATGAAAAGGACGAATTGATAAAACTTATCAAAGAATATATTGACATCTTTGCATGGAGTTATGAGGATATGCCAGGATTAGATCCTAAAGTAGCTACTCATAAACTCAATATTTTGCCCAATGTCAAGCCTGTAAAACAACAACAACGGCGCTTTAGACCAGATATGATGGATGCAATTGAAGCAGAAGTCAAAAAATTAATCACATGTGGATTTGTTCGTGAAGAGCAACACCCGGATTGGGTTGCCAATATTGTTCCTGTCATGAAGAAGAACGGAAAAGTCCGAGTTTGTATAGATTATCGAGATCTTAATACGGCTTGTCCAAAGGACAAATTTCTACTTCCCATCACTGATGTCATGATTGACAATACATGTGGTTTTGAACGCATGTCTTTCATGGATGGATTCTCAGGATACAATCAGATCAAGATACATCGAGAAGATGAGAAGCATACCGCTTTTCGTACACCCCTTGGGGTTTACTACTATACGGTTATGCCGTTTGGTCATAAAAATGCCGGTGCCACTAATCAACGGGCTATGAGCAACATCTTTCAAGAACATCTACGTAAGATAGTTGAATGCTATGTAGATGACATTGCTGTTAAAAGTCAATCAAAGGATGATCATATTCAGGACTTGAGGACAGTATTTGAATTGATGCGCCAGCATCAATTGAAAATGAACCCTACTAAGTCTTTCTTAGGGATTTCCAGTGGCAAGTTTTTAGGATTTGTCATTACTTCTCAGGGTATCCACGTTGATCATGATAAGGTTAAATCAATTCTTGAAATGCGTCCTCGTCGTAACCTGGAAGAACTCCGTGGCTTTCAGGGTCGTATTGCTTATATTAGAAGATTTATATCCAATCTTTCTGGGAGATGTCAACCTTTCTCCCGTCTGTTAAAGAAAGGCGTATCTTTTGTTTGGGATAAAGCGTGTCAGAAAGCCTTCAATGATATTAAGCAATACCTTACAAACCCACCTGTTCTGGTACCTCCGGTGGTAGGAAGGCCATTTTTGCTATATGTTCGAGCCTTGGATCATTCACTTGGCACTCTTCTTACACAGAAAAGTGATATGGGTCATGAACAAGCAATATATTATCTAAGCAGAATGATGGTCGAAACTGAACACAGGTATACTCCTGTGGAAAAGGAATGTCTAGCTTTGGTTTTTGCCGTCCAAAAGATAAGACATTATGTCACAGGACAGACTATTCATGTCATCTCCAGAATAAATCCCATTCGGGTATTGATGAGAAAACTGAGCATTCTTAATTCCAGGATAGCTACCTGGACGATGTTACTCACTCCTTATGATATGGTTTATGTACCTCAAAAATCAGTAAAGGGTCAAGCATTAGCTGATTTCTTAGCTGCCCACCCTATACCTGAAACTTCAAAGTTATATGAGGATATTCCAGATGAAGTCGTGGATTGTAATATGACTTTGAAGAATGACATATGGCAATTATATTTTGATGGAGCATCACGAGTGGGACCTGAAGGCACTATTGTCTCTGGGGTAGGAATTGTCTTGGTTTCTCCTGACAAAATGGTCATATACCGTGCCTACTCTCTCAATGAACCATGTTCCAACAATGTAGCAGAATATAATGCTCTATTGATTGGTCTCCAAGTAGCAAAACAACTGGATATTGAGTTTCTAGAAGCTTATGGAGATTCTTAATTGATTGTTAACCAAGTTAGAGGGACTTATGAAGTCAGAAATCCTTATCTCATTCCTTATCATCAAGTGGTAGTTGAATTGGTCCTTTCATTCAAAGGATTCTTCATTGAGTTTGTACTACGCTCTCAGAATGTGGAAGCTAATGCTCTTGCTAGCTTAGCCGCAGACTTGGCTGTTCCAATCCGAAGGCAAAATACAATTACTTTGTTGGATCGAGACTTGTTTTGTGTCAAGAATAACTTGTATATTGAACAAAGTTATACTACAGAGTCTAGTTCCCAGCAGAAGGATTGGAGAGCTCCATTCATTGATTATGCAGTCCATAAGATTTTGCCTGAAGATCCAAAAGAAGCTGCATCAATCAAAAGACGATCATTTTGATTTTATTATGATTCGTCTTTACATATGCTATACTGTCGTTCTTATGATGGACTCTTGCTGCGTTGTCTCTCAAAAAGTGAAGCTAAACAAACACTGCGAGAAGCTCATGATGGTATTTGTGGTGCTCATCAACCGGGTCACAAATTATAAGACCACATTCGAAGAATGGGGTATTATTGGCCTTCTATGATAGCAGATGCTGTAGACTATGCCGGAAGATGTAAAGCATGTCAGATTCATTTTGATTTTATTCATCAACTATATGAATTCCTACACCCTACAGCAGCCTCTTGGCCCTTCGAAGCTTGGGGTATGGATGTCATTGGTCCTATTAATCCGCCTTCTGTCAAGGGACATCGATTTATATTAGCTATAACCGATTACTTTTCTAAGTGGGCAGAAGCAGTTCCCCTCGCTGAAGTGAAAACATCTAATGTGATCAGTTTCATCAAGCATCATGTCATTTATCGCTTCGGGATCCCTCGATGAATAATTCATGACAATGGTCCACAATTTGCCAGCCAGGCATTTTATCGGTTCTGTGATAAGAATCGAATTCAGAATTTGGCTTCTACGGCTTATAATCCAACTTCTAATGGTTTAGCCGATCATCAAACTTCTTAAAAAGTTTGTCTCTTCTAATAAACGTGATTGGAATGAGAAACTTGGAGAATGTTTATGGGCTTATCGAACAACAGTCCGAACTCCTACTGGTTTTACACCATTCTCATTGGTTTATGGATGTGAAGCTGTCCTCCCATTGGAAATCCAGATTCTATCCCTTCGAATAGCCATTGCTAATGAGCTAGCTACAGAGAATAATGATCACTTACGACTCCAAGAACTTGAAGAATTGGATGAGAAGCGTCTTCAAGCACAACAACATATTGAACTATACCAAGCCCACATATATCGAACTTTCTAAAGTAAAGTTAAAGAGAGGGAGTTCAAGGTTGGCGAACTAGTACTGGCTGTTCGAAGACCGATGGTGATGACTCACAAAAGCAAAGGAAAATTCCAAGCAAAATGGGAAGGTCCTTATGTTATTGAGACCGTATTTTCCAATGGCGCCTATCGGTTATCAAAGCCTAATGGAGATCTACTCATGATGCCAATCAATGACAAATTTCTTAAAAAATACTATGTATAAAGGAGACAGAATGAAAATAAAGCTTCTTTTATGTTTATTTTTGTTCAAGACAAAAGATTAAGGACGAGGGCCACTCCCTTACTTATTGAATACATAGTCAGCCATTGCATAGAAGGCGTCGTTTCCTGAACTCATGAAAAATTTGTAGACAGCCATCCTCGATGCTTCTTCTTCAGGAGTTTTTCCTGACTCTACTAAGAACGCAAGGATATCTTGTGATGGCTTGGGCGCAGAAGAGCTATTGCCTACTTGAGTCGGGCCTGTCACTGTTGGCTCAATGGGACACATCTCAGTGATGTCCTCAATTTTCCTGGAGACTTCATTCTTTTGCTGTACATCCTCGGAAGACATTTTCAATTGAGGAGTAGAAATGAAATGATTATAGGAAGTTCTCGCCTATTTATAGAAGGGGACTGTTGATGAACCGGTCTTTGAAAATTAAGAACAACCTTTCATTCCCGAAAAGACCTATCCGCTCGCTCCATCGGATTCATTCATTTCATCATGGAATCGAATCAATGTTTTCTCTTTCCTAAAAATACGTTGGTTCGTCCATCGTTTTGACACATATGCTCACAACATCTGTCTTCTTATTCCCCAGCCACCAAGGTTTGGTTAAGCTGATTTCTTATCTCCTGGGAGAGGGATTTTAAATCTTCTATTTTTTTGATTAAAAAGTGGGATTCGTTATTTATCATGTTTTCATAACCTCTAGATAAATACTAAATCTACCCACTTTTCCTATCTATCATTCCCATTTTGACCTCTGCATAGATATTAATCTAATTTTCTTTTTGAGTTCTTACATACTATCATGTCCATATTACCTCTGATAGTATTGTATACTCTAAAAACAGAAAACAAGATTTTATTATCTATCATGTCCATATTTCATCTAGATAGATACAAATCATTGAGCATAGAAGAATTATTATTTCCATTCTCATATCATAAAAGTCTATTACATTTCTTAGACTTTCTTACAAATCATAATGGAAATCTATTACATCTTGGATTTTCATTCTATACACCCAACGATAACCTAATGGAGATCTGTTTCTTCTTTGGATCTTCTTCGTTGGATTCGTTGTTGGTGTCAATTCCTTGCTGTCCAAGCCTTTGTGGCGACCAGAACAGAAGGAATCAAACTCTGGTCTTTTCTCTCAGACGAGAGGAGAATCCCAGAGTATGGCAGTCCGAAGACGTGTTGCTGCCAATACAACTGGTGGAAGAGTGGCAGCACCTCAAAGAAGATAAGAATGTATCCAGCATTGGGATACAATTCCTAGTCCTGCCATGAAAGGAACTCTACTACCCGATTTCTCGTGGTAGAGTTGACTCCACCATCCAACTCTCCGTGTATAAAGGCTCTTCCTACCAACAGAGGAAGACCCATCTATCCCACGAAGAGTTCTGAGTTGTCTGATTTGCACGTCAAAAGCGCATGAGCTCCCTGATGTTGATGTCAGAAGAATGCTCTTCACATCGTCAAAGTCACCAATGCCGATTCTGGAAAAGCTGTTCAGCCAAACTTCTGCAGAAAAATAACAAAGAAGAAGTGTTTTAAACAGAAGTATCATCAAATGCGTATTAAACGCTAACTAAAAACAGATGACATGATTTTTACGCCAGTGCTTCAGGTGTATCACTATTCAACAAGGCTTTTTACGCCAGTAATTCAGCAAGGCTTTTACGCCAATACTTCAGCAGGGCTTTTACGCCAGTGCTTCAGCAAGGCTTTTACGCCAGTGCTTCAGCAAGGCTTTTACGCTAATACTTTAGCAGGGCTTTTATGCCAGTGCTTCAGCAAGGCTTTTACGCCAGTGCTTCAGCAAGGCTTTTACGCCAATACTTTAGCAGGGCTTTTACGCCAGTGCTTCAGCAAGGCTTTTACGCCAATACTTCAGCAAGGCTTTTACGCCAGTGCTTCAGCAAGGCTTTTACGCCAGTGCTTCAGCAGGGCTTTAGGCCCATAAATAACTGTTTTCAACAAAAAATTCGAAGATAGATATTTGCTTACGATCAGACTTACCATTTAAGTCAAATGATTTGGCTTTAATGGTGGTTGAATATACGTCTAATGACTGGGCATACAAAGGAACACTGTTGGAAAGCTTCGCCATTGTCACTTGTTGGAGAACGACATTGCAGAAAGTTATCTTCAGAGGAATGAGAATGAGAATATATGAAACATTCTCGGCTATTTATAAAGACTGAAGAAACTGATTGGTATGAGTCTATTTCGGGAGAAGATCCTATTTAAAGGCTCTCGTAACCACAAGACAGATGCCACGTGTTGGTTTGTTTCTTGGAAATTAACAACCATAGAAGCAGTCAAAATAAGTGCTGAACAGTTCTATATACCAACAGATGAGATCAACATCAGATTTTATTTATAAAAAGGGGGGAAGTGGACCCCTACAGATTAAAGATTCACAATACATAAAAAATATTCTCTCTCTCCTTCATTGGGCTGACGAAGGGAGACATCTAGTTCGTGCATATTGCGAATCCCGGAGCGACGCATCAGATTAAGAAATGCTTCTGCATCTCCTGGCCCTTCGTACGCAGTTGGGGGACCACCATCGATGCGACTAAAGACTGCAGGAGTCAGTCCAAAGCACTCTAAAAGGTTGCATGCTCGCTCAAAATCAAGCCTGGAGCTCGAAGCCTCTTTGTTAGTAATCTCGTTCTTTGGCGCCATGTCACTATGAGGATGAATGACAAGAGTGAAGAATTTCTTCTTATTTATACAATTAAATCGACTCTTCATATTCCTCGTTGGGAACTGCTTAGTCGGGAAGATGAGGAAACATTCGAAAGTTTCGAGAAAGAAATTCATTGTGACAGTTAAGTGTTGACCGACATTGTTTTTCTTGAAAGTTACGCCGACTGTTGGATATCCCTACTTTTACACGGATGACTGTTGCGTATCCCAAATTTTACGCTGACTGATCAAATCTCAACTTTTACGCTTCTGTTCAAAGTGTTTCAAATTTTGGTGATATTTGAAAACTTTGAAGGGGGTCTTGTAGGAGCGTAAAAAAATGCTTCAAAGAAAGAGTCATCTCATTCATAAGTGATCTGTTTTACGCTAAGCAGAGCGGTTAATCTCTTTACACCCGAGACAAGGCTAATCACTTTACGCCTAAAGCAGGCAGATCATTTTACGCTCGGGTCTATGCCCATGGTTTTACGCCAAGGACAAATCAGCCACTTTTACGCTGGACAAAGCTGTCAAGTCTCACATTTAATGAAAACTCTGACGTGGAGATATTAATGATGGCATATATCACAGAATTCAAAGGGATTTGTTTTTACACAGAGACCAATATTGTCGTTTAGTATGTGGATTGAGCTACTTTACGCTCACACTATGGCTTCTTTTACGCACGAAGACTATACGAGCTTTTACGCTCAACAGCTGATGTGTGCATAAAGTCTATTTGAGCTACTTTACGCTCAAGGTTATTTAACAACCACTTTACGCGGGAAGTCTATGTCAAGGCTATTTTACGCCTAATCTACTGCTTTACACTCAGAGTACATTAGGGCTATTTTTATGCCCTATTCTCCTCCACCAGCTTGGAACGTGGTCTGCCTACGTGGCTTTCATGCCATTCTTCTCGAAGAACGTGTGTACATGCATCCTATTCTTATTGAAATGATGGGACACATGTTAACATATACAGAGGTTGGCTTCAATCGTGGGTGGCAGTTGTTAACGTAAAGATGGAACTTTTGCTAAGTTTTTACGCACAAGAGCCCAAGTCTATAAATAGACTTATTTTTCTCATAACACAGACAGAGACAGGAGAGAATACAAAGATCAGAACTTAGAGATTTCGGGAGCATTCTTCTTCAACCTTTCTTTCAGAACAGAGTGAAGCAAAGCAGGAAAGCATTTGGCCTCGCCATCAGTGCCCAAGTGCGTCGATACCTTTCTGGTGACTTAGTTCTTCCGGTTGTTCAACTTCAAGCAGCGATCTTCATCATCATCATATGGTCCAAGGAACAAAGTGATCATTTACAGATCAGACTTCTATAGCAATACTTCTCCAGAATCAAATTTGTACTTCTTGTACTTCTTCTTCGTTTTAGTTTCAAAATCCGACTTCCAGGCATTTTGTTAAGTGAAACAGTCTCAAGACTACATAAGATAAGATAAGCCTAACTAAACTAGTCTAGGCAATGGGGGTGAAGTCCTCAGCTAGAGCTGGGTCCTCCTGAGAGTCCAGCTCGCAAGTGTCGTCTAGGGCTGCCCCGTAGAAGGTATCCACACAGGCCTCCTCCCCGTCCTTTGTAATATTTTCAACAGGTCCAGTCAGGACGGGAGCGAGTACAGTACATCTCAACAGTTCATAGCAGGTTAGAAAATATAATCATGCAGTAAAGTAAGATACAGGTGCTGAAGAATACAGTATGTAAACAGAGAGAGAGAGAACTGTAATAGAAATATCTACTATAAATAAGGAACTAACAGTGGCTAGTGAGTCAGAGTACAAGATAGCATATATGAACAGAACAGATTTGTACATGATCTATACTAAGGAGTTTCACATGATCTACACTACTATGGAATTGTTCACATGACTACTAGCACTCCCCCGTTTTCCCAATCAATACATAAGGATCTAAGCAGGTTATGTTATTATACATGATATTACATGGGGGCCCATAAAAGGGTGCACATGATAGTATACATGAGGGCTCTGTGAACATGAGAGTACATTATTCACAAGAGTGTACATGTATGGTGAAAGCACAGGAGTACATGATGAAAGTGAAACGCACATGACACAATATACCCGATGCTCCCGAGGGGGATAACATCGCATGAAGAGATCCATATAGTACCAATCCGTGATAATGTCGTGACAGCATCAAGTTAAGTAATCTAAAGCAGGAAAATAATTCTAAGCCGGATATAAAATGATCAGAGAATGTACTCGCCTGGTATCTGAGTGTCCACTATGAAAGTACTGTCCGAGGAGTGGTGTCTGGCTCCTAATCAGAACAGCACAAGTCACAACAAGTCCAAAATGGTATAATGAAGTCCTACTATGCATTCTACATGAGTCTAGGTCAATCTAGGCCAAAGTCAACTCTTGGTCAACTCTGGTCAACCCTAGAAGTCAAACTAGGTCAACTAAGTTAAACAAGTCTAAACTAGGTCACTATGGTCTAAACAAGGCTACACTAGCTAACTAGACCAATATCAAGTACACAAACTATACCAAGCCAACATCCACTATCACACTCAATTTACCACAGGCTACATAGCCACAAACTCATAATACATTTAGGCTCTAAACCAACCTACCTTAATACATACACAATATATATATATTCACTACACTATACATATACATTATATATATCGTATATAACCATAGGCTTATGTGTAAACCATACAACCTTATGCTACTACATATAATATATACCTACATACATATATAGAGAGAGAGAGATAGAGGGCAAGTGTGTGTTTGTATACAAGGGAATAGAGTGAGTGTATGGAATGGTGTTGTGAGGGTGTACAAAAAAATGAGAGAGTTCTCAGGTGGCTATATGTGTGTGGTGCCAGTGAGTGAGGAATGTGTGTGGTGTAAAGAGTGCACTGTGTGTGTGTTAGGACTAAAGTGTCATAAAACAATGTGTGTGATGAGTCACTGTGGCGTGCACAACAGTATATGAGCCTATTAAAACCTCTGTGTGTGTGTGTGTGTTATTGAGTGAGGGTTAACAAGGAATGGGAAAAAAAACTGGAAAATCAGAAAATAGTCCCACAGTTCAGAATTTGGTAAATTAACAATTACCTATTGAAAAATCATTTAAACACAAAATAAAGAGTTGGTAAAAAAATATACAATGTATTTGTGTCCCAGGGTCCATCACGTGTCCACCAATACGACACAATCGTGTCCAAAATAAATAAACCCGGATCGGGCATAACAGTGCACTGTCCAGTGCACTGTATCGTGCACACGTGCACTTGTGTCGTGCACTCGACACAGGACACGACCGTGTCTCGTGGTCATCCACCTAGATAGCCCACCTATAGGACTACCCCATAGGCTAACTAGCTAGTGTCTACATCGTGTCTATGTCGGATACGAGAGCCGAATCAATACTCGATTTTACGTGTGCACTGCACAGTGTAAAATCAGTGTGACACTGATATCCCTCTCGACACGCCACGTAGGTACGTGAGACTTGACACGTGGCATGTCAGTCATAGCCCCACGGCGTGTGTCGAGTCTCGCGTGTCCTGGTTGCGTGTCGTGTCCTCAACAGCCCCCGAGTGGCAGGGGATCAAACCCGAGCGCGCACGCGCGTGTGCAGCGCGTGTCCACGCATCGAATTCGACACAACCCGACACAATAACCACCTCAGAGGAACAGAAATCCATAAGCAATATCAAGACCTAGATTCCTATTCAAAAATATTGCACAAAAGAAATCGAAATACCCTTTGAGGCATTTCGACAAACACTTAAGGACAAGTCTGATACGTGTCCAAAACGGACACGAAAACTATGAAACTCGACACGAAACCAATGCAAACACTTAGGGGACTCCTAGGGCTTCCTGAATATGTAAAGAAATCAAAATTTTATTGAGGAATGAAGAAGTTACCTATAGTTTAACTTCTAGGAAAAACCCTCTTTGTAGAGCTCTTCTCCTTGATGTCCCAATCCAACAAATCAATCAACAAACTGAAATAAAAATCCAATAACAGCAAGAATAGGTATATTAAAACCTAATGGAAGAGATTTGAATGAAAAAGAAAATTAATGGAATGGAATTCTAGGGATTAAATGAAGTAGGAACAAACCTTTTGCTCTAAACTTGAGCTTTCCTAAAAAGAGGCAACCCTAAAATTAAGAGAGCATTTATAGGGTGATGTTCCCAATGAGGTTAGGGTGTCCGGCCAAGTGAGTCTAGGGATTAGGGTTTTTGTAATGTCTTGGGCTTTGGGCCAACCTACAAGGTTATGGCTTGAATTGATTTATCAAAGGTTCTAAATCATAAGCCATGACTTATGACTTTCTAATTCCTATTGCTAACTAGAGTCTATTGACCAAACCAAGGGTTAGCTTAGGTTAGACTAGAGTGATATAACCTAACCAAGTCCATACTAACTAGGGTTAGCTTCTAGGTTGGTCTACAAGGGTCAAAACTAGTCAAAGTCAATCTAGTCCAAACAATTCCAAAATAATTCCTAAAAATTCCCATAAATTCAAATAAATTCTAATAAATTTAAATTACCCCAAAAATGTCAAAAATACCCTCAAACTAGAAATATGGTAGTGATAAATGGGGAAAGAACAGTAATAGGGCTTCTAAGAAGGTCAAGTTTCAAGGAGGTATATGGAAGTATGAGGTATTTCCAATCATAGTCACGGACTCTATAGGAAGTATAAGTATTATCTATTTAATATGGCCAATATTAACTATGTTTGGTCAAGACAGTATGAGTGGTCTTGGTCAAGTATATCCAGAAGCAAGTTGGTACCGAGAGATGTATAACATAGGCTACGAAGAGATGCATGTAGAAGCATGAAAATTTCAGCAATAAAGCCTTATGCGCCCAAGCCAATGAGGACATATGCGCCCAAGTTAAGCTCCTATGTGCCTAAGTCACCCTGTGAAGCTCCTATGCGCCCATCACCCTGTGAAGCTCTATGCGCTCATCACCATGTGAAGCTCTATGCGCCCAAGACAAGCTTCCCTAGAAAAAGGGTGAAAGAGGGCGCATAGCCCTATTCCAGGCTATGTGCCCAAGCCAGAATAGCCCCTGAATTGGTCAAAGCTACGATCAAAACGTGCACCGAAGCGTACGACCATGTTAGTCTCCACGAGCAGTCGTGCACCGAAGCATGCACCACGTCAACACCACGATCAACCCATGATCTCGCAGCCTACATACGCCTACTCCCTATGCGCCCAAGGTAGGTCTATGTTCCCACATGAAAACCAGTGTATTTTCCTCATGTGGACACATAACATCATTCCAGCTTAAGAACGACTATAAAAATGGGTCTCATCCCTCTTCAAAATACAGAACGAAGAGCATTTTCAATAGCCAAACTGCTGCACTTCTTGCCAGTGAGCCGAGAGTTAGCAATTTTCTTAGGTTTTCTTGCACTTTTGTAATCGAAGTGTCAATGGAGTAAAGGAGCAACTGTCGCTCAATCTCCATCGTCCCATTCTCCATAATTCTTTTTTGTACTCGGTGATCCTCAGCACAGGATCTCTCAGGCGTACTCGATTTGTGGTGCCTTGTGCTAATAAAGAAAAGACAGCATTTCTTCTTCTTTTTGTGTGTGTCCACAAAAATGACGACTCTGCTGGGGAGTACCTTTTCCTCTGACGAGAAGGTGGTGATACAATCCGATACCGACAAAGTGGGGAGTACTCAGAAGATGCTGATCGTAGAGTTCGATCAGCAGGCGTTCGAAGAGATTCTCTCGAGGGATGGCTCTACTCCCTCAAAATCAGCGAATCCAAACATGTCTCGCAATACTTGGCTATCGAAGGCTCGCTGTGTATATCCTGCTAGTGTCATAGCAGATATGCAACTGGAGGACTCTGTCACATGGGCGCATGACTCTGCCACAGAAGCTTTCCAAATGGAGAAGGCTCACACCGTTCCGGGATCTACTAGTCCAGTGACTTCTTTCCTGTACAACCAACAATAGAGTGTTCGACGCTCGAGACTTGGCAAAGAAAAGCACTATAATGCCAAGAATCGGAGTGTTCGACACTCTGGGCAAACCCAGCGAGGCTCACAAAGGAAGGAGGCGAAGCTGGAAGAAAACAACGTTGCTCCACCGAGCATGCGCCTAAAGCCATGCGCCCAAGGGGATGTTTGGGCGCATAACTCCAATCAGAAGGCCTCTGTCTTCAACAGATTGGGCATCCAGGATCGTGCACCCAAGGGTATGCGCCCAGGATCACTTGATCCATACTATGCGCCCACATCAAGGAGGCTTAGACATGCTGCCAAGAAGCATACGCCCAAGGCCAGTCTCCAAGGCCTATGCGCCCACAACAAAAAGACATGCCCCAACGTGTATAGCACGAGGCTGTCTTCAAGGACATCATAGAACTTAGGTGTGGGGGTTGCCCCTGCACGTGAACTAAGTCTGGATGCGCCAACTCTCCTTACGAACCCACATGCAAAGCTTGGTAATACATGCAACATGGGTTATAAGGCAAAACTCCCTTTCGCTGACTTGTGCGATATGATTAATCATAAGCGTAAAACGAGGGAGGATATAACAATTCATAGTGCACATCCGTGCACCAGTATTGTCATCAACTGTTGCTGCTCCAAAGCAATAAGAGTGCCTCAGAGACAGTCGGTGTTCCGACGGCTGCATTTCTTTGACGACAAAAAGCTGCTGTGTCTCATCCAACATGGCTTCATTGGGTCCCCCTTATGGAAGCCCCAATCAAAGATGGTGTACCACGAACCCAATATTCTCTCTCAGTTCCGCGAGAAGAAGGAGAAGAAGTCTACCAACAGATGGCCAACAGGCTGTCACATCTGAAGGAGTATATATGGGTACTCGGTCAAAGATGAGATTCCGTATGGACGATGAAGATGCCAAGTCTCAGAGTATTCGACACTCTGGACAAACCCAGCGAGGCTCACAAATGAAGGAGGCAAAGCTGGGAGAAAAGGGCGCTGCTCCACCGAGCATGCGCCCAAAGCCATGCTCCCAAGGGGATGTTTTGGCACATAACTCCAATCAAAAGGCCTCTGTCTTCAACAGATTGGGCATCCAGGATCATGCGCCCAGGCTCACTTGATCCATACTATGCGCCCACATCAAGGAGGCTTAGACATGCTACCAAGAAGCATGTACCCAAGGCCAGTCTCTAAGGCCTATGCGCCCACAGCAAAAAGACAGGCCCCAACGTGTATAGCTCGGGGCTGTCTTCAAGGAAATCACAGAACTTAGGTGTGGGCATTGCCACTGCACGTGAACTAAGTTTGGATGCGCCAACTCTCCTTACGAATCCGCATGCAAAGTTCGACATTACATGTAACATGGGTTGTAAGGCAAAACTCCCTTCCGCTGACTTGTACAACATGATAAATTATAAGCGTAAAGTGAGGGAGGACATAACCATTCATAGTGCACATTCGTGCACCAGTATTGTCATCAATTGTTGTTGCAATCAAAGACGGCTGCATTTTTCTGACGACGAAAAGCCGCTGTGTCTCATCAACATGGCTTCATGGGGTCCCCCTTATGGAAGTTCCAATCAAAGACGGTGGACCACAAACCCAACTTTCTCTTTTAGTTCCGTGAGAAGAAGGGGAACAAGTCTACCAACAGACGGCAAGCAGGCTGTCATATCTGAAGGAGTCTATATGGGTACTCGGTCAAAGACAAGATTCTGTATGGACGACAAAGATGCCAAGTCTCAGAGTGTTCGACACTCTGGGCAAACCCAGTGAGGCTTGCAAACAAAAGAGGCAAAGCTGGAAGAAAAGAGCGCTGCTCCACCGAGCATGCGCCCAAAGCCATGCGCTCAAGTGGATGTTTGGGCACATAACTCCAATCAGAAGGCCTCTGTCTTCAACAGATTGGGCATCTAGGATCATGCGCCCAAGGCTATGCGATCAGGCTCTCTTGATCCATACTATGCTCCCACATCAAGGAGGCTCAGACATGCTGCCAAGAAGCATGCACCCAAGGCCAGTCTCTAAGGCCTATGCGCCCACAGCAAAAAGACAGGCCTCAACGCGTATAGCACGGGGCTGTCTTCAAGGACATCACAGAATTAGGTGTGGGGGTTGGCCCTGTACGTGAACTAAGTCTGGATGCGCCAACTCTCCTTACGAACCCGCATGCAAAGCTCGGCAATGAATGCAACATGGGTTGTAAGGCAAAACTCCCTTCCGCTGACTTGTGCGACATGATAAGTCATAAGCGTAAAGCGAATGAGGGCATAACAATTTATAGTGCACATCCGTGCACCAGTATTATCATCAACTATTGCTGCTCCAAAGCAACGAGAGTGCCTCAGAGACAGTCCATGTTCCGACGGTTGTATTTCTCTAACAAAGAAAAGCCGCTGTGTGTCTCATCCAACATGGCTTCATGGGGTCCCCCTTATGGAAGCTCCAATCAAAGACGGTGGACCACGAACCCAACTTTCTCTCTCAGTTCCGTGAGAAGAAGGAGAAGAAGTCTACCAACAGATGGACAGCAGGTTGTCACATCTGAAGGAGTCTATATGGATACTCGATCAAAGACGAGATTCTGTATGGATGACGAAGACTTCTAAACTAGGGGTAGTATTCCCTGAGAGTCTGAAGCGGATGACCTTCACACTGGGGGTAGCCTTTCAGAGGACGATGATCTCTCTGAGTCTGACGACGACTATCTACCTCTCCTACCTGAAGATGAGAGACTCGTCAACTCGGAGACATACAGTATCAGCACAAGTTGTACTATTTCTTCTGTTCATCCTCGCATGTTATCTACATACATGACAGTTGGAGAAAGACCTAAAAAAGCCAGTGATTAGACCAACAAATGGCTAGAGGGTCTTGAAATAGTATTTGCCAAGATTACTGATATGCTTACCAGTATCATGGCGATTCAAGCTACTGGGGCTGTTCCTCCACCTCAACAAAACGTCTCAGCTCACGCTAGTCTGGCTCATAGCAACAACCCTTCTTCCCTACAAAAAGAGTATCACTCTATTACACATTCCCGGAATCTTATAATTGCTGGGGGTGATCCTTTGCCCACGACACCTGAAAATCGTACAGCAGCCATTTCCCAACACCTACTTAATCGAAAAGATGCAATTGATTCCCTGGTCGCCCGTCTCGACACTATCTCACACAATAATGAGCTTCAGAAGATGGAGATATCTCAACCTTATCCTCATGAATGGGAGAATGCTACTTGCCCTCCAAACTACAAGCCGCTGACGTTAAATTCATTTGACCGGTTGACTTTTCCTCGTCAATACATGACATAATTCAACATGCAGAATCTACACTTACCCAGGGATGATCCGTTCTTGTTAAAGCTATTTATTAGCACCTTGCAGGGGGTAGATTTTGAATGGTTCTACAGTCTGCCTAACGGTTGTATCAATTCATTTAAAGACTTGGAGAGGTTGTTCCTCAACAGGTTTTACGAGAGTGGCAAGTATGTTAGTATGTCCACCTTCATTGAGACCAAGTAAAGGAGGACTGAGTCTGTCATTGCCTTCATCGAACGCTTCAGGCTGCTAGCACTGAAGATGCCCTTCGGCATACCAGAATCAGAACTCATGGACACTTGTTGGCATAACTTCCTTTCTACGGTGAAGTTCTGTCTGGGTATACATAAGTATGATACCTGGCCCGCTTTCAATGGGGCCGCTGATGCTGTTGAAAACGACTTTCCTAATCTGGAACTACTGGGGTTAAAAACACCTAAATCTGAAGACAAGGGCAAGCATCCTCAAACTATCCCTGTCCATGGGGGTAAAGAAAATGAAGTCCTGAAGGTCGACACTTTTAATTCTCAGGGCGCATCCGACAAGCCTAAGGAGACCTTCTCCTTTGACGAAGACGATGTCATTACTATTTTTCACATATTGACGAAGGGTAATAAGCTTACATTGCCTCCACCACGATGTCCTGCAGAGGCGAACCAACTCAACGATCCCAAGTACTGTCTCTATCATTAGTACGTGCATCACTCCGCCAAGGACTGCATCGTCCTGAAGAAGAAGATACAACAGCTTATCGACAGCCAAGTGATCAACCTCGAAGCTAAAGACAAGGTCGTATCTTCTAATATGATCTCTCTTAAGTTTAGTGACTTTCCTTCCAGAGAAGTCCCAGACGGCATGATCTCGATCCCTAAGGCAATAATGGAAGTCGTCAACCTACCGCCAGCTCGTAACTCAACCTTGGTGCCACTCACGATTGAACGTAGTGAGATCATGTGGGTCCATCCGGACCATGTGCAAGAGATGACACAGGGGGTGGTATCTCCCAAAGCAAAAAGGGGCAAGAAATACAAGTCATGCCATATGGTGTCTTCTTCCATCTACGAGGTTCTATCTGGCGAGACGCAATCGGGGAAGGCTTATCTTCGGACATACGATCCCGTACAAGAAGAAGAAGTACCTTCTCAAGCTTCTGCTGCCCCCACAAGCTCAGAAGCCAGCCCGTCTAAGCCCTCAACTACCGACAAAGACAAGTAGAAGGAGACGCGGTTTGACAAGTCTCTGAAGGCGCCAGCTCCCGAAGGCATGGACCGACCCTACAACTTTGACATACTGGCACAGCTGGCCAATACACCTGCCAGGTTATCTCTGTTCGATCTATTGCGAATCTCTAAAGAAATACGGAAGGCCTTAAGCGAGGCATTACTACATGCCGACTCTTATCTCGCTGAAGTCAAAGCCTCCGCTGAAGACCTTGTCTCCTGTCCCGACTGCCACAGTACTATGGAAGTGGTGCCCAACATCACCTTTTCACATGAGGACATGCTACTAAAAAATAATCGCCATGGTAGACCCTTGTACTATACAGGAGATATTGGGACGATCAAGGTGGACCGTATGCACATAGATACAGGATCCTCCCTCAGCATCATTTCTAGAAGTTTGCTTCAAATTCTAGGAATCCCTCTGCACAAGCTATCTGCAACCAATACAACCATCATGGCTTTTAATGCTGGTCGAAGCCACCAGCTGGGCAAGATCTGTCTCAAGTGCCAGATCGGTGATCTTCGAACGGAGGTTTCCTGCTATGTGATCGATGTCAATGTATCCTATAATATCTTATTGGGACATCCATGGATCCATGAGAACATAATCGTTCCTTCCACACTTCACCAGTGCTTTGAGTACGTCAACATCGACGGTGTCGTGAAGACGGAGTTTGCCGATGTCGATCCTTTTAAGGGTATCGAAGCCTACTACGGAGATTCGATACTTTACCAATCTCAGCCCCCAAGGATGACGACAACGAAGCTGACATTGAAACTGAAGCAAGTTCATCCTCCAATGATGGTCCCCTGATTATCTGAGTCAAAGGACGTACTACTCCAAAAAGTACTCCAAAGCCTCTCACAATCTGGGTAAAAAAGAAGAACCCTAACAAGGTTAAACCATTGACTATCACTCTCCGTATGAACCCTGACAAGGTCAAACATCAGGAGGAACCTGCTGAAGTCCATCCTCCCAATCCTGAAGAATTACCCTACGTGGTGAATTTAGCCAAGACTGTGGCTCCTCTTCCATATGATGATCCTCTCAATGAGTATATCAGTACTCATAATAATGTACCTTCAGCGGATGATGTTATTCCTGAAGAAGAACTTGTGTATTTTCTTAGTAAAGGTTTATCTTTGAATTACTCTGATGTCTATCAATCTGTAAACCACTACATAGATACGACATAGGATCACACCTCTGCATGCCGGTCACGATGCCTCACCTACAGAAAATTTTTATCCAGAAGATATCCACTAGTTTATCGTTCCAGCCAGAAAGAAGGATGAAGAACTAATCATCTTTGGTCGAATAATTGGCAAAAGAAAGTTCGTTCCGGACTCTATTTCTCCCAAGCACGACATAGAAGCTGACTATGACTCTGGAAAAATGCAACTTTTTTGGTATAGTTGGCAGGCCAAAAATATCATCAAGAACATGTGATATGACATCGAAAGCAACCTGGGGCTAAATTACGGTCGGGGACGACGGTTGCCAATACGACACTTTGCTTCTCCCGGCAAATCCGAGAACTACTATCAACGAAACAGTGTTGGTTTGGGTTATGTTACTCCTCCAACAACTCCCAAAAGATCAGATGATGAAGAAGATCATTGTTCTCATTCTTCTGATTCCTTCATCTGGGACTCAGACTCCAGCATTGGCGACATGTTCAAAGCAACTCTTTCCGTCAACATGGTTTTTGTTGACCAAATTACGGACGATGTCCAATCAATCGAGCTTGAATAATGGGCTCAAAAGATGGATACTAGATGGTAGCTGCACTTCGAACAACGTGAACTACCTACCGAAAACGAAGTCGTCTAAGTCAATTTAGGAGATGAATCATCTTTTAAACCAATCTTCATCAGCAAAAGTCTATCTAGCGATGAACGCCAATCTCTTATACAGCTTATAAGAGAATACATCGACGTCTTTGCATGGAGCTATGAAGACATGGCAGGTTTGGACCCTAAAGTCGCCATGCACCGCCTGACTATTTTGTCTAAAGCTAAGCAAGTGAAGCAGCAATGACGAAAATTTCGACCAGATGTCATGGAGGCCATCGAGAATAAAGTCAAGAAACTTATTGCCAGTGGATTCATTTGCGAAGAACAACACCCTGACTGGGTTGCCAACATCGTTCTAGTCATAAAAAGAACGGTAAAGTTTGAGTCTGTATCAATTACTGTGATTTGAACTCTGCATGCCCGAAAGATGAGTTCCCTCTACCGATCACCGACGTAATGATCAACAATACTTGCAGCTTCGAGTGGATGTCCTTCATGGATGGTTCTCAGGCTACAACCAGATCAAGATGTTCCCCGACGACGAGAAGCACACATTTTTTTGAACACCGTTGGGAGTATACTGCTATACGGTAATGCCCTTCGGATTGAATAATGCAGGGGCGACATACTAGCGAGCCATAAACACATTTTTTTGCGATTATTTATGCAAAACTGTGTAGTACTACATAGATGATATCACAGTTAAAAGTTATCTCAAGGGCAACCACCTCTATGACTTGAGAACGGTGTTCGAACTGATGCGTGCACACCAACTCAAGATGAATCCAACCAAGTCTTTTCTGGAAGTCTCTAGCGGCAAGTTCCTTGGTTTCGTCATCACTTCAAAGGGTATACATCTTGACCCAGAGAAAGTGAAGGCCATCCTCGATATGTATCCTCCAAGAAACCTCAAAGAGCTACGCGGACTACAAGGAAGGCTAGCCTACATCAGACGATTCATTTCGAACCTTTCTGGAAGATGTCAACCATTCACTCATCTCATGAAGAAAGGCGTATATTTTATCTGGACTGAACAATGACAACGCGCATTCGACGACATCAAGAAGTATCTTACAAGCCCCAAGTATTGGTAGCTCCAATAATAGGGAAGCCCTTCTTACTATATGTCCGTGCTATGGACCATTCTCTTGGCGCCCTATTAGCTCAAAAGAATGAAGGCGGCCATGAACAGGCAATCTACTACCTCAGCTGCACAATGGTGGGTGTCGAACACAGATACACACCAGTGGAGAAGGAATGACTTGCACTGGTATTTGCCATCCAGAAGACACGCCACTATGTGTCTGGGCAGACTATCCACATCATATCTAAAGTCAATCCTCTCAGAATACACATGACTAAACCAGGTTTTCTCAATTCCCGTTTAGCTACATGGGCAATGATGTTGACTCCATACGATATGCTCTTCGTTTCTCCGAAGGCAGTAAAAGGCCAAGCATTAGCTGATTTTTTAGCTGCTCATCCGGTGCCAGAATCTTCCAAACTCTACGACAAAATCTCCGATGAAGTAGTGGAGTCTAACACTGTAATTGAAGAAATCCCCATTTGGTGAATCTTCGTTGATGGTGCATCAAGAACATGACCTAAAAGAAATATTATAGCCAGAGTTGGCGTCGTGCTCGTGTCACCTGATTATTTGGTTATTCATCATACATATTCTCTTATGGAACCATGCACCAACAACGTGGCCGTATATAATACCCTATTAATCAGCCTGCAACTGGCAAAGCAACTGGGATTTGACGATCTAGAAGCTTACGGTGATTCCAAGCTAATAGTTAGTCAGGTCCGAGGGGATAATGAAGTTCATCACGAAGATCTCATTCCCTATCACAGAGCAACAATCGAGTTGGCTCCCACTTTTGCTGGATTCTTCATTGAGCACATGCCTCGACTACAGAATATAAAAGCAGATGCTCTAGCCAGTCTCGCTGCTTCCTTGACCATCCCTACCAATACTCAGCAGTCGATGACAGTGTCTGGTCGAGAACTATTCTGTGTGAAAAATGCCTTGCATATTCATCACAGTTATACAATGGAAACAAACGTTGATATTAAAGACTGTATATTTCCTTTCATAGACTACGTCGTCTATAGAATCCTCCCCGAGGACCCGAAGGAAGCGGTGTCTATCCAAAGACGAACCCTCAGATTTTACTATAATACAGCTACCAAGATGCTGTACTGACGCTCTTACGACGTTCTACTGTTATGATGTCTATCAGACACAGAAGACAAACATGCACTCCGGGAGGCTCACGACAGAGTTTGTGGTGCACATCGACCAGGCCCCAAATTATAAGATCGCCTCAAACGAATGAGTTATTATTGACCCACAATGATAGTAGATGCCATTAAATATACAAAAAAAGTATAGATCCTGTCAGTTCCATACCGATTTCACTCCTCAACCTTCGAAGTCTCTTCACCCGACGGCAGTATCTTTGCCTTTTGAAGCCTGGGGCATGGACGTTATAGGACCAATTAGCCTGCCGTCTTCCAGAGGACATCGGTTCATCCTGGCAATAACCGATTACTTCTCCAAATGGGAAGAAGCTATACCTCTCACCGAAGTGAAGGCGTCAAATGTGATCAGTTTCATCAAATATCATATTATCTACCGCTTCGGCCTACCTCGCAGGATCATCCATGACAATGGTCCATAATTCGCAAGCCATATATTCTATCGGTTCTGCGATAGAAACCGAATCCAAAATATAGCCTCTACTGCCTACAATCCAGCGACTAACGAGCTAGCAGAAGCCTTCAATAAAACCATCATAAAACTTCTCAAAAAGTTCGTGTCTTCAAACAAATATGATTGGAATGAGAAGCTCGACGAATGTCTATGGGCCTATTATACAACGGTCCGGACTCCAACAGGTAGTACACTATTTTCTCTGGTCTGTGGAAGCGAAGCAGTTCTTCCCCTAGAAATCTAGATTCCTTTTCTTCGAGTAGCCTTAGCAAGCGAGTTGGCTACCAACGAAAGCTACCGTCTGCAACTCCAGGAGCTCGAAGTGCTAGATGAAAAACGCTTGTTAGCTCAGCAGCTTATTGAGCTATACCAAGCATGCCTTTCCAGTGCCTTCAACAAAAAGGTGAAGGAAAGAATCTTCTAAGTCGGTGATCTAGTCTTAGCAGTAAGATGACCAATGGTCATGATACACAAAACGAAAGAAAAATTCCAGCCTAAATGGGAAGGTCCTTTCATCATAGAATCAGTGTATTCTAACGGTACGTACCGACTAAGCAAGCCTGATGGTAACTTGCTCATGATGCCTATCAACGGCAAGTTCTCGAAGAAATACTATATGTAACCTTTTTTACATAATGTTCACATATGTTCAATCATGTAAATGTACAATACGATGTTTATGTGATTCAAAAATTATGTAACTATTATCCGTATTTTAAGAGTCTTGAATACGCCTTGGATAATAGGTCCTCTAAAATATTTCCCCAGTGGAATCATTCCCGTTTTTGACTCTGTCCGAACTCGGTTTGACGAAATCAAGTCACGTCCCTATTACCTCTGAATTGTTTTTCGATAATTATTTTTCCAGTAGAATGATTAAGAAATGTTTTGCCATGTCTATATAACCTTTGAGCAAAGCATTCATCAAGGATAATCACGTCCATACTACCTTTGAATTATCCACTCCTACGTAACGTTATATATCTTTTCATGTCCATATTATCTCTGGTCAGATAGAGAACATACTCTGCTATTACGTCAATATTTCCTCTATTAGCAGGTTCGTTCAACTTATTATCTAAATCCTACCAGAAATATCCTTACTACGTCCACATTACCTTTAGTTCCGATATTTCACAAAACCACATTCACTTTGAAAAGATTCTTTATTCTTTACTTGAACGTCTATCAAGAGACGAAAAAGGGTAAAAGAGCCGTGACGGCTGAAAAACAAAAGAGTTGCAAAGAATCTAAGATACATAGGCGATTGATGTTATCCCTTTGAGCCGCGATTTCAGCTTCAGACTTTGCAATAGCTCGATGACGTACCTCTTCTTAGTGAGCAGCTTCATCTTTGAAAGAGATCAGACTCATATGCTCTTCCTCCAATTTCACCAGCTGTTCTTCTAAATCGACAGAAGTGGTGACGGTCATGGCAGCTTGAGCCAAATAATCCTCATGCTCAGATGTTGTCGCCCATAAGTCGGCTTCCAGTTGAGCGTTCTCGTTCTGGATCTACGTAATGTGATTATACTTCTCGGTGATCTGCACAGCCAGTTTATTCTTCGAGGCAGCATGTGCCTTACTTGAAGCATTAAACTGACCATACTAGTCAGCCAATTCGCCGATCTCTCGAACGAGGGCGTCCTTCCTTTCCTGGAAAGTGGCCTTCTCCTCCGTAAGAGCCGTGATCAAAGCCTCATCTTCTGCGTGAAACAGCAATATCGGGCTCCGCTGCTTGGTATCCTGGAACCTGGCCACCTGACCCTCCAGGTCATTCAGAACTTTCCTCAAAGTATTGGCCTGCTCTTCAGAGCCAGCAATGCTCTCGAGGGCCGCTACTTGGCATTCGACAACAGCCTTCACAGGGCCAAAGGTAGCATTCTGATTCAGGACTCCAGGAAGCTTCACTTTCAGTATAGAGTAGAAAGCTTTGACGACTTCCTTGGCTATCTCGTCATCTTCAGTGGAGGTCGTCGGAGAGGAGGCTTGGAGAGTTTTTTCTGCTCCAGAAAGGGATACCTGACAAGAAGCCGAACCTGATAAGAAAATCCATTCCAACAAAAACTACTCCTGATTATCATGTGTCACGTCCCTATTCCCTCTGATATCAATAGTCTTCCAACATGACAACTGTACCCAACCCAGGATAAAAGACACGGTGTCAAGACCAGAAAACCTATCACGACCATATTACCTCTGTTGTATTTTTTTTCAAATCTATTACCCGTACCGCCAGTGTACAGAAGGGTAATAGGTCCACGAAAGTATCATTCAAATCTATTTGCTCGTATTTCCAGATGCACAAAGGGACAATAGGTCCAAAAAAAGAGGGGGGGTCCCCTAGCGGGATACCCTTTACACAAATCCTGTATTAGGCCCTCTAATACAAGCTCCATGTAGGAGCGTAAAAAGTACTTCATAGACCAAGTCAAAGAAGTTGAGAAACTTTACACAAATCAAATAGAATAAAACTCTACGCGAGCAACTCTCTACACGAGCTACATTACGCGAGGGCTATCCGCTGAACTTTGCACGGAGGAAAGGCTGTCAGGCTGCATTTAATATGTGTGATTCTTGTTCCGACACAATAATTTTCTGATAGCAGGATTGCACAGAAGCCGAGAGGATTTGATTTACACTAAACCCAATTTTGTCGTTTAGTGTGCAGATGGGCTACTTTACGCTCAAGAGATAACTTCTTTTACGCACAGAAGCTATTCTAGCTTTTTATGCTCAAAGCTGTTGTGCGCGTAAAGTTTATTTGAGCTAATTTTACGCTAAAGGCTGTTTTCAGCCACTTTTATGCAGAAAGTCTATTTTGGGTTATTTTATTTCCAGTTTGCTACTTTACGTTGGAAGTATACTTTGGATTATTTTTTTACGCCCGATCTTTTCTGGCTACATGGGAACGTGGTCTGCTTACGTGACTTTCATGCCACACTTATCGAGGGACGTGTGTACGTGCTCTCCCTATTTTTTTGAAGTAGTGGGACACGTGTCACCATGCGTAGAGATCAAGGCTCTATATGGGACACGTGTCATCACGCGTAAAGTTCGTGGGTGACAGTTATTAGCGTAAAGATCCAATTGGGTTGTTTTTTCTGCACAATGGGTTTAGTCTATAAATAGACTTATTTTGAACATAACAAGGCAAAGGGATCCAGAGAATAGAAAGGAGAGGAAATTCTAAGAAAACTCATACTTTCAGAGTGATATTCCCAGAAGCATTTGTTCAACTTTTTCTCAAGAACAGGGTGAAGCAAAGCAGAAAAGCATTCGACTGTACCATCAGTGCCATTGCTCGATCCCTTTCTGGTGACTTAGTTCTTCCGATTGTTCGTCTTTTTCAAGAAGTTTTCTTCATCATCATCGTATGGTCCAAGGAATAAAGTGATCGCTCTCAGATCAGACTTCCATAGTAATACTTCCCAGAACAATTTGTACTTTTGTACTTTTTTTAGTTTTCTTTCAAAAAAGCCAATTTTAGGCATTTTGTTAAGTAAAACAAAATGACGACTCTGCTGGGGGCGAACTTCTCCTCTGATGAGAATGCAATTGCTCAATATGATGATGTGTTGGTCGGATCAACAAAGAAGACTCTGGTTGTGCACTTCAACCAGACTGCCTATGAAGAAATGCTCCGAACTGGGGTAGTACTCGCTGCACAAATGTTCAAAAATTGCGGAAGGCACGAAAAGTTTGGAATCTTAAGTCCAAAGCATCATCGGATCTCCCTGCTGTCTCTGAAGGCAAAGGAATCCTTCCTACTCCTGTTGTGGAGGCTCCCGTCTGTGACGAGGCAGTCTCTAATTTAGTAATACGCCCTGGGCGTAAAAATCAGTCTTCCGTCGGTGACGTGGTAGACTCTCATGTTTTATGCTGTGAGCGTAAACATCAAGTTTTATGCTCTGTGCGTAAAAATCAAACTTTATGCTCTGTGCGTAAAAACCAGTCTTCCGTCTGTGACGTGGTAGACACCCAAGCTTTACGTTCTATACGTAAGAGAATATCTTCCGTTTGTGACATGGCAGATACTCATATTTTGCGCTCTACGCGTAAAGGTAAATCTCCTGTCTGTGACAACGTAGATAAAATTCACAATGATGCCTTTGCATCTAAAGTGAATTTACCTGCACGCATGCAGCATAAAAACATTCTTGGTAAAAATTCAGTTTTCAACCAACAGCCTTCTTATACTGCTTGACGTAAAGTACCAAACCTTTAAATTATACGTAATACTGATGGAGTCCTTTGTGCACAAAAATCTCAGGATTTACGCACGCAACTCCAGGCACGTTAAAATGCTTAGTTTGGTTCTGCTAACGTAGTCAGTAATCTTCTTTATACACAAGGGACTAAACGATTCTCTGTCCCAAATATAATAAAGAAGACTACTTCTTCCACTACTTCTGATTTACGCGAATTGCTTGTACAAAAGCGTAAAGACAGAAAATCTCCTGTGACACTCTCCAAAGAAAATCATCATTGTGAGTGTCACCAGATAGTAATCAAATGTTGCTGTTCGGCTTCTAAACGGTCAGTTTTTGACCGGTTAGGCTATAATGTGCCTCAACAATCAGTTGATGACCAAGAACAAGAGTTGTCATATGTATCAGTCAACATGGCATCTCATACTAATAGTGGACGACGTCCAAGACGCAACTCGTCCCAAACTCCTGGTCAACAACAGTTCAACCGACTTCTTGATTCCTTTGAAGGAGTATATCAGCATACCCGTTTGAGAAGTCAAAGACAGTTGCAAACTTCAGATTTAGAGGCTGGGGGTACTCAATCTTTGGATTCTGAAACTGATAGTGTTGATTCATACCTTTATACTAATACCTCTGTATGTTTAAGGGAGGTTGAATCTTATGCTATCGGAGATGAACCGAAGACGTCAACTGCTAATACAGAACAACGTCTCTCTGCAGTTGAGCAGTCGCTGAAGGACATGCTTGCTATGATGCAAAGTATGCATCAAAAATTAATGACTCATCAAACTGCTCAGCCGGCAGTGGTAACTCCGGTGCAATTAGCAGCACAAACTCAAGATAGTCAAGGGGTAGAGGTACCCTTGAATAATCTTAGTCAGGAGCCTGCTGTCAATTAAAATTCTGCATCTCCAGATCCCATCATTCCATAAGATGTACCACCTCCGGTGGGGGTTATGGTACATCCAACAACTATTCAATCCAATGTGCTTCCTCAAACTAGTGAAGCTATTCAAGCAGTACGAGAACTAAAAGCACAGTTTGAAGTTCTGAAGCACAAAGATCAGCTCCAGAGGTTAGGGATTAAGCAACCTTATCCTCCTTATTGGAACGATATGCCCTTTCCTCCAATGTTTAAGCCACAATCCATGGTGTTATTTGATTGAAAGGCATCTCCTAGTCAATATATCAATTACTTTCATATTATGACAGTACATTTGTAGAAGAATGATGCTCTTCTTACCCGAGTTTTCATTGGGTGTTTGACAGATTCTGTATACGACTGGTATCGCAGTTTACCCAACAATTGCATATCATTTTTTGACGAGTTTAAAGCAATGTTTCTCTCCCGCTTCTATGAAGGAGGCATGTACATGAGTATGTCATCCTTAATAGAAATCAAACAAAAGGAGAAAGAAGATATTCAGACGTTTATAGAACGCTTCCGACATGCTAACTTGAAAATGCCTCCAGGCATGCCAGATTCGGCACTGATCGATACGTGCAAGATGAATCTGAGACCAACTATTGCTGTCTTTACGGGCTCTCAATTTACAGATTGGGTCTCGTTCATTATAGCAGCAGTTTCAGTCGAGACCAATGGTAGGTTGGCTCGTGAACATGGGATGATCTTTGCTTCAGAAGACAAAGGAAAGAAAGGCTCTTCTGGTAATAATTATGGCAATCGCAATGGAAAAGGGAAGGTAACCCTATTGGTTAATCTTTCAAAACTCAAAACGATGCCAAATAATACGGAGTCTTCCAAACCAAAGAAAGAATACTCTTTTGATGACAGTGATATCCCATGGATATTCTAATATCTTGTAAAGAGTGGCAAACTCCAGATTCCAGAGCCAAAAAGGCCTAATGAGGTGAATCTGACCGACAATTCCAAATATTGTATCTATCATAGATACATAAATCATCCTACCAAGGCTTGCTATGTCTTGAAGAAGAAAATCCAGGAGCTGATAAATGCCAATGCCATCGCATTAACCAACGATGAGCATACAGTCACAACCAATATGATTTCTTTTCAATTAGGAGATTTTTCTCCACAGCAAGTCCCAGATGGAATTTTCCAATTCCAAAGGCAACGATGAAGATTGTGAATATCCTGCTTGCCAGAGAGCAAAATAAAGGACTTTTGCCTCTTACACTAAAAAATGGTAAAATCATGTGGGTACACCCTGATTTAGTACCTGAAATGGAGAATGAAGGTAAAACTTCAAAATCTAAGAAAGGTAGGAAAGTCAAAACCTGTAATATGATTTCTCATGTTGTTACTCCAGATCATGATGATTTGGATCATCTCTGGGACGACATTCCTTTAGAGGATAGACTGAGGGGTTTGAATATATGCGCTCCAAGTTTGGCTCCTCCCACCAAACTCAAACTTTCTCATCAGCAGTGGTTAGCTATGAATAGTGTCCCCTTATACAGGACACGACAAGTCTTTGCTGCTTATGAAAAAGAACCTGTAGGGATTTTTCCTCCTATCCCGAATATTCTTGCTCCGGTAGCTACAGAGGTTTCTATTCCTCCTTCCCCTGTGGCTATACAAGTCTCTATTCCTTCTTTCTCTGCTGAACCATCTATTGAAAGTCTGCTACCCACTCATTTATACAGTCAACAATCAGTCTATCTCATAAAAAGATGGGCTATGACTTTCAAAAGGCAGAAGGCTTGAATTATGATAAAGGAATGCGACTTCCTTTACAACTTCAAAGTCAGAAATCCACTCTCGAATTGGGTTTTGAGGTCCCTCATAAAAATCCTCACAAGAAGAAGACTAAGGGAAAGAAGAATAAAACCTATAGTATGGTACTTTATTCTCCGGAGTCTGAAGAAAAAACCTTTGCTGGTACGAGATCTGGTAAAGAGTACCACAAAGATTATGAGGGGACTTCACAAGAAGCAGAGGGCATGACTGAAACACTTCCAGCTCAACCATCTCCTGCTCCGGCTGAAGTAAGGCCTCCTAAACCATCTGTGGTTGAGAAGGAGAAACAGAAAGTAGTGCGCTTTGACGTCCCATTGAATTCTGCTTCAAATTAAGGGGTGGTGATGAAGCCCTACAAATTTGATATTCTAGCCCAGTTAGCTAATACTCCGGCTAGACTCTCTATCTTTGAATTGCTTCACCTTTCTAAAGAAAGCCACAAAACTTTGAGTGAAGCTGTGCTACAAGCAGAGTCATGCTTAGCTCAACTCAAGACTCCCGACAATATACTAGTGTCGTGTCTACAATGTCATAGTGTGATGGAAGTAATTCCTAACATTACCTTCACACAAGAAGATATGCTGCTGAAGCATAATAAACACGATAGACCTCTGTACTATATAGGGTATATTGAATCAACTGAAATTGACAGGATTTACATTGATCCTGGGTCTTCTAATAGCATAATTCTTCAGAGTATGCTGAGACCTTTGAGGATTCCTACTAGTGATTTGGCTTATACTAGTACCACAATAGTTGGTTTCAACTCTAGAAAGAGTAAACCATTGGGGAAGATTCGTTTGAAGATACAGATTGGTGATCTTCGAACTATGGCGACATTTTATGTTATCAACTCAGATGTATCTTACAACATTCTTCTTGGAAGACCGTAGATACATGAGCATAACATTGTGCCTTCAACTCTCCACCAATGCTTCAAGTACGTAGATTCTCAAGGAATTGTGAAGACTGAATTTGCAGATATCAATCCTTTTAAGGGTGTTAAAGCCTATTTTTCTGATTCAATACTCTACAAACATGAGCATGTGAAGGAGATATTGGATATGGCCGAAGATCGATCACTTGTCGAAGATCATTCTGTCAATAAAGATCCACCGGAAGAGCAACCTTTGAAGATTAAAGTCAAAGGTCGAATCCAACCCCAACCTGTCAATGACCAACCTTTGGTGATCAAGGTAAAAGAAAAAAATCGGGCTTCATCCGAGGAATCCGTGAAGATTTCAGTTAAGAGCCAAGTTCAACCTTCTCTCATGATCAAGGTCAAGGGACGTACTTCTCGTACGAATGAGCCATAACCACTGATCATCAACCTTGGCAAGTCTACGCAGAAGACGGATGATGGTCCGTTAATGATCAATCCAAAGCGTAGTAGTCAAATTGTAAATGATGTAAATATTGATCATTCTGTACTTTCTAATATCAATGAAGATTTCCTTTTGGAGTATATGGCTGTCAAATTCATTGAAAGAATGACTTTATTTGCTGATGATCAAAATTATCAACATAAAAATGACATAAATACAGAGAAAACCTTATATATTGACCATAAGGAAAATTCCTTTCCTCCTCATGCCGATGTTGGACCTTATGCTCAAAGGTTCCTAAAATCTTCTTCCTATCTTCTTCCTGTAGCCGCTTCATCACAAGCTTGTGTAACTTATAGACGTTATGAAGAATCTTATTTCGTGATTCTGTCTGATAAGAAAAACAAGCACCAAATTGTGTTTGGCTTGGCTAGAAATATTTTGGTTACTCAGACAGATGATCTTAGAGATAAAGATAAAGGAAGAATTCGAATTGACAAATATAGTCAACAATCTCTCAAGATTATCCAGAATATGGGATATGATTTGAAGACTATGCAAGGTCTCAATCAAGGCAAAGGTAGACGGTTATCATTATGTGGTGATCCATTTTACCAGAAAACTCGGCATGGGTTAGGATACGATCCGTCCCACATGTTTAATAAAGATATATAAGAAGAATTTTCTTCCAGTTTTTCATAATCTTTATATTCTGAAGAAATACAATTCATCGAATCGGATACACCCCACATGTGTAAGGAAGATATGGAAGAAGAATGTTCTTCCAGTTTTTTGCAATCCTCATATTCTGTAGGAGACTATTATGATGAATCTGAGTGTATATTCTCAGTTAACATGGTTCAAACTGATGGTGAATCTAAGCCATTTGAAAATGACCCTTGGGTACAACAAATAGATACTCAATAGGAGCTTCGTTTTGAACAGCGACAACCACCTACATAAGATAAAATCGTCCAGATTGACGTCAGAGATGGAACTACATCCAAATCGATATTCATCAGTAAAAATCTTTCCGGAGATGAAAAGGAAGAGTTGATACAGCTGATTAAAGATTATATTGATATCTTCGCATGGAGTTATGAGGATATGTCGGGTCTAGATCCTAAAATAGCTAGTCATAAACTCAATATTCTTCCTAATGCCAAGCCAGTAAAATAACAGCAAAAGAATTTTCGACCAGATATGATGGACGCAATTGAAGCAGAAGTAAAAAAGCTGATCATATATGGCTTTTTTCGTGAAGAACAACACCAGACTGGGTTACCAATATTGTTTTAGTTATGAAGAAGAATAGAAAAGTCCAAGTTTGTATAGATTTTTGAGATCTTAATGCAGCTTATCGGAAAGACGATTTTCCACTTCCGATTACCGATGTCATGATAGACAATACACGTGGTTTTGAACGCATATCTTTCATGGATGGATTTTTAGGATACAATCAAATTAAGATGCATCCAGAAGATGAAAAGCATACTGCTTTCCGTACACCCCTTGGGGTTTACTGCTATACAGTTATGCCATTTGGTCCAAAAAATGTCGGTGCTATATATCAGCGGGCCATGAGCAACATCTTTCAAGAACATCTATGGAAAATAGTTGAATGTTATGTAGATGATATTATTGTCAAAAGTCGATCGAAAGATGAACATATCCAAGACTTAAAGACAGTATTTGAATTGATGCGCCAACATCAACTGAAGATGAATCCTACTAAGTCTTTCTTAGGGGTCTCTAGTGGCAAATTTTTGTGATTTGTCATTACTTCTCAAGGTATCCATGTTGATCATGATAAAATTAAAGCGATTCTTGAAATGTGTCCTCCGTACAATCTAAAAGAACTCCGTGGCTTCAAAGGTCGCATTGCTTATACCAGGAGATTTGTATCCAATCTTTCCGGGAGATGTCAACCTTTCTTCCGTCTATTAAAGAAAGGTGTATCGTTTGTCTGGGATGGAGCATGTCAGAAAGCCTTCAATGACATCAAGCAATACCTTACAAATCTACCTATTTTGGTACCTCTAGTGGTGGGAAGACCATTTTTGCTTTATGTTCGAGCCTTGGATCATTCACTTGGTGCTCTTCTTGCACAGAAAAATGATATGGGTCATGAACAGGCAATTATTATCTTAGCCGAATGATGGTCGGAGCTGAACACAGGTATACTCCTGTAGAGAAGGAATGCCTGGCCTTGGTTTTTGTTGTTCAAAAGATACGACATTATGTGTCCGGACAGACTATCCATGTCATCTCCAGAATAAATCCTATTCGGGTATTGATGAGAAAACCGAGCATTCTTAACTCTAGGTCAGACACCTGGGCGATGTTGCTTACTCCTTATGACATGGTCTATGTACCTCAAAAATCAGTAAAGGGCCAAGCATTAGCTGATTTCTTGGCAGCTCACCCTATACCTGAAACATAGAAGCTATATGAGGATATTTTGAATGAAGTCGTGGATTGCAACATGAATTTGAAGGATGACATTTGGCGACTATATTTTGATGGAGCATCGCGGGTTGGACCTAAAGGCAATATTATCTCCGGAGTAGGCATCGTCTTGGTCTCTCCTGATAAAATGGTCATATACCGTGATTATTCTCTTAATGAACCATGTTCCAACAATGTGGCAGAATATAATGCTCTGCTGATTGGACTCCAAGTAGCAAAACAATTAGACATTGAATTTCTGGAAGCCAATAGAGATTCTCAACTAATTGTTAATCAGGTCAGAGGGACGTATGAAGTCAGAAATCCTGACCTCGTCCCTTTTCATCAAGTGGTAATCGAATTGGTCCTTTCATTCAAAGGATTCTTCATTGAATTCGTACCACGTTCTCAAAATTTGGAAGCTGATGCTCTTGCTAGTTTAGCCACAGACTTAGCTGTTCCAATTAAAAGACAAAACACCATTACTTTGTTGGATCAAGACTTATTGTGTGTCAAGAATAATTTGCATATTGAGCATAGTTATACTATAGAATAAAGTTCTCAACAAAGGGATTGGAGAAGTCCATTTATTGATTGTGCGGTCTATGGGATTTTACCTGAAGATCCAAAAGAAGCTGCATCAATCAAGAGACGATCATTTCGATTCTACTATGATTCTTCCTTACATATGTTATATCGTCGTTCATATGTCAGACTTTTGCTGCATTGTCTCTCTGAGAGTGAAGCTAAGCAAACACTCCGTGAAGGTCATGATGGTGTTTGTGGTGTCCATCAATCGGGTCCAAAATTGTAAGAACGTATTCAAAGAATGGGGTATTATTGGCCATCCATGATAGCAGATGCTGTGGATTATGCCAGACGTTGTAAAGCATGTCAGATTCATGCCGATTTTATTCATCAACCATCTGAATTTTTACATCCAACAGCAGCTTTTTGGCCCTTCGAAGCTTGGGGCATGGATATTATTGGTTCGATTAACCCTCCTTCTGTCAAGGGACATCGGTTTATCTTGGCTATAACTGATTACTTTTCTAAGTGGGCGGAAGCGGTTCCCCTTGTTGAAGTAAAAATATCTAATGTGGTCAGCTTCATCAAGCATCATATCATTTACCGTTATGGGATCCTCCAAAGGATAATCCATGACAATGGACCACAATTTGCCAGTCAAGCATTTTATCGATTCTGTAACAAAAATCGGATCCAAAATCTGGCTTCTACAGCTTATAATCTAGCTGCTAATGGTTTAACCGAAGCTTTTAACAAGACAATCATTAAACTTCTCAAAAAGTTTGTCTCTTCTAATAAACGTGATTGGAATGAGAAACTTGGAGAATGTTTATGGGCTTACCGAACAACAGTCCAAACTCCTACTGGTTTTACACCATTTTTACTGTTTTACGGAGGTGAGGCTGTTCTTCCACTGGAAATCCAGATTCCATCCCTTAGAATAGCCATTGCTAATGAGCTAACTACAGAGAATAACGATCGATTGAGACTTCAAGAACTTGAAGGATTAGACGAAAAGCGTCATCAAGCACAACAACACATTGAGTTATATCAAGCCCGCATATATCGAGATTTCAATCGTAAAGTTAAAGAGAGGGTATTTAAAGTCGGTAAGCTAGTTCTAGCTGTTCGAAGACCGATGGTGATAACTCATAAGAGCAAAGGAAAATTCCAAGCAAAATGGGAAGGTCCTTATGTGGTCGAGACAGTCTTCTCTAATGGTGCCTATAGGTTGTCTAAACCTAATGGAGATTTGCTCATGATGCCGATCAATGGCAAATTCTTGAAGAAATATTATGTTTGAATTTCTTCTTTATTCCCCAGCTACCAATGTTTGGTTAAGCTGATTATTTGTCTTTTTAAAAGAGACTTTTTGATCTTCTGTCTTACCAGCTGATTAAAAAAGAGAAGGGGATTTATTATTTATCATGTTCTCATTACCTCTGAATAAATATTAAGTCTACTTTTTCTCCTATCTATCATGTCCCTGTGGCCCCTGAATAGATATTAATCTATGCTTCTTTGAGTTGTTACGATCTGTCACGTTCATATTACCTCTGATAGTATCATATACTCTAAATAGAAAACGAGATTTCTTATCTATCATGTCCATATTACCTGTGATAGATATAATTTACTAAATTTAGAAAACTTATCATGTCCATATTACCTCTGATAAATATTTTCTTTTTCATAACTATTGTTTAATTTTAAAATAAATGATAGGGTCACAAAACAAATATTTTATTCATTTTCTGTAAACATTACAGAATGAAAAAGATAGAAGATTACAAAAAATTCTTTATTTGCCTAAGGCGGAGCAGAGACATCTTCAAGAAATTTTTGTAGCTCCGCTAGACGCTTTTCACGAGAGCTCAATACATTCTTAGTAGCTACAGAGCATCGAGCTTCGGAAGTGCAGATATGTGAAAGTCCAGCAAAAGTGACTATCATCTTATCCTTGGCTTCGTCAAGGCTTTTGATAGTAGCCTCTGCTCCAGAGGCTTGTTCTTCTAAAATCGAGCTCTGAGTTAGGTGCTGGTCCCGAGCTATGATCATCTGCTTCCTCTCCGCCTTTAAGCGAGCCAGCTCAGCCTCGACTTCACGAATTCTGTCATTCTGTTGATGAATTCTTATATTTGAAGTTTCATAGGCTTCTTTCTAGATATCCAATTGAGGCTTAGCTTCAGTCAAAAAAGCTTTTTCTTTAGCCACCTTGATGTTGTACTTATGGAGGGCTTCATTGAAAGTCATCTCCTGAGTGTTGTATTTAGCTGATAAAGCGTCATACTCGTCTTGGATGAGACTTTCGATGGTTTTATTTTACAGCTTTAGATATTCTTTGATGGGCTGTTCAAGTCCCTCCATGATTTTCTACAATGCCGCTGCTCTCGCTGCATCATTGAATATGGCGACATTTCTGATAGTAAGATAAATCGCCGCCTTCAGACTTTCATAACTAAGGCCCTTCTTCAGGACCATTTGGATCAGAGCCACCAGAGTCTTATAAAAAGTGTCAGTATGAATCTCAACTAAGAGATTCATTTCTGTACTTGAGCTCGAAGTTGCGACAATTTCTATTAAGTCTCTTCTCTGAAGATTAGAAACAGATATGGTTGCCTTAGTAGCAGACTGAGATAAAGCCATTGTTGTCGCTGTTACTATGGCCAACTGATCCCCAGGAGTTTCAGGGACAGTGTCTTCAACACTTTTTACTCCAGCCATTTCTGGAGTCGAAACTACATAAGTTTCAGTGGCGGTGATTGGTGCGGGTGGATTGGTAGTTATGGCAGCTGACTCCGGTTCGGACATTGTCTCTTCAGGAACTTGTACTAGATCAGTAGTAATAGCCGAGGATGCTATTACAACTTCTCCAGCTTTATTTGATGATTTGACTATGTCTTCATCACCTTCTTCGGTTACCATCTCTGCAGGATCTTCAAGTATTTCAGTTGTAGTGAGTCCTTCTACAACTGGTTCTTCGTTGAAGTCTAATTCTTTCTCAGCAGCCACTTCATCATCTAAAGTAGGTTCTACTGCAGTTTGTTTTTTTATCTCCGCCCTCAGCCGGAGGAGACAATTCTGGCTGAGCCTGTACTTCGGGCTCTTGTTGTACCTCAATAGATAGAGGGCATTCTTCTTGAGCATCTTCTTCTTCTTCTGAAGAATCCTCTTCCTCAGACTCTACATTTTTCTCATAAATGTCTTCTTGAGGAAGAGGAAGAGCCATGAGTTTTGATGCAATGATGACACCTACAAATTAAACAAAATAAGTTAAATCATAATACATAATCTTGTATAGATTTTCTATGATTTATATTTACCTGGAGTAGGTGCAGAACGTGCCAAGTATGAGTCGTAATCCCCATCCCAGTCTTCATCATCAAAAGCCAGGACTGGTTCATTAGAGGGGATAAGCTCTCGATCAACAGTATGTGTAGGGACAACCTCTTCAGTAACTTGTGCCTTTGGTGGCAAAGATAGGTGAAGTGACGAGCTGAGGAGTCCCGGAGATAAGACTACCGCAACTTCTGTTGATGCTACTGGTTGAGATGCAGAGGATTCTTCTCCAGGATGAGCTGAAGAAGATGCAACATGTTGCGGCTCCTGGACCGAAATGTCACTCTCTGGGGTAGCAGCTCTTGATCTAGAAGGCCCTTTGACTGTAACCTTCTTCTTCTTCTTCTCTGGGGTAGTCTTCTCTGGAAGAGTAACAGCTGCATCATGTTTCCGTTTCCGGGACTTGCCAATAAGGATACGTCCCGCAGCTATTTCCCCCATTCCCGTTGGGATTATTTCCAGATACACATCTGGAACATCAGCGTCGTCGGGTATGTCTGATGGTACCCGAATTGGTTTTTCTACATTCCTTTCTTTGGGCCATCGAAGACTCTCCCTCATATTGTACCCATGGGTAAAGGAGCGGATGGATGCGTAAAAGTGAGCATACGTATGAAGTAATCGTAGCTAGGTTATGCTTGTAGCAGTCGTTATTCAAAATTTGGCACCGGTGCAGGCAGTGTAAAATATCTCCAGCCTCTTGCACCATCGATTAGTTTCCCATAATGATAGAAACTAGTGGAAGGATTACCAACATGAAGTTGGTCATATCCAAACTGGCGAGCGAACCGACTTGGTAGATACGGTTCGAACGCACATTTGTCTTCATTTTTGTACATCAGATGTGAAGGTCTGATGCACATTAGCCATTTAAAGACTGGCACAGACAATAAGGTTCTTCCTTCAACTTCATCTTCAAATTGTACACCTAGGCAGTTGGCTGGAACTGGTGGCCGGGTACAGAAAAAGTTCCATCCATAGGAGTAGTTTAACACTGCCCGAGTATCTGCCATCGAAGTTGCACTCCATGTGGCTTTTCTGAACTTCTGGAGGAAGACCTCCGTATCATCTTCTGGGCCTGGTGGCAACAAATTGCAGTTATGATGCAATAGCCAGCCCATCAGGTAAGTATAGGGCATTTCTACCCTAGGGAATACGTTCCAGTGAGGAGCATTGTTGATTAGTTCCTCACCAAAAGTCCTCAAACCTACGTTTATTCGACACACCATTGCCGATAGCAGGTTGATTCTGACTTTAAACACCAAACGTACCACTGGCCATAGCACGTTTCGGTGGATTCTATCAACTTTACCGGTCCCCGGTATAACCCATCTCCTCAACCACAGAGAAAGAAAGCCTGCCAGTAAGGCTTTCTTGGAGATCTTCTGGCTGCCATATCTGAGGAAACTCAAGGCTTCGGTTCCTGTAGGAAATTCCCCAGTCTTAGGGGACAAATATTTGTTCAGAAATTTGTAGCCAACCATCATATCCCGTATTTTATCAGCTGGGATTGTTGAACCAGTGTTGATGGTTGGAGCCTTGTTCTCCTGAAATCTTTCTTTATCATCTTTGGATATCTTATTCTTATAGTAAAAGAGATATGTTGTCCACTTGTTGGTGTACGCCAAATGAGATCCACTTTCATGCATAGTAGTTAAAATCATGTAATGGCACATCAATTCTTCATATACCTTACCCAACTGAGGATTTTTCTTCCTGATTTCTGCTAGTTCCTGGATGGAGGGAACATACTCTTCATATGGGGCTTCCTCCATTGGCAGCTTAGAAATGAATTACATCTCGTGGAGTGCGAGACCCATTTTACCATTTGGGGTCGCAAAAGTTCCTGTTGAACTGATATATATATCTCCATCAGAGCCAGGAACAAATTACTATTCGGTGGTATACCCTGACTAGTGGAGGCTACTGCTTCATACAGGCCGATGTCTTCTAACTCCGTCTGGAAGTTCCTCATAATCTAAACATTAATTTGGATCCAGTTCTGGTTAAAAGGAGTTAGCCACCCTGGTAGCCTGGGGTTGACCTGAGGATATAATACTGCAGCCCTTATGAACTTGTTAATAAACATTTGGGTCTGTACCGGCTGGATCAGAGATGAGTCTTCACTCGGTGTGAATCCAGGCAACAAACCAGAAAAAGGGACAACTCCACCACAAGGAGTACTGGTATAATATCTCATTTTATTGGCCCCATCCCTCTTGAAAGACGATTCTTCCTGGTCTGCCTTAGCTGCTAGGAGTCAAGTTCCATACCATCTGTCGAGGATGGATGGCATGGATAAATGCGGATAGGGGATAATCCCTGTCCATGTCAGGAAGATACATCGCCATCTCTCCAAACTTGAATACCCAAGCCTCTTTCTTGGGGTGTATTTGTGATTTGAAGTCTATCGCATCCCCGAATAAGAAGGCTGGTTTCGAAAATCGTTGGTCATCTAGCGATGCCAACACTTCCCCATTTATCATGGACAACAGCATTCTGTCCCCTTGAGCAGCTATCAGCTGTGCTCTCTGCAAGACATTTCGGATTCGACTGGGGAAACTCCACGTGGGACATGTTCTCCAAATAATTTGAGCCCACCATGCCAGCTGATGAGCCAAATACTTTCTTCAAGTGGGTGAATTTGC
Source organism: Iris pallida (assembly GCA_029216955.1). Lineage (NCBI taxonomy): Eukaryota > Viridiplantae > Streptophyta > Magnoliopsida > Asparagales > Iridaceae > Iris > Iris pallida. The sequence continues at coordinate 10,999,614 of JANAVB010030220.1, forward strand.
AAATCCACTGCCAAAAAAATAAAAAAAATCAAGTTAGTAAAAATCTAATTTGAATTTTTACGTACTCTATACTATAGAGCTTGACTATGCAAAACTTTACGCTTATGCACAAAAAATTAATTTTAAAATTCAAAGTATAAAAGTCCTTTATTTTACGCAAAGTCTTTCACTTGTGAATTTTACGCTGGCATGTGTTGACATGAGCGTATTTTAATTTTTACGCTAGCACGTGTTGACGTGAGCGGATCTCGAATTTTATGCTGGCACATATTAATGTGAGCGTATTGTGAAATTTATGCTGGTATGTGTTGACATGAGCATATTTTAAATTTTATGCTGCACATATTAATGTGAGCGTTTTGTGAAATTTATGCTGGCATGTGTTGACATGAGCGTATTTTAATTTTTATGCTGGCACGTGTTGACGTGAGCGTATTTCAAATTTTATGCTGGTACATATTGATGTGAGCGTATTATGATTTTTACGCTGACACGTATAGACGTGGGCGTATGTTTTTAATTTTACGCTGACACGTATAACGTGGACGTATTTTGTTATTTCAGTTTCTACGCTGACATGTATGACGTGGGCGTGAAATTTGAAGGTTCGAGTTTTCTTCTTCTTCTCCGGCGAACTCGTAGCCAAAATTAGGTAGGGCTTTACCAATCATGGGCGGAGCCACGGCGGGGTTGGTCTGTCTGGGTGCCACCGATGATGGAGTGTTGCTCTCTATACGATCACTCGTCGACGAAACGACGACGGGCTTCTTGTCCTTGCTGCCGGCGGCGGCCTTCTTGGTGGCCATCGATTTAAAAGTTAGAGAGAAAGAAGAGAAAGAGAGCAAGGAGGTTTGGGGATTGCAAAGAAAAAGTAAAGTTCTTTATGAACTCATAAAGCTCAATTTATAGAAAATTTTCGAATTGGTTCAAATTCTCGAAAATTACGCTGACGGTTGGATATCTCGACTTTTACGCGGACTGTTGAGTATCCCGAATTATACGCAGATGACCGTTGAGTATCCCAAATTTTTTGCAGACTGTTGAAATTCCCGAATTTTACGCTTCTGTTCAAAGTATTACAAAATTTAAAAATAATTTAAAAACTTTGAAGGGGGTCTAGTAGGAGCGTAAAAAGTACTTCATAGACCAAGTCAAAGAAGTTGAAAAACTTTACACAAATCAAACAGAATAAAACTCTACGCGAGCTACTTTACGCGAGGGCTATCCGCTGAACTTTATGCGGAGGACAGGCTGTCAGGATGTATTTAATGTGTGTGATTCTTATTCTGACACAATAATTTTTTGACAGTAGGATTGCACAGAAGCCGAGAGGATTTGATTTACACTAAACCCAATGCGATCGTTTAGTGTGCAGATGGGCTACTTTACGCTCAAGAGATGACTTCTTTTACGCACGGAAGCTATTCGTGCTTTTTACGCTCAAAGCTGTTGTGCGCATAAAGTTTATTTGAGCTAATTTTACGCTAAAGGCTGTTTTTTAGCCACTTTTACCCAGGAAGTCTATTTTGGGTTATTTTACGTCCAGTTTGCTACTTTACGCTGGAAGTATACTTTGGATTATTTTTTTACGCCCGATCTTTTCTGGCTATATGGGAACGTGGTCTGTTTACGTGGCTTTCATGCCACACTTATCGAGGGACATGTGTACGTGCTCTCCCCATTTTATTGAAGTAGTGGGACACGTGTCACCATGCGTAGAGATCAAAGCTCTACATGGGACACATGTCATCACGCGTAAAGTTCGTGGGTGACAGTTATTAGCGTAAAGATCCAATTGGGTTGCTTTTTACGCACAATGGGTTTAGTCTATAAGTAGACTTATTTTCAACATAACAAGGCAAAGGGATCCAGAGAATAGACAGGAGAGGAAATTCTGAGAAAACTCATACTTCCATAGTGATATTCCCAGAAGGATTTCTTCAACTTTTTTTCAAGAACAGGGTGAAGCAAAGCAGAAAAGCATTCGACTGTGCCATCAGTGCCATTGTTCGATACCTTTATGGTGACTTAGTTCTTCCGATTGTTCGTCTTCTTTAAGCAGTTTTCTTCATCATCATCGTATGGTCCAAGGAACAAAGTGATCGCTCTCAGATCAGACTTCCATAGCAATACTTCCCAAAACAATTTGTACTTTTGTACTTTTTTTAGTTTTCTTTCAAAAAAGCCAATTTTAGGCATTTTGTTAAGTAAAACACACCACAGATATCACAAGCAAAAAAATTGAGTGAATATATTCTTTTTCTTGTTTCAAAATCAGTTGCATTCACAGGACTACATCTCATGAGCAAAACAGAAAGTTCTTCATCTCTTCATCTGGGCAAGAAGTAAAGGATTACATTTGATGTCCAAAAGAAGCAAAACATAAAGCTAAAGACTGTAACATCCAGTTTTCCAGATGAGGGTAATTTTAAAATTTTGTAATTATAATTATTAATTATTGATTTTTGATTCACACTATGATTTTTAGTAATTTTTAATAATTTTTAAAACTATTTAAAAACTGGTTTAAGTCATGACTTGTGATTTTGATGTGCTACTAGTGAAACCCTAGAGACTGCATGACCTAGGGCCTAACTATGTCATTAGGATGATTAATTATCATTTTTAGCCTAGGGGTAATTTGATCATTTTGACTTATTTGAATTATTTGATGATTTGTTGAATTGGTGAGTTCTAGTTGACTTGGACTTGCTGAGACCTAGTGAACTAGCCTAGAAGCTAACCCTAGCCATGGTAACCTTAGTCTAACTTAGGTTAACCTACTTTTAGTCATTAGAAACTAATTTTGGAATAGGAGGATTAGTTTGAGTAAAATTATTTCATGATTTATGGTTTAATGAAATGACTTATGATTTCATGACTTAATGACTTATGACTTGGCCCATAACTAGAAGCCCTTACTCTAGGGTGCGGGTCGTGACACATTTTTAGTGGTGGCCCATGCAGGTCGAGAGTCGTATTAGTGCGATATCGTGGTAGTACGACGACTTATTTGTACTGCTGCGAGCCTGCGATAGGATTGAGCGATAGGGTTTAACGGAAAGGTACTCAATCACAGTTAGGACTACTTGAGAGATTCTTGGACGACCCTTGAGAATCTCATTATGAACTTCAAATTGAAAATCCTTTTCCTCTTGTTTTGATTCACCCTCACTCCTTGATGTTTAAAGAATCTTAGACTATTAACTTCCTTCATCGTTATCCTTACTTATATTTTGTCTATCTTATGTTGCTAATTTAGCACCAGTTTTGGAAGCTTATCTTATTCAAGCTTGATCATGACATATTTTATTGGGGGCTGGCACCCACTAATATATTGTCTAATCAGAACCGGTGTATGATGGTCTGATCAACCTATTGCACTTTGGTTCCCTTTTCATATGTTATTCTATGTGGAGGGAGACATAGTTAAATTTGCCTTAGAGTCTCATCTATGACAGCTTTGGCAACTCTCTTTGAATTATTTTCATCGCCTATGAACCACGTATTGTACTTAATAGCATCGTCTTTGAACTCTTTATTGTTTTGCCTTTCGCATATTTCAGAAAGAAAAGGCACTGAGGTATCATGTTTAGTTTCCCTATCCAAAGGAAGAAATTGCCTTATTTCTATATCCTTGCATCATCCTTTAAATTCTAATTCTTTGATCGTGACCGGTTGACCGGGTCATCCTCCTTATCATCCAGCGTTTGGGGTCATATTCAATTGAATAAATTCAATTGTGACATGGATATCAAATCTTGGATACTCGTGCTAAGACTTCAATGGCCTCGTTCTCTATCTTATCCAAACTTCGTCATATCCTGAAGTTGATCAACTTAGATCGTGTCGGGACTAAATCTTCTTTTATATATTGTATTATTAGATTTCAATGCTATTGACACTCGTGCCTTAAACCTTCCATTTTGATCATCTTTGGAAGGATAATCCTTCATAATAAATTCCTAGTTGTCTTTACCAGTTTCATATAGGATGGTAGACTGTCCCTTTGTACCTCCTTTTGAGGGAGCTAGTCCACCTGTAGCTCAGCACCAGAGGGGTGGAGCTTTTGTGATGGCGGTCGAGGAGACCGACGCTGTAGGTGATGGGTTAGTAGGTTTGTCCTTCTCATTCTTCTTCCCTACTTTCCTGTGTGATTCTATTAGTACTTGCCAGGATATTATTGTGATTGCTAGATAGTGTAGCTACCCTATTCGAGACTGTGAAATCACGATCAGTAGGATTGTGTTGCTTCGACTTTGATTGATTGGGGGTTTGACCTAGGAAGGGTGCGATCATCTTAATTTCGAGGACAAAATTTTTCTAAGGTGGGTAGGATTGTAACACCCAGTTTTCCAGATGAGGATAATTTTGAAATTTTGTAATTATAATTATTGATATTTGATTCACACTATAATTTTTAGTAATTTTTAATATTTTTAAAACTATTTAAAAACTGGTTTAAGTCATGACTTGTGATTTTGATGTGCTGCTAGTGAAACCCTAGAGACTGCATGACCTAGAGCCTAACCATGTCATTAGGATGATTAATTATTATTTTTAGCCTAGGGGTAATTTGGTTATTTTGACTTATTTGAATTAGGTGATTTGTTGAATTGGTGAGTTCTAGTTGACTTGGACTTGCTGAGACCTAGTGAACTAGCCTAGAAGCTAACCCTAGCCATGGTGACCTTAGTCTAACTTAGGTTAACCTACTTTTAGTCATTAGAAACTAATTTTGGAATATGAGGATTAGTTTGAGTGAAATTATTTCATGATTTATGGTTTAATGAAATGACTTATGATTTCATGACTTAATGACTTATGACTTGGCCCATAACTAGAAGCCCTTACTCTAGGGTGCGGGTCGGGACAAAGACAGACAGAAATACCAAGACAAAAATACGGATATTTATGGGAATCCACAGATCCTAGTTGTGTTGAGGCATATACCATTCCCTCAACCATTTCGTATATGAAGGATCTATTTGATTAAGGTCCTCGTGCGGGGCAGGAGGGTCAGAACTTCCAGTGCTACTACCCTCAGACTTGGGCTCCTCCTTTACAGCAGCTTCAATCTTGGGAGTAATTCCCTCCTCGATGGACGCCAACTCTTCTTTTACCTCAATTTTCGGTATCACCTCCTCCTTAACGAATGGTAACTCTGGTTTGATGATAGAAGGCAGCATCTCCTCCTTCACAACGGTCTCAGCCTTCGGCATGGATGCTGTAATAATTAAAGACAGAAGAGGAAGTCAGACTCAGAAATTCGCAGGAAAAACTAAGTGCTGAAGGGCTTTTATGCACCCAAAGGACTATGTGCCCAAGACAAACATGTGGACGCATAACATACAACAGTACGTAGGTGCATAACATGCAAATAGCTTGTGGACGAATGACATAGCAACATGTGGGCGCACAGCACACCACAGTGTTGGCGCATGACTTCTGTGGGCGCATAATGATGCTCACAGAAGTATGTTGCCTTAGGCACATGCGCCCAGGTAGCAGAAAAGTCTGAGCATCACAAATTAACGCTCAAGACTTTGTTTTTTGAGGCATGGCCCAACCCAGAATCGGGTCCTGGACTGGTGAGGACGCTGTCACAGGAAAAGAGCCACTCGGTGCGGCCCCCTTGTCCTTTGCAGATCTCTTGGCGACCTTGGGAGACATGATTAGTTAAAGAAAGGAGAATAAGAGTCTTTTGAAAGTTCTAAGAGAGAAGAATAATGAACTTTCTCTCTCCTTCAGAGCCTATTTATACGTATAGGCCACTTCCAATGCACTCACTATTTCCTATGCGCCTATGCCCCCATTGTGCAATATGCATCCACAATGGCCTATGTGCCCACGTGAAGATCCAGCCTCTTGCGCACTATACGACTGCCACTTGCTGACGTGGACGACGTATGAAGGATGGACCTCTTCAAATTCCATCCCGATGAATCTGTTAGTCCAAATTTTCGAGAAAGATCTCAAAAGTCGTCTCTCTGACAGGCTGGCCAAATGCCATGCGCCCAAAGAGAGAGGTGTCCTATGCGCCCACTACATCACAAGAAGACGGTCCATGCTTCTTTCAAATTATTTCGAACTCGTTCAAGTATCGAAAACTTTAAAGGGGGTCTTGTAGAAGCATGAAAATTTTAGCAATAAAGCCTTATACGCACAAGCCAATGAGGGCATGTGCGCCCAAGTGAAGCTCCTATGTGCCCAAGTCACCCTGTGAAGCTCCTATGCGCCCATCACCTTGTGAAGCTCTATACGCCCAAGACAAGCTCCCCCAGAAAGAGGGTATATAGCTCTATTCCAGGCTATAAGCCCAAGCCAGAATAGCCCCTGACTTGGTCAAAGCTACGATCAAAACGTGCAACGAAGCGTACGGCCACGTCAGTCTCCACGAGCAGTCGTACATCGAAGCTTGCGGCCATGTCAACACCACGATCAACCCACGATCTCACAGTCTGCATGTGCCTACACCTTATGCGCCCAAGGCAGAACTATGTGCCCACATAAAAACTAGTGTATTTTTCTCATGTGGGCACATAACATCATTCCAGCTCAAGAACGACTATAAAAAGGGCTCATCCCTCTTCAAAACACATAATGGAGAGCATTTTCAAGAGCCAAATTGCGGCACTTCTTGCCAGTGAGCCGAGAGTTAGCAATTTTCTTAGGTTTTCTCCCACTTTTGTAATCGGAGTGTCAACGGAGTAAAGGAGCAACTGCCGCTCGATCTCCATCATCCAATTCCCCAGAATTCTTTTTTGTACTCGGGGATCCTCAGCACAGGATCTCTCAGGCGTACTCGATTTGTGGTACCATGTGCCAATAAATAAAAGACAATGTTTCTTCTTATTTTTGTGTGTGTCCACATTGCAGTTACGAAATCTATGGAAGGAGAATTAGTCAGCCAAGAGGTCGGACCTACATAATAGGAAGGGCCTATTTCATCAAGTTTGGTTTTATAGACCTAATATGGCGATGGGCTATGAAGGGTTTAGCTGAGTCTCAATAGGTTCCCTAATTGGACTTCAATCTTTGATTGCATGAACTTTAGATTTTAATCTATAGTAGCTGGACAAAATTTTATAGAATTTTAAACCGTCCCTATTAGGTTAGGGTAATGTAGAATAGGTTCAAATTCAAGTGGCTGGGCAAATTTCCCGTCGGGTTGGTAGAATAGGTTTTGTAAGTCATGAGATGCGCCTTCCGTGATTTTTGTGTTTAAGTAGCACACGAGGGCTCTATTGAGTGGCACACTAGTGGCATATGCGTAGAGGGCTTCGAGTAGATCACAACCATATAATGGGCTAAAAGATTTGAGTCAAGGTTGGATCTTTAACTGTAGTCGAAAAGTACATCGATGTTATGGTAAAGGTTATCGCTAGTCCCTTTTGACTTCAAAGTCGTATCATAATAATAGATTACAAGGAGTTGTGTTTGAGTGGGACATGATATGTCTACTTGAATGTGGACTCGTTTAAGTTTTGCATATAAATTTTGTTGGAAGGTAACAGCTAGTATTACACTCCAAATATCAAAGTTACGGTAAGGGACACAAAAAGATCTAAAAAAAGTGGGAGTTCATGAGTCACTAATTTATCATCCTAGTGAGAACCAATTTATCTCAATCAATCGGTGATCCCCTAATTCCTAAAATTAAGAATGGCTTACAATCTATTCACTCTAGAGACTAGGACATAGTTTTAGGAATAATGAGGTTAGGAATATTTGAGTTGCGATATTGTACCTTGACCATTGGTAATAATAAGTCATGATGTGATTGATAACATGATAGGGTAGTTGTGAATTAGTTTCGAGGATCATACCCCGAGTACTAATAAATGGAAATGATCGCGTATAGTGGCACCTGAATCGATAAGATAGAATGACCCACTTGTCCATGGTATACGAGAGTCTATCGGTGGGATAACAAACTCTAAAGCACATCATGGGAAAGATCCCTAACTACTAAGTCATGAATTTCTATTTGTGTCAAACCTGCCAGACTTTAGTCACAAGGGTTCTAGAGGTATTGAATGTAGTAATCATGCATCACTTGTTGATTACTAATACAACATAATGATGGGGCATCATTCTACAGATTTTGGCTAAGCTGGTGAATGTTTTGTTCTAATACTAAGTCACTTCTTTGATAATAGAATTTTGTACCTAGAGTAACATCTGCTGAATCTCTAATCTTGGAATGGGTGTCTACCACAGTCCTTGCAATGCTTGTCATTGTTTTGGTCTATTCTTTTCTGTCTAAACTGTGGGAGCCTAGTCAAGTAAGGTTTGAGTTAAGGCATACGGGTTTTTAGTTAAGCCCAGAAGCAAGATGAATATTTAGATACTCACAATAATTGATTCCTAGAGATTAGATAGTCTCCTAGGTTTGTGGTTTACCCGAAGGAAAGATCTTACTCATTTTTTAAGCTCAAATGACTAGAAGGTCACGATATTAGTATTAGAGTCGAGGGAAGGACGAGCAACTTTAGGCAAGGTTATAGTTATATGGCTTGGCCAATGGTTGCTATACTTGTGCATATAACTAGCATGGCCATGGGGATACTCTGTATCTATCTAGCAAATACGAGCATTCGTCTTTCCAATCAGTGAAAGATAAAAGCAATAAAGAGTTCAAGAAGGATGTCATTGAATACAATTACGTGATTCAAAGGCGAATGTGTAATTCAAGAGGAATTGTCAATGCAGTCGTGGATGAGATCCTAGATACCTCTATATCTCAATCCACGTGGGATAATCATATAAAGAGCGAACCAAGTGCACTATGGTTGATCAGACCACAACATATTGATTCTAATTAGACAATATGCTTGTGGGCGTCCCCAGTATATATGTATCCTGAACAAGCTAGACAAAGAATAAGCTTGTAAAAATAGGCTGTAAATAATATCATCATTCATGGTAGTTTAAAGTATAAGTACGGGAGAATACATTGAAAGCAGTAAGAAATAGTTCAAGTTTCATAAGGATCTAAGTCTTATCCGGTGTGCTTGAGTATACAGTCGTCCTACTGGTTCTTATATCAGGCCTTGGTTGACCAATGGGTATGGGCTACAAAATCTCTATATTCTAGGTAACATCTCTCCTATACTAGCATATATTCATTATCACTCTATTACACCTTAATACTAGGTTACAGGGATACGGGTGGTAGGTTGTAGTCATACTACTCAACTTATAAAGTCAACTAATAGAGTAACTGAGGAATATAACACGTATACTCGTATGAGTTATCTTCTAACCTCCCTATTCAGTACGAAAGAAGATAAGATTTACAGTGAAAGGAATCAAGCAGAAGGAAGTCAAGGTAATCGGACGAGAGTTCGAGATTTGGAATCAAGGGAGAAAGTCAAGCTTGTGGATGAGATTCCTATATCCTAATCCTATATGCAGGCTCACATCGGTACAGTAACATAACCGAAGTGACAATCTCGACCTGTATGGGCCACCACAAAAATATGTAACGCCCTAGTCCCAAAATACTTAGGACTAAGTACGTAAACATGCCAGGTGTATACATACAAAGTATACTCCAATGTATGAAACCCCGTATGAATACATAATATGTACAATGCAGTAAAACCATGATAACTAAATCTCATCCACAATAATAAAGAATAATATTATAATCAATTTAAGAATTTGTCATTTATACATGTAGTTGGGCTAAGAAAAATCTACCACCAACCAATTTAAATGAAAGAAGATATACAAGGAAATGATGAAAAAAATGGCAAGACGAACCAAGAGCAATTATCTTCGAAGAAATGGAGAAGATCATGGCCTTGGCTAGAACACCTGTAAAAAGTCACAAAGCACACACCTGGAGAGATAATCAGGTCCTCAGAGGGACGTAATAAGATACATAAAGAACATTCCATATAATCTGTGATATATAATAGAGAGTAAAAGAGGATGCATGCAATATGATGCCTACCAATTCTACAGTAAAAATGCAACTAAGAACAAACCTTAAATGCATGGGCACTCTGGCTCATGTGCAGGAACTCAGGTATGGTCCCATCAGGATACCAGGGACCTCAAAGCATTACATTTCTCGAATGTCAGAGGCCAACAGGAAATCAGGTATCAGGATTCAGGACCATATCTCCAGTGGAAATAACCGACAATAATAGGAAAGTGCATACGTGGCCCATACATTAAGGAACTGTTCTCCCCACCCAATGCCTAGTAGGGTCACATCCATGACTCATAGAAATCTCGAGCAACTGCCAAGTCTACTAGCATACAATTCTATTAGCAGTTACTCCTAACCGTCGCACGTCTCATACGTATCGGTGGCCGGCCGACTGCACAAGTACGTGTCCTACATGTGACTCACATCACGTGATAAAGTATGTGTCAAGGCTGCATGAGATATACCAATACCTCATCAACAAAGGGGTGGTCACTAGACTAAGTTAATTCAAGAAAAATAAATAAAAGCAAGAAAAACAGCTGACAAAGTCGCTTGCACTCAAGTGTGACTTGGATGCACAGTTTTATAATATCAACAAATAAGAAATACAAAAAATAACAACTAAAAATAAGAATATATAAATCACAGAGTAAGGTGGCAAGGTATCTTACCTGATTCCGTATGACTGCTCGTGGAGATTGACGTGGCCGCATGCCTCGGCCCAAGATTGATCGTGGATGTTGACCAGGTCGTAGGATTGTTTCTGCCTTGGGCACATAGTGCTAGAAGCAAACTACGCACCCACACTTGGGTACATGTTTTTACTGCATGGAGAAAATACTGTGGGCTCATAACCCCTTTAGCCATGTGGTCGCATAGCCCCTTTATCATGTGGGCGCATAATCTCATCTTCATGTGGGCATATAGTCCTGTATTTTCATGCTTCTACAATATGCTGTCAGTTGTCAGGCAATGATGATACCGTTATAGTTTTTCAAAGAGACCGCATATGGCACTCGTGTAACCTGAGGCTGGCACAACCTGATGTGGCGCAACCTATGTTGGTACGACTTATTGTGGCGTAACTTATTGATATGATGCATTTTGATGAGATGACTTCTGGATGAGTAGCATAGCTAGATTTTTTAGCCTCTATAAGACCCCCTTCAAAGTTTTCGAAACTTGAAAAGACTTCAAAGTTTTAAAATACTTTGAATTAGAATATTTTTGTCAGGGTTGTGCCAGTCAAACTCAAGGCCGATTCTTTAGCGCAAGTTGCGCGATTCAGCTTTATTTGCAAAGCTATAAATAGCCATACCCTTTGGATTTTTCATCCTTCACAATTGTTTGAGATTTCTCGAGAACCCTATTTCTTCTCATTCTTCTCGATCTTCGAGAGCTTCGACCACTCTGTCTCTTCTTTTTCTAGACTCAGAAGCTTCTTCGACAAACCCTAATGGCAACCGGAAGATTCGATGTTAAGAGAGGAGACTTTGCTGAGCCTTTATCTCTTGCTCCACTATGCAGAGAGCAGCGACATGCGTGTCAGTACGTTCCGCCTTCGTCACGACGAGAAATTGTCACGGCTACGGAAGGTGAGCATTTCGATCATTGATCCTTGCATCGATCATATCTACCAAATCTCTTTTTAAGGGTTTTGGATTAATACGTTCATTGTTTGCCCTCTCTTTTTAGAGTTTGGTGCACTTTCTGACTTTTGCCACCCTTTTAGGGTTTGGTTGCTATCACCATGAGCGATGCAACGCAACAGAGATGTTGCGATATGCAAAATATGGCGCAACACAGATATTGTGCTATATGGCACAATACATATGTTGCACTATAAAATACGGTGCAACAGAGATGTTGTGCGTGGTGCAATACAGATGCTGCACATGGTACAACACATCCGTTGCGCAACATGGAAGTTTTGGTGCAACCAGTGATTTTTGTACAGATTTGATTATTATATTCTGTAAATTCACTAACTTCTTCTCATTCACTTCTTGTAGGGAATCGGTTGGCAAGATTCTTCAGAACTGTATCGGTGATGTAGGATAATGTGAAGATGAATCGTCTGACACACACATCAGACAGCTCAGAACTCTTCATATTTTATAAGGGCTTTCCTCAGATGGTAGGAAGCGCCTTTATACATGAGAGTTGGATGGTGGAGGCACAGAACTAGGAATCGTATCACAAGGGTGATCTCATTCCTACTTCCTACAAAGGGTCATCTTTTCTCCTCCAGTTGTATTGACAACAACTTGTCTTCGACCTGCCGTACCGTGTCGTTCTCCTCTCGTCTTTCTGAGAGAGAAGACTAGAGTTGATTTCGGTGCCTTGCTCACTGCTTCAGGTCGAGTCGACATGGAACTGGCACCAACAAGAAGATCCAAAGATGTAATAGATCGCCATTTGTTGTATCATAATAAAAATTCGAGATGTAATAGATTTTCATTAAGATGTGTCTATGTTTTAAAGAGAAAGAATAAAGAATGATTTTCTTTCTTCTTTTTATTAGAATCTTTGTGGTTTTGAGAGTAATATGGATGTGATGAGTGTTTGATATAGAAAATAGAATTCAGAGGTAATGTGGGTGTGAACTCATTTTTCTATTGATGATCTTCAAGTCAGCTGGGACTTAAAGACATGATATCATGTCTAAAAAGACGATATCTGTGATAATACGGATTTATCTTTTGAGTCGACTAGGACACAAAGATAAGATATCTTTCAAAATAGCTGGGTTTTAAAAGACAAAATTGATGATTCGGATGGACTCCACTGGGGATTTTGATACTTATTATCTATGGCCTTATTTAAGAGAAAGTAAATAAACGATAATAAATGTAGGCCTGTTCGCGAAATAAATAGAGACGAAAAGATTGATGAATGAGATGTCATGCCTTTTCGAGGAAAGATCGTTTTGATTTTCGAGACAGACAATAAATGAAGATCTATTCACAAGATGAATATAGATGAATGAATAAACATGCCTTTTTGAAGAAAGGATATTTCGGTTCTCGAGACAGACTATTTGGCATTTCTGTCTATAAATAGTACGGAACCTTTTTAAGGATGTTGTCAACACCTATTCTTTTATTGCAAATGTCTTCTGAAGATGTGCCCAAGGAGACTGAGGTCATCACGAAGATCGAAGCCGCTATCGATATTTATTCTGATGAGCCTCCGCTGCCTGTTCAGAAAGAGGAGGGGGAATGCTCTTCTGTTCCTGAGCCAAAACAGGATATCCTTGCCAGACTGTTGGAGACTGGTAGACTACCAAGGAAGAAACTCTGAGAAAGGCTACCTGTGAATTGCTGGTGTTATCATACAATAATGTCTTTGAGCTTCTTGCGAAATATGTCTTTGATCAATAGGTCTCTAGTTCTCGTTGATTTTATGTATTTTCTTCTGTCTGAGTTATTCAATAAAAGGAATTTTATTTATATTTAGACGTGTTTTTATACATAGTATTTCTTAAGAAATTTGCCATTGATAGGCATCATAGCGACTCGACCATCCATACCAGTTAGTTGATAAGCTCTGTTTGAGAAAACTTTGCTTACAACGTAGGGACCTTCCCACTTTGCTTCAAACTTGCCCTTGCTCATGTGCGTCATTGTCATAGGACGTCTGACGGTTAGAACTAGTTCTCCATTCTGAAATGCCCGTACTTTAACTTTACGGTTGAAAGCTTTTGATATACGGGCTTGGTATAACTCAATATACTGCTGAGGTAGGAGTCGTTTCTTATCTAATGCTTCAAGCTCCTGAAGTCGAAGACGATCTTTATTTTTCGTTGTGAGTTCATTGGCAATTGCAATCCTTAAAGAGGGGATTTGAATTTCTAATTGTAGGACGGCTTCGTATTCACACACCAAGGAGAAAGGTGTGCAACCGATTGGAGTACGTATAGTAGTACGATAAGCCCACAGACATTCTCCAAGCTTTTCACTCCAGTTTCTTTTATTGGTAGAAACAAATTTCTTGAGAAGCTTGATTATAGTTTTGTTGAATTCTTCAGCCAAACCGTTCACTACAGAATTGTAGGCCGTGGAAGCAACTTTGTTGATTCTGTTATCATCACAAAATCGAGTAAACTTTTGACTGATGAATTGTGGTCCATTATCATGAATAATTTGTCGAGGAATGTCGAATCTGTATATCACATGATGTTTGATGAAGTTGATGACACTGCTGGTCTTGACTTCAGATAAAGGTATGGCTTCCGCCCATTTCGAGAAGTAATCGGTTATAGCTAGTATAAACCGATGTCCTCTAGATGACGATGGAATGACAGGACCAATAACATCCATACCCCAAGCTTCAAAGGGCCATGATACGGCAGTCGAATGAAAGAACTCGGACAGTTGGTGGATGAAGTCTGCATGAATTTGACAGGCTCGATATTTCCTTACATATTCAATGGCATCTGATACCTTAGTGGGCCAATAGTAGCCCATACGTCGGATGCGATCTTCTAACTTACGACCAAGGTGATGTGCACAACATACCCCATCATGAGCTTTCCGTAGTATTTATTTTGCTTCATCTCCAGCAAGACAACGTAAACGTAGACCATCAAATGTTCTTCGATAAAGAGTCTTAGAAGTATGATTATAATAAAACCGAAGTGAACGCCTACGGATCGTTGTAGCTTCTTTAGGATCTTCAAGTAAAATTTCACGTACCACAAAATTAATGAAAGGAGCTCTCCAATCTTCTAATGACATTGATTTCAGTTGAATTGCTGAACTCAATATTTGAATTATCCTCAATGCAAATAAGTCTCTATTAGTGACGACAATCATCTATTACCTTTTCACTGGGATTGCTAATATGGCTGCCAGATTAGCCAATGCATTAGCCTCTGTTTTGCATGCCTGACGTATATGTTCAATAAAGAAACCCTTGAACGATGTAGCCAACCTAACTGCTGCTTCATGATATGGGACAAGATCCTGGTGTCGAACTTCATACACGCCTCTAACCTGATTGATAATCAGTTTAGAATCTCCATATACTTCAAGATATTCAATATCTAATTATTTAGCTAATTGAAGACCAATAAGAAGAGCATTATATTCAGTCAAATTATTGGAACACGCCTCGTCTAAAAAATATGCTCTTTGAATAACTAATCCTTCTAGTAAGACGAGAATGATTCCAACTCCAGCGACAATGGTACCTTTTGGTCCTATTCTGGATACACCATCAAAGAATAGATGCTAGGTAAGAATTTCTTCTGAAATCATGTTGGATTCCAAAGTTTTATCTGGAATCTCGTCATAGAGTTTAGATGTTTCGGGAATTGGATGAGCTGCCAGGAAGTCAGCAAGAGCTTGACCCTTAACAGACTTTTGAGGAACATAAAGCATATCATATTATGCTAATAATATGGCCCATGTAGCAAGCCTAGAATTGAGTGTACTGGGCTTCTTCATCAAGACCCGGAGAGGATTAACTCTAGAAATAACATGAATAGTTTGGCCAGTGATATAATGCCTCATCTTTTGAACGAAAAATATCAAAGTTAGACATTCTTTTTCTAATGGAGTGTATCGATGTTCAGCTTCGATCGTTGTACGGCTAAAATAATAGAAAGCTTGTTTATGACCTCCTTTATTCTTTTGAGCTAGTAGGGCACCCAATGAATGGTCCATTGCTCAAACATACATCAGAAAGGGTATCCCTGAAACTGGAGGCACTAGAACTGGAGGGTTCATCAAGTACAGCTTTATGTCTTCAAATACTTATTGATATTCTTCAGTCCAAATAAAAGACACCTTTCTTCATAAGTTGAGTGAATGGTATACAGCGTCCAGAGAGATTTGAGATGAATCTCCTGATATACGCAAGCTGTCCCTGGAATCCTTGTAGCTCTTTTAGGTTGTATGGAGGACGCATCTCTTGAATGGCTTTGATTTTCTCAGGGTCAACGTGTATACCTTTAGAGGCAATAACGAATCCAATAAATTTGCCACTAGAGACTCCCATGAATGACTCGGTGGATTCATCTTGAGTTGATGCTGGCGTATTAGATCGAATATAGTTCTCAAGTCTTGAATGTGGTCTTCCTTTAGACGACTTTTGACAACAATATCGTCCACATAGCATTCAACTGTCTTTCGTAAATTATCACGGAAGATAGTACTCTTGGCCCGCCGATAAGTTGCACCAGCATTTTTGAGACCAAACGGCATGACATTATAGCAATAGACTCCAAGACAAGTGCGAGAAGATGTATATTTCTCATCTTCTGGATGCATCTTGATTTGGTTATATCATGAGAATCCATCCATAAAAGACATTCGTTCAAATCCGCAAGTATTGTTGATCATGACATTAGTGATCAGAAGAGAAAATTCGTCCTTGGGACAAGCTTCTTTAAGGTCTCTAAAGTCAATGCAGACTCGGTCCTTCCCTATTTTCTTTAAAACTGGGACAATATTAGCCACCCAGTCAGGATGTTGTTCTTCTCTGACGAAACTACAGGCTATGAACTTCTTGACTTTAGCTTCTATGGCATCCATCATGTTAGGTCAAAATCGACGCTGTGGTTGCTTGACTGCCTTGCATTCGCTATAATGTTAAGTTTATGGGTAGCAATCTGGAGATCTAGTTCCGGCATATCTTCATAGATCCAAGCGAATACATCAATGTATTTCCTAATAAGTTGGATCAGTTCTTGTTTATCCGCTTCAGGGAGGCTTTTGCTGACGAATATTGGTTTTAGAGAAGTTTCATCTCCAACATTGACTTGAACCAATTGATGTTCAGTAGGTGGCTCACGTTGCTCAAAGCGAAGTTCCCATTGAGTATCCATCCTTTGTGCCCAAGGATCAGATTCAGAGGCTTCGGCATAGTTTTCTTCATCTTCCGAGAACTCGGCAGTTACCATATTGGAAGATAGAGTCACTCGATGGACATGCCCTACACTGGTATCTGAATCCCATAAAATAGAATCAGAAGAGTTAGATCATTCTTTTTCATCGGATTCAAAGGCTTCTGGAGTCGGAATTAGCGAGGCATAACCCAATCCCCACTTTTTTTGTTGTAATATTGTTGTGACTTTCCTTTTGGAGCGGGAATACAAATAGGAGTTCGTCTTCCTTTACCACCATTGAGACCAGCTTTAAAATTATAGTCCATCTTTTGAATGATATCTATTGATTGTTGACTATAATGACGTAGTTGAAGTCTTCCGTTATCGTGATTTTCTTCTTCACTATCGGGCGTGATCTTCTATTCTGTTTCTTTATTGAAAAGTATAGGAAGTTCATCTTTCTTCCTGGAAGGAACTAAGAAGAAGGAGTCCTGTATTGGTTCGAGCAATACTTCGTCTTGGAGAGGTTGAACTGCTCCTACGGTAAGTGGTTCGAAGTTATCTAGCATTTCTAAATAACATCGAGTATAATAAAAATCGTCAGTAGACTGTAAAGGAGATGCTACTTTATTGATTTGTAAATCATCATTTACAACAGGATTCTTACCTTGCCAGTAGGCTTAGTAAAGTTGATAACCAAAGGAGGAGAAGGAGGATTTTTGGCCTTAACAAAAGGCTTAGTAAGGTTGATAACCAGAGGAGGAGAATGAGAAGGTTTGTTACGACGAAGGTCGATAACAAGAGGCTCAGAAGAGGTGAGCTCTCTTTGTTCCCTTTCTATAGCAGGAGGCAATTTATTATGAGAGAAAAGATGGATAGTCAATGCCTGAGAAGAAGAGGGACGAGTAGTACCTCCTTTGACGGGGATTATGAGAACATCTTTTGAAGTATCCTTCTGATCTTCCTCACTATCGATCACTAATACAACCTTCATGAACTCTTCCTTGTACATCCGAAAATTAGTACAATATGTTTCAATGCCCTTGAAAGGATTTAGTTCAGCTACTTCCTTCTGGACTTCTCCATTGACGTCTATATATTTGAAGAATTGGTGTAGAGTGGGTGGTACGATCTTATGCTCATACAGAAAGGGTCTCTCCAGCAAGGCATTATAGGAGCCATGATTATCGATTACGTAAAAAGTAACCTACGAAGATTACCTATTTGAACTTTCAGGCGGATCTTTTCCAAAGGTTCACTTCTTCCATAATTAAATCCCAAGATTGTCGTGATGTTTGTTGAAAGATTATGTACGAAAATCTTTAATGCATCTAGTAAAGTCTTTGGCATAATGCTGAGCGCAGACCCAGGTCAATTAAGATGCGATTAACCTTCATAGTATTGACATATCCTGTGAAATAGAGGGGTCAGTCATGACGATTATCTTCCAACACCATATCATCTTGTGTAAAGGTGATGTTGGGCATCAGCTCCATCACACTATGACAATAAAAGCAAGTTACTGGTTCCTCTTCTGGCTTCTTGAGGAGTGCTAGACAAGTATCAGCTTGCATCAAGGCTTCATTAATGTCTCTCGACTTTCTTTTGAGAGATGCAGTAGTTCAAAAATTGATAACCTTGCCGGGTTATTAGCTAGCTGAGCTAGTATATCAATGTTATATAGCTTCTCGAATCCTAGAACTGGTGTCTTCTTCAATACTTTGTCAAAGCGACACGCTGCTTTCCTTTGTCAGCAGTCGTTGGTTTGGAAGGAGTTGGTTCCACTGGAGGTGATAAAATTGATGGAATATTGACAGCAGGAGAAGATGATGCTGGAGGAGTCTCTGGAGCTAGAACATGATTCTTCTAGCCTTCTGAATAGTCTCTCAGGTAAATTCTTTCAGACTTGGTACCAGTTAATACGACTTCTTCGGATACAGGTTTGAAGGACACCATATTGTACCTTTTTGCGTGGATCTTACTTCTGAAAGGTTTATTTTGAGAAGATGAAGAGTTTGTCCACTAACCCAAACCAACCCAAGATTGGTTATGAGAAAGGCATAGAGAAAGTGGTACGGGAGATCCTTTTCCATGATTCAAGCCGGAAGCCTTTTGTAAATCATATTCCATCTTTATCATTAGTTCACGAGACTGTGGACTATACAGATTGAAAGTTGGTTGATATTTGGCTTCTGACTTTGATAGTGTTGTCTCAGAAGGAGAGAAATAAAAAGGATCTGCAGCAGAAGTGAAAGTGGTAGTTAAAGAAGGTGCTTCAAAATCAGCCACTAAATTAGGAGGACAATGTTCACCCAACGAAGTCATGTGACATGACTTGTATTTAGTTGCTTTCTTGGACTTTAAAGAAGGTGCTTCAAAATCAGCCACTAAATTAGGATGAATCCATATGATTTTCCTTTATCAGTAGACAGAGGAACAAGACCATCAGTTCGTGCAGGTGGAAGATTAACAATCTCTAAGGTAGTTCTCGGGATGGGAATGACACTGCCTTGCACAAGTTGAGCAGAAAAATCGTCAAAGTGTAGAGAGACGACGTTAGCCGTTACAGTCTTTTTATCTTGTTGTAAAGTGATTGTATCAGAATTAACCATCTCCTGGATCTTACCTTTAAGCACATAGCATGCTCGAGTCGGATGTCCGATAAATCTATGGTAAACACAATATTTAGGGTGGTCAGTTTTACCTACTTCATCTGGCTATTTTGCTTCTGGCAGTTGAAGTTTGTCGCTCTTGATCAGACAATCAAAGATACTGATGACATCATATTCATGAAAAGAGTATTCTTCTTTCGGATGTGGTGCCCTTTGTGGTGGTGCCGTTGGAGTAGGTGTTGATCGACCTATGTTTATGGCTAGAGTTTATTTTCTTTTGACATTGATAGCCAAAGTTTCTTTACTCTTGCGGTTGTCCTGACGGCCACCGTTATTTGGTGTAGCATGGTCATCTTTGTCAAGATTAGGCATCTGAATACCCAATTATTTGAACTTGTCGATACTTTCTTCTGCTGCTTTACCACTTACTATGAATGAAGACCAGTCCTGGAATTGTGTCGATCCCGTCCACATGCTGATTATAAATGACATGTTTGACTTGCAAGTATCTATAGTCAAAGCATCTGGAGTTCCAAGAGGCATTTTGAGTGCCTCACGGCAGAATCGTTCAATGAAGCGTTCAGTTGTTTTATTGTGTCGCTGCTTAATTTTAATAACAGCAGACATAGTCATATCATTTGTCCCCTCATAAAGTCATTCCAAGGACATTGTTTGAATCCAGAGAAAGAGGTTATACAAACATCTGGCAAACTACGGTACCAGTAGTAAGCTGCACCTACTAAACATCCGATGAACACTCTAGTGACTAGAGCTTCATTTGGCTGGAGTTGATCAGTCATTACCTCAAAGTGTGCTGCCATCAAACAACATAATTGTAGGGTATTTATATTTAGAAGGAAATTGAACTTCCTTCCATTCTATGGGATAAGACTGCTTGATCCCAAGCTTCTACAAGCCGTCTTTCCGTTTGAAAGCCTCATATTAAGTATATGAAAATTTTATGGCCTCATTAGTATCCTCCAATGATTGTGGAGTAGTAGATTGATTTGATATGTTAGGAGGGGGTACTGCATGATAAGTACCACCCCCAGCATCAGATTGACTTAGAATAGTCTGCACAGGTATAGAAGCGGTGTGAGGAGACTGTACCTCTAGACCAATATTGACAGGAGTTGATGTTGTTATAGGTTCTTGGGTCGGAATTAGATTTGCGACTGGTAGAACCGTATGTTGTGTCATAATTACCGTATGCATGCCTGTCATCATCTCAACCATATTCTTCAAACTAGCCTCCAAAGCAATAATTCTCTGCTCTTGACTGTTAGAATGGAAAGTATCTTGATCTTCTGTGACGACATAAGCAGTCACTTCTTTAGCCATTGAAGACGAGCTAGTTGAAAAGATGGTCCTTTCGAAACTTTCACAATCAGCATCAAAGTCATATAAGGAACCACCCCCAGAATAAGTGATCGGGATATTGGAATCAGAAAGATTCCTTTGACCGATTGTTTCTTGGTCGGAAGAAAGATCCCTTTGACCAATTGTGTCTTGGTTGGAAGAAAGATTACTTTGACCGATTGCGTCTTAGCTTCTTGATCTAGTACATTGGTATACTCCTTCGTCGGATTCATGAATTCGATCTAAGTATTGTTGACTGGGATTGCGGGATACATTACGTCTCGGGCATTTTCCACCCCCAGTGCTTCGAGATGTCATGTTGACAGATACATACAACAATTCACCTTCATCCAGTATCATCGGTTGAGGAATCTGAGAGTAATTCAGACGGTCGAAAACGGACCATTTAGCTGATTGACAACAGCATTTGATAACTACCTCATGGTGATGATTACAGTGATGTTCTTGGGAATGCATTGGATGAGACAGATTTGGGATCTTACGCTTTCATTTAAGAACTTCACGGAGATCGATTACAACATCAGGATAGAAGAGGTCAAAGGAACATATTCTTTAATAATATTAGGAACATAATTCCTATTCGTGAGATGTCCCATTCCTTGAGTGTACAATGAAGTGCTAAGTTGGTTAGCATAGGTAAAATAATTCTTGACTTCAGAAGTCTGCTTCTGGCATAAGTTACCCATTGTTTGCCATTGATTGTAAAAGTACAGAACAATTATCGGAGGACTGAACTTAGACTCACAATACAAACTCGCTCCTACAAAGAAAGCCTAGGGACGAAAACCTAGGTACAGCAGTCTAAGTACGATTGTTTATTTTAGATTCTGGGGGGTGACGATAGTGGCTCGGGAAAGCGACGGCCGCTCTGCCTTACTCCTTGGACGATCGGTACGCAGCCTTGACTCGGGGAAGATCTGCTTGGTCGTTGACGAAGAAATACCTACTTGCTCTCTCTCTGATTGCTCTCCTGGCTTCTCTCTCTGTGTGTATATTCTCTCTCTGACTATGGGGGAAGTCTCTCTGTGTATACGTATTCTTCTCTGGTTTCTTTTTGTATATCTCTCTATATATTACAAGGGAATGGTACCTTGCTATTTATAATAGTGGGATATGATCGCTAGGGTTGCCAATGATTAGCTCTTGGAGATGGCGGCGGCTTGGGGATTGATCAATCTAGGCCGTTCGTTTCTGATTGTGACGAATCAGAACCATTAAGGATAGATTACACCAAATCCCCATTAGCAATTAATGCTGATTGGCATAAATCTTCCTTATAATGATTCTCTTATATCTGCGAATAAATCAAATTTATTCTCCTGCCATGTGCCCCAGATCATTGGGATTCGACCCGATCTTGGATTGCCATAAATCTGGGAGATTGATCGGCTGAGGACACGTATCCTGAGAGCCAATGGTGAGACTGGAACCGCATGCAAATTGGGCCGCATGAGATTTGGGCCGCATAAATTTTGGGCCGCATAAGACTTGGGACACGTGTCAGGACTGTCTGGGCAGTGGCCCCCTCCTTCAGACTTCTGAACCATATGATGAGCCGTATGAACCGCATAATGGTGTGTATGCTTGAGCCGCATGGGCATGATCTTCTTGAGCCGCATAGGGATGATTCCACTCGAGCCGCATGGGACAGCTTCACTCTGAACCGCATGGGAAGTCTTTACTTCGAGCCGCATAAGTACACCCACGTGGCAGGGCCACGTGGCATTTTGTTGTTCTCGGGGGATTGTGTCAGAGATTTCTTTCTCTTCCCTAGAGATTCATCATCATGACAGAGTCATAATTACCTGCTTTGGTGTCAGGTCTGTCAACTTTTCAGTGGGGTCAGCCGTCAAAGCAATTAATGCAGCATGGATCGGAGGGGAGCACTGTCACGCCACGTGTCTTCTGAGCCGCATGGAATGCCTCCGGCCGCATAGCTCCTTATGCCGCATGACTCCCTGAGCCGCATGCATTTTCTGAGCCGCATGGGTCTTTCTTGGCCGTATGAGTCAATTTCTTTAGTATTTTCTATGCTTCTACAGGACCCCCTTCAAAATTTTCAATTTGTAAAATTGAAATACTTTGAATAAGAAGCATGGCCGTGCTCTTCTAACCGCATATGAAACCCTGACCGCATAGAGATCTTGGCCGCATAGATTGTTCAGCCGCATAGCTGCTCGCCACGCCATTATGTCATGCATGCAAACCTTTTTGGGGCAGGATCCTAGGAGTTTCTGACCTCTAATTAACTAGTCAGTATCGATAGCCGAAGAGTCGACTACTTTGTACGAAGCGTCGGTCTTGGTCCTCCTTTTTCTATAAATGGAAGGGTATTTAGAAGGATTTCTCTCTTAGACTCTTTCTGATTAAGATTTCTGTCTTGCTTCCTTCTTCCAACTGACAAACCACGATGGCACCTAGGGCTTCCAAGGCAGTGAAGAAGGTTGTGGCTAGGAGCAGGAAGTCGGCTTCGTCTTTAATTGCCGCACCCCCCGTTCGTCTTGATGTTCATGTTGTCGTCGAAGGTAAGGACTGTGCGGAAGATTGGGTGCTCTGAAACCCTAAAAGATGCTGCTCTGCTGTATTGCTTCGTGCATAATCATTTTGATGCGAGCTTTTTAGATTACGTGGTCCGCATACACATCCTATGAGCCGCATGGAATATATTCCATGCCCAAGCCGCATAAGAGTTGTCTTTAAACGAGCCGCATGAACACTTCTGAATATCTTCTGACTGTTTTCATCATTTTTCATCACTTTTTTCCGTCTTTTGGTTCTTATAGTGTCTCCACCGAGTGCTGATATTGCTGTGGTAGAGGATCCGTCACTCCCTGGCGTCAATCAGGGGCCTTCCTCTGTTAAGAAGGAGACAATGAAAGAAGAATCGGAGCCTGAGAGGGACGACGTCCTCCCCACTGTCGAGACTGCTGAGGGTGACACCAGTAGGAATCCTGATTCTCCCATTCTGGACGAGGATCTTCCTCAGTTGCACCCTTCATACGTAATGTGGTTGAAGGAGTTGTATACGTATTTTTGTAACTAGGGGTTTGAGGTGTCTTGTCTGTAATGAAGAACTTTCCTGTAATCGTGTGGATGTAACTGATTTCTGACTGAATGGAATATATATTTGCTTCACTCTTTTGCTTTGTAATAATCCTTTTATCAGGTAATTTTGTGTGGACCCATTGTCCCTAACATATCCTGGTTTTAGATACGGACAATAAGTTTAAAAGAAAGGAACCAATCATACTGACTCAGAGGTGCTGAGGACATGGTGAGCATGAGGGTCTTTTTGACAGGAGGGTACATAGAACAACTCAGAGGTAATAAGGACATAGAAATTCTATGTAGGGGTAATTTGTTTTTTGGCGAAAATGGGACGACTCAGAGGTGATGAGGACATGGTCGTCTTGGAAATTTGTGGATCCGTTACCTTCGTTGTGCACTGGGAGTGCAGGTATTAGATCATGAGGGAGGATCTCTTGTAGGAAGAAAGTTCAGCGGTATGATTATACATGACTTTCTTTTAAAAGAGTGACCGGGATGTAAGTTCAGGGGTACCGATGGGCACATAACTCGACAATCCATGAATGTTGGAATCAAAGTGTAAGTTCAGAGGTACCAGCAGGTACATGACTTAGGAATTTGGGGTATGTTTATGGAAGAAGGGCATGAGTTCAGCGGTATATGCGGGTACATGACTCAAAAATCTGTGAATGTTGGAATCAAAGTGTAAGTTCAGAGGTACCAGCAGGTACATGACTTGGGAATTTGGGATATGAGTTCAGCGGTACAAGAGGGTACGTGACTCAATAAGTTGGAAAATTAGGGGGTTGAGTTCAGTGGTACCAGCGGGCACATGACTCAAAACCCTGGAAAATGTTGTTTAAACATAGTATTTCTTCAGGAACTTGCAGTTGACGGGTAACATGAGCAAGTCTCCCTTCTGCTTGGCGAGGCGGTAAGCACCATTGGAGAACACGGCCTCGATGATAAATGGGCCTTCCCATTTTGGCTGGAACTTGCCGGTGGTCTTGTGAGTCATAACCATTGGCCTCCTGACTGCCAAAACAAGATCGCCCACTTGGAATGTTCTGACTTTGACCTTTTTGTTGAAGGCTCCTGAGATGCGTGCTTGGTATAATTCGATCCTTTGCTGAGATAGGAGGCGTTTTTCATCTAAGGTCTCTAACTCTTGTAGTCGACGTCGGTAGTTATCATCCGTTGTCAATTGATAAGTGAGGGCGACTCGGAGTGAGGGAATCTGAGTCTCTAATGGGAGAACTGCCTCACTCCCGTATACCAGAGAGAATGGTGTATTCCCGGTGGCTGTTCGAACCATGGTGCGATAAGCCCATAAGCACTCGCCGAGCTTCTCGTTCCAGTCGCGTTTGTTGGAGGAGACAAATTTCTTAAGGAGTTTGATAATTGTTTTGTTGAATGCCTCTGCAAACCCATTTGCTGTCGGGTTGTATGGTGTCGAAGTAACATTCTGAATGCGATGTTTGTCACAGAATCGGTAGAATGCGTGGCTTATAAACTGCAGACCATTATCATGGATGATCCTTTGGGGCAGTCTAAAGCGGTAGATAACGTGGTGCTTCAGGAAGCTGATTACGTTCGAAGTCTTGACTTCGGCGAGTGGGACAGCTTCTGCCCACTTTGAGAAGTAATCAGTGATCGCCAGTATGAAGCGATGTCCTCGGGAGGAAGGTGGGGTGATTGGACCAATAATATCCATTCCCCATGCTTCGAATGGCCAGGACGCCACTGTCGGATGTAGGAATTCGGATGGTTGGTGAATGAAGTCTGCGTGGACTTGGCAGGCCTTGCATTTTCTGGCATAATCTATCGCATCAGCCACCATCGTGGGCCAGTAGTAGCCCATCCGGCGAAGGCGATCTTGCAACTTAGGGCCAGGCTGATGGGCCCCGCAGACACCGTCATGAGCCTCTCGCACGGCTTCTTTGGCTTCTGCGTTTGACAAGCACCGAAGTAGTAATCCGTCGTAGGAGCGACGATACAGCATTTTTGTCTCTGTATCGTAGAAGAATCTGAGAGAACGCCGTCTGATAGAAATAGCCTCCTTCGGGTTCTCGGGTAGGATGTCGTAGACCACGAAGTCTATGAATGGTTGTTTCCAGTCTGGCGCTTCGTCGATCATCTGAGCAGAATAACTCGCCATGGCTTGAACGTTGTTCTTGGGGCAGACCAGCTCACGGCCGATTACATCGACCGAATGATGAGAGTGGTTTGGCACTGCTAGGGAAGCAGCCAGGCCTGCTAGGGCATCAGCTTCGATATTTTGGAGTCTGTGGACGTGTTCGATGAAGAATCCCTCAAATGATGAGATAATGTTGATCGCTATTTGGTGGTAGGGGATCATGTCTTCATGGCGGACTTCGTACGTCCCCCGAATCTGGTTGACGATTAATTACGAATTGCCGTATGCTTCAAGGTATTCTACCCCCAGTTCTCTTGCGAGTTGGAGGCCAATGACCAAAGCGTTGTACTCGGCCACATTGTTAGAGCAGGGTTCCATGAGAGAGTAGGCGCGATTGATCACTAGCCCGGTAGGAAAGATCAATACTACTCCGACTCCGACGACGATGTTTTCCTTGGGTCCGGTTCTTGAAGCGCCATCGAAGAATATTTGCCATATGTTATCGTGGGTGGTTGTATTTGAATCGGCGATCTTATTTGGGATTTTTTCGTATATTCTGGATGATTCCGATCCTGGATAGGCCGCCAAAAAGTCTGCCAGGGCTTGACCTTTGACAGCCTTCTGCGGAACGAAGACCATATGATAGGAGGACAGCAATATCGCCCATGTAGCGAGGCGGGAGCTGAGTGCCCCTGGTTTGGTCATGAGGATCCTGAGAGGGTTGATTCGTGAGATCACATGTATGGTTTGCCCCATGACATAGTACCGCATCTTTTGAATGGCGAATACCAGGGCGAGGCATTCTTTCTCCACAGCGGTGTATCGGTGTTCGGGCCCGACCATCATTCGGCTGAGATAGTAAATGGCCTGCTCGTGTCCTGCGTCGTTGTTTTGTGCCAGTAGGGCACCGAGGGAGTGTTCCATTGCTCGTACATAGAGCAGGAATGGTTTTCCAGGGACCGGGGCCACCAGGACTGGAGGATTTGATAAATATTCTTTGATGTCATCGAAAGCGCGCTGGCATTCCTCGTCCCATACGAATGAGACTCCCTTCTACATGAGGTGGGTGAACGGTCGGCATCGCCCGGAGAGGTTGGAAATGAACCTCCTGATATAAGCTAGCCTCCCTTGGAGGCCTCTAAGTTCACGGAGATTTCTCGGGGGACCCATCTCCATGATTGCCCTCGTTTTCTCGGGGTCTACATGGATACCCCGTGCAGTGATGATGAAGCCCAAGAACTTCCCGCTGGATACGCCTAAGAACGATTTTGTAGGGTTCATCTTCAGATTGTGGGCTCGCATTAAGTTGAACACCGTTCTCATGTCTTGCAGATGATCCTCCTTATGGCGACTCTTGACGGCGATGTCGTCGACATAGCATTCTACTGTCTTACGCAAATGTTCTCTGAAAATGATACTCATGGCTCGCTGATATGTAGCGCCAGCATTCTTTAGACCGAATGGCATGACTGTGTAGCAATATGTGCCAATCGGGGTTCGAAATAAAGTGTGCTTTTCGTCGTCGGGAGACATCTTGATTTGATTGTACCCCGAGAATCCATCCATGAATGACATACGTTCAAAGCTGCATGTATTGTCGATCATGATGTCTGTGATAGGAAGGGGAAATTCATCTTTGGGGCATGCCTCGTTCAGGTTGCGGAAGTCGATGCAGATTCGAATCTTCCCATTCTTCTTGAGGACGGGTTCTATATTGGCGACCCAATCAGGATGTTGCTCTTCACGAATGAAGCCGCTGGCTATTAACTTGTTGACTTCAGTTTCGATCGTGTCCATGACGCCTAGGCGGAAGCGTCGTTGTTGCTGCTTGATTGGCTTTGCATCTGGCCGTATATTGAGTTTGTGGAGAGCGATGTCAGGATTTAACCCCGGCATGTCTTCATAGCTCCAGGCGAACACATCAATGTATTCTCTGACAAGTACTAACAACGATTCTCGTTCTTCGTCAGTTAGGCTTTTACTGATAAAGATCGGTTTTGGAGAAGATTCGCTGCCGAGATCCACTTGTATGACCTCATCTTCGGTAGGAGGTTCTCTCAGTTCGAACCGCTTTTCCCATTGTGCGTCTAATTGCTGGGCCCATGGCTCTAGCTCAAGGATTTCGGGGATGTCTTCGTCTTCCTCGTAAGCGTCGGTGAATGCCATGTTGACTGACATGACTTGTCTGAACACATCTCCGATGCTGGTATCTGAGTCAGAAGTCGGTGATCCGGTTGAATGTGATGCCAGTCGCATTCTTCATCTGAGCTTTCAGGGGTCGTAGTAGGCGTTACATACCCTAAACCGCATCGGGTTTTGTTATAGTAGTTCCGTGGTTTGCCCGCCGGGGCTGGCGTCTTCAAAGGTAATCGTCGTCCAGTGTCGTAGTTCAGTCCTGACGTTGTCTCTAGATCATACCCCTGTTTCTGCATGAGATATTTGGATAGAGGGCTATAGAGATACAGAGGCAGTCTTCCGGCATCTGACCCGAAGTCGACTTCTTCCATGGCGAGGGGATGCGGGTTGTTCGTCCGGCCGAAGATGATTGGGTGGTCCCCTCCTTCGATTATTCGGTAAGCGTCTTCTACTGGAGTAAGTTGGATAGCGGTGTACACATTTGTCACCTATGTATGTAGGTGAGTGCCTATACCGCGTTCCATAGCATACATTATACATAGCTTATTGAGCTCGGTGTAGTTCAAAGATAACCCTTTATTGATGAAGTAAGGTATCTTTTCTAGAGGGATTACATCATCTGCGGAGGGAGCGTCAGTGTGGGCAGCCACATACTTGGCTAGCTCTAGTTCCTCTTCTGCTACCCCCTGTGTGAATGAAGATTGGGAGGGCGTCCTAGTCAGCTTGATCTTCAGAGGTTCAACTGACGGAGCGGAGCGTAGGGTTGTCGGTAGACTAGCAACCCCCAGTCTGGTACTTGATGTGGAGCGAGGGGTGGCTGGTTCGCTTGAAGTGTCAGACCTCGCATCGGGGTGACGACCTTTCTTAGGCAGGCGTATCGTCAGAGGCCTATCGGAGGGATTGAGCTTCTCTGTTTGGGATTGACCGACTCTCGGCAATCTGATGGTAAGTGGCCCTGTCGTGGGTCTCGGTACCTGGCCGGACCTTGGCAGCCGGATTCTCAACTGCTATTCCTGTGCCGAGAGGCTGATCGCGTCCTTACGCAGCGTGGCCGTAAGTGGTGCGGAATTGCCTGGTTTACGAGCCTGGAGGTGGATCGTCAGAGGCTCTTCTGATCCCGTGGTTGCTTCAACATCAGTTTGTTTATTTCCTCCTTCAAGGTGCCTCTTTGACTTTTTGTATAGGCAGGAGTCCGAGTAATAAGACTCGACCCCTTTGAAGGGATCGATGTCAGCAAATTCTGTCCTCACGAAGCCGTGCTTGTCGACATATTTGAAGCATTGGTGTAGCGTGGAAGGCACGATCATGTAATCATGTATCCAAGGGCGCCCCAAAAGGATGTTGTATGAAGTGTCGGTATCTATGACGTAGCAAGTGACTTCTGATTGTAGATCGCCAATCTGACATTTCAGACGGATCTTCCCGATTGGGTAGCTCCTGCCCGAATTGAACCCGCTGATGGCGGTGTTTGTAGGGGTCAGGCGATGCATCGGGATGCGAAGATGATACAGTAGTCCTTTTGGAATGATGCTTATGGAAGACCTAGGGTCAATGTGCATCCGGTCCACCTTTATGTCGCCGATGTAGCCTGTGTAGTATAATGGACGATCGTGTAGATTAGTCTTGATGAGCATGTCTTGTGGAGTGAAGACGATGTTGGGCATTGCTCCCATACAGGCACTGTCTTGGAGGTCTGCGGGCTGATTTTCTTCCGTGAGGTTGACCTGAGCTAGGTACGCTTCGGCATTTTAAAGTGCATCGCTCAAGGCTGTACGGACATCCTTCGAGAGCCTCAGGAGTTCATATAAGGACAATTTGGCCGGTGTATTGGCCAATTGCGCCAAGATGTCGAAGTTGTAGGGCCTCTCCAGCCCCTGAGATATTTTCTTTCGGAGGGATTTGTCGAAGCGAGTCTCCTTCGGCCTAGGCTTGTCGGTCGTCGAAGGCTGAGCCGGTCCCGGAGCGTCCGTGGTAATGGGCGGATGATCATCAGTCGAGTTTTCTGCCACAGGTTGAGATTATGCTCCGGATCGAGTAACAACGGCCGTGACTTCCTCTTCATCTGCTGAGGTGGTACGACAGGATCTGACTTTTCCACTTTTCTTTTTAGAAGATGGAGTGGACTGAGTTACCACATGGACTAGGTCCGGATGGACCCACATGATTTCCCTTCGTGATGTGGTGAGAGGTACTAGACCAGCAGCTTGAGCAGGCGAGAGATTAGCAATCTCCATCGTTGCCAGAGGGATGGGTATAACCCCATCCTGGGTCTCGGTTGGAGGGAAGCTACCGAATTGTACGGACACCATGTTGGCTGCCACGGTTACCTCCTCGAAATCGATGGCCAGAGCGTTCGAATCGATGAGGTTCTGGATATATCGTTTTAGTTGGTAGCAGTCGTGCGTAGCATGGTGGACGTAGCGGTGGTAATGGCAGAACTTTGGGTTCTCCAAATCAGCCGGCCGAGGCTCCCGTCTTGGTGGAGGAAGCTGAATCCTATCTCCTTGTATGAGCATGTCCAAGATAGGCTTGACGTGACCGTCTTCAAAAGAGTAAGTGATTTGAGGCCATTGTTTGTCCGCAGGTTGCGACTCAGGCTTCTGGGCTGTATCGGCCACCATAGCCTGCTTGCCTCTGTTGTTCCGGTTGTTGGAGGGGCTACCCCCATTATCGTTGGTGGTGCTAGGACGCTTGCCTTTGTTCTCTCCCTCTGAGATATGTAATTCCAGTTGGCGAGCCTTCTTTAATCGTTCTTTGGCACTTGTAGCACTAATGATAAAAGCCTTCCAGTCCTTGAATTGACTCTCGCCCATCCAGAGACTGATTGTTAGGAGTAGTCTCTTTTGGCAAATTTCGATCAAGGAGGAGTCCGGGTTGCCAGATGGTAACTTCATTACGGTTTGACGAAACGGCTCAATGTAATTCCTCGTCAGCTCTTTCTCTCCTTGAATGACGTCCATGAGGGTAGACATCGTGACGTCCTGCCCTACCTCATAGAACCTCTCCAAGAACAGACGTTTGAAGCCAGCGAAGGAATGGATGCAATTGTCCGACAGGTTGCGGTACCAATCGAACGCGACTCCTTCCAATGCCACAATGAATAACCGCGTGAGGATAGCGTCATCATGGGGGAGATGGTCGGTAGTGACCTCAAAGTAAGTGATGTACTGACTTGCTGAAGTCTTGCCATCATATGGATTGATATTAAACGGCTTATATCTTGGTGGAAAGGGAACATCCCTCCATTCAGCAGGATATGGTTGCCGTATCCGGAGGTCTTGAGAGTTTTCTCTGGCGTAGAACATGGCTCGGAGCTCTTGAACTTCTCTCCTTACTTCTCGGGTCTCATCTG
Source organism: Iris pallida (assembly GCA_029216955.1). Lineage (NCBI taxonomy): Eukaryota > Viridiplantae > Streptophyta > Magnoliopsida > Asparagales > Iridaceae > Iris > Iris pallida. The sequence goes on from JANAVB010030220.1 coordinate 11,031,036, forward strand.
TCGCAGTCGGAGCCGTTACTTCGGGAGGATTATTGCCCGGGTTTGGTGCCACCGAATTTGAATCTACGTTGATTGGGGAACCCGTGCTTGTCTGGCCAGGTGTCACCCCCTGCAGATTAGGAAGCGCCACTTTGATCTCGTCTACAGACTTGACCAAGGCGTGTAATATGGCCTCCAAAGTGTCGATGCGCTGGCGATCACCGCCTCGATTGCTGTCTGTCATGAACACCGTCTTCACATGAGGAGTAACAGAAGAAGTGGTGGAGGATGTACCCTCCGAGTCGTACCCGTGCATCGAGAAATCATCAGGATATGTGGGGATGTTCTCTTCAGGTTCAGACTCGGAAGGAACACTACCCCCGGCATCGGAGCTTGCTTCGTCTAGGATGTCCTTGGGGACGTCGGTATCTGTTGTATCCGTCGGAGGATTTGCTTCCTCCAGTCCGTATTCCTGGAATGTCGGATTGTCGTGGATGTTTGGAGGAGTGCTACCCCCAGTTCCGACGACCCCCAATGTTGCAGACGACGAACTTCCTACTGCAGCAGTTTTCGTCTTCGAACGGGTGTGTTGAAATACTCCAGTGGAGGATAACCCTTTAGACGACGGTTTCTTAGCTGCAGTAGTTGACACCTTTGGGCTGGAGATGCTCGTTTTCTTCCCTCTTCCCTTGGCGAGAACTTTCTGCGCGGACTTGCAGGAGACAACAGGAGGTGCCTCGTCTTCTGAGCTCGGGTGATGTAGTCTTTGGAAGACGGATGGCCGGTCTTCCGTCACCGTCGCGTTGCTGCAACAGCAGTTGACGATGATCTGGGTGCATTGATGTCCGTGTGAGGGCTCTTTACACCCCGAAGCTTCTTCTCTTTCCTTGCATTTGTGGAGGATAACCTCACGCAGGTCAGAGGAACCACTTTGTCCGTTTGCCGTCGGAGGCTGGACTTGAGTGGTTTTATACAACTTCCCATCAGAGGCCCGCGTGACAATCAGCGGGACGCCCCGATAGTCAGAGGTTGGGGCAGTCGTCTGGACTTGATGTGCCCGCGCTGCCCTAAACTTCCTCCTTTTAGCACTTGTGGGTGCGTAATAGGAGGAGTCTAAGTCGAATACCACAGAGTCTGGATTATCATCCAGATAATGATCAGAGTCAGGACCGCATGAGAGCCGGTCGAAGACTGATCGAGAGAAGCGTGGGACGGATGCTATGCGGCTAGCATTGGGTACCGTGCAGGCTGTCTGCATGCGGCTGTCTTTTGTTGTAGGATGAGTCTTTATGCGGTTAGGAGTCACGACCGTGCAGGCTGACCGTATGCGGTTGGCATCTATGGCCGCATGGGTTTTTTACAACCGATTGAATTCCATAGCCGCATGAGTCTCATCCGTGCGGTTGGCAACTGTAGCCGCATAAGTTATGCGGCTGACAGATGTGGCCGCATGAGTTTTCTTTATGCGGTCGGCGGTTGTAGCCGCATGGGCTTTCTCCCTGCGGCTAATACTCTTTTGCGGCTCGGACCGCGTAGAGTTCCTCTTTGCCCCTGCAAGTCCAGCATCATAGTATTTTCTTCTGCCGGACTTGGGGACAGCAGAGTTATCTACGGTCTGAAGTGGGGCCGCAGGGGAGTCTTTCTCGCCATCTTGAGCAATAGAGAGCACCCCATCAAGGGCTTGCGGAGGAGCAAATGATTTTGGCCTCCACTCTTTGCGAGCCTTGATGGTGCGGGTGCGCTTCTGGACCGGGCCAGTGCTACCTTCAGAGAGCATCTCTTCGAACGCCTGTTGGTCGAAGCGTACGACCATCTTCTGTTGTGTAGAGCCAAGTTTGGCTGCGTCCGATTGCGTCACCAACTCTTCAGCCGTGGAGAAGTTAGTCCCCAGCAGAGTCGCCATCGTGTTTGCCATTGATTGTAAAAGTACAGAACAATTATCGGAGGACTGAACTTAGACTCATAATACAAACTCGCTCGTACAAAGAAAGCCTAGGGACGAAAACCTAGGTACAGCAGTCTAAGTACGATTGTTTATTTTAGATTCTGGGGGGTGACGATAGAGGCTCGGGAAAGCGACGGCCGCTCTGCCTTACTCCTTGGACGATCGGTACGCAGCCTTGACTCGGAGAAGATCTGCTTGGTCGTTGACGAAGAAATGCATTCTTGCTCTCTCTCTGATTGCTCTCCTGGCTTCTCTCTCTTTGTGTATATTCTCTCTCTGACTATGGAGGAAGTCTCTCTGTGTATACGTATTCTTCTCTGGTTTCTTTTTGTATATCTCTCTCTATATTACAAGGGAATGGCACCTTACTATTTATAATAGTGGGATATGATCGCTAGGGTTGCCAATGATTAGCTCTTGGAGATGGCGGCGGCTTGTGGATTGATCAATCCAGGCCGTTCGTTTCTGATTATGATGAATCAGAACCATTAAGGATAGATTACACCAAATCCCCATTAGCAATTAATACTGATTGGCATAAATCTTCCTTATAATGATTCTCTCATATCTGCGAATAAATCAAATTTATTCTCCTGCCATGTGCCCCAGATCATTGGGATTCGACCCAATCTTGGATTGCCATAAATCTGGGAGATTGATCGGCTGAGGATACGTGTCCTGAGAGCCAATGGTGAGACTGGAACCGCATGCAGATTGGGCCGTATGAGATTTGGGCTACATGAATTTTGGGCCGTATAAGACTTGGCACACGTGTCAGGACTGTCTGGGCAGTGGCCCCCTCCTTCAGACTTCTGAACCATATGATGAGCCGCATGAACCGCATAATGGTGTGTATGCTTGAGCCGCATAGGGATGATTCCACTCGAGCCGCATGGGACAGCTTCACTCTGAACCGCATGGAAAGTCTTTACTTCGAGCCGCATAAGCACACCCACGTGGCAGGGCCACGTGGCATTTTGTTGTTCTCGGGGGATTGTGTCAGAGATTTCTTTCTCTTCCCTAGAGATTCATCATCATGACAGTCATAATTACCTGCTTTGGTGTCAGGTCTGTCAACTTTTCAGAGGGGTCAGCCGTCAAAGCAATTAATACAGCATGGATCGGAGGGGAGCACTGTCACACCACGTGTCTTCTGAGCCGCATGGAATGTCTCCGGCCGCATAGCTCCTTATGCCGCATGACTCCCTGAGCCGCATGTGTTTTCTGAGCCGCATGGGTCTTTCTTGGTCGCATGAGTCAATTTCTTTAGTATTTTCTATACTTCTACACCCATTGGCACAGTTTGTTTGCATTTTGCTGAAGTAGGTGTTGACTGGCGCCTGTTGAGATATGTGCGCAGGTCAGATAGATCTGCTACTTGTGTATCTGTCTGAGATACTAGTAGTTTACCCTGCTTGGATATTGAGATGAGCAGGGTAGAAAGATCCGTAGTTGTAATTTTAGGATTTGGCAGAATTCCTTTTTGTGTTGTGCAACCTGTTCTCATTTGCTGGCTCTGGTGCAACTGAGTGACAGAAATCTCCGTTTGAACAAAACCCACTTTCTTAGTAGAGATTTGATTGTCTCTATTCAGAGGAGTAAAGTTCCTGCCCAAAAGAGTTTTCATACTGAGTAGCGCACGGTTGCCACCAGAGATACTTTCTACCGAGTCAAGGACTGGAGAAGATGAGGGAGTAGCCAAAAGGCGTTCCCTTTGTTTTATGATTAAAAGGCAATAGGTGCAGGTTGCGCAAGTTAAGGAAAGGCCAAAGGATGCATCCTTTTGTTCTGTTTAATCCTCTCACTAGATAGGTTCTTCCTCGAGTTTAGAATTAAAGAAGATGAGGGAGTAGCCAAAAGGCGTTTCCCTTTGTTCAGAGCTGAAGAAGCAGTAGACGCGAGTTGCACAGGAGTTCTGGCTGACGGAAAAGTATTCTTTGCAGGTTGCACAGGAGTTATGATTGGCCGAGAGACAGATTACGCAGGTTATGCATGAGCCATGGTTGGCCAAGAGACAGATTGTACAGGTTGCGCATGAGCCATGGTTGGCCGAGAGATTGATTGTGCAAGTTGCGCAGGAGCCGTGGTTAGTCGAGAGGCAGATTGCGTAAGTTGCACACGAGCCATGGTTGGCCGAGAGACAGATTGTGCAAGTTGCGCAGGAGCCATGGTTGGCCAAGAGACAGATTACGCAGGTTGCACATGAGCCATGGTTGGCCGAGAGACAGATTGTGCAAGTTGCGCTGGAGCCATAGTTGGCCGAGAAGCAGATTGCGCAAGTTGTGTAGTAGCCATGGTTGGCCGAGAGAGACTTAGGAGTCCACACAGTGCGCCCTTTGCTCTTAGTAGCAGCGACGGTGCGCTTGGTACCCCTAGCACCGATCATTACCTCATAAACGATTTGGTCGACTTGAACGACCAAAGTCTTCTACATCTTGCCAATCGACGCGATATCACATTAGGTTATCACTTTCTCGTCAGAGGAGAAAGTCGTCCCCAGTAGAGTGCAGAAAACAAAAGTTTGGCTTCTACAAACTAAAAAAGAGTACAAAAGTACAATTGATTTATGGGGAAGTACAACTATAGGAATATGATCAGAAGATGGTCACTTTATCTCTTGGACGATGTGATGTCAAAGACACGAGCCTCTGGAGGATGCAATAGCACTTTGTCAGGAGATTATGATTATTCGTGATCATTTGTGACTGATTTGAAACTCCATTTATAGAGTTATAGAGATAACTGTTTAGCAGTTATTCTCGGTTGCGTGCCTGTTCTTTTGTGCGAGCGGTTACACCAACTGCTGTGGATGCATGGCATCATTTGAGTGAGATGCACGTGGTCGTGGGCAGTATAGTGGGGACGTTCTGCGAAGTTAGTGCCTTGCACACCATGTCACCCTGTTCTGGACACTGTTTGATCACCTTGCGCGAGCTTCATCAGGTTGCACGGGGGCACAATATAGCAACTTGCACGAGCTGTTGCGCCAAGTGCTGTGGACACGTGACATCATTTGAGTAAGATGCGCATGGTCGTGAGCAATATAGTGGATACGTTCTACGAAGTTAGTAGCATGCACGCCACGTCACCCTGCTCTAGACAATCATATTGCACAAGCTTCATCAGGTTGCGTGGGGACGCAATGTAGCAACTTGTGCGAGCGGTTACACCAACTGCTGTGGACACATGACATCATTTGAGTGAGATACGTATGGTCGTGGACAATATAGTGGACACGTTCTACGAAGTTAGTAGCATGTGCACCACGTCACCCGACTCAGGACGATCACATTGTGCGAGCTTCATCATGTTGTGTGGGGGCACAATGTAGCAACTTGCGTCTAAGCATAACCTCGTGCTCCTTGACAAGTTGTGCAAACTGCTAGCTGTCATAAAATCTGACAAAATCTCCTCGAGCGCCGTATTGCGCGGGAAAATAAATTTTCTTTGATATACATGCTGTCAATTGTCAGGCAATGATGATGTCGTTATAGTTTTTCGAGGAGACTGCCACGTGGCACTCGTGCAACCTGAGGCTGGTACAACCTGATGTGGCACAACCTATGTTGGCATAACTTATTGTGGTGCAACTTATTGATATGATACATTTTGATGAGATGACTTCTAGATGAGTAGCGTAGCTAGATTTTTAGCCTCTACAATCGCATTGACGATAACGTCGTCTAGATTTTTATCCCGTATTCCATGAATCAAGTCAAAATCTTTCATATTTCGATATGATTCGAATTTCGCACTCGACTTCTCTAAGGTCGACGTAACTTTGGTGTATATGCCCAGCCCGTCTTAGCCAACCATGCTTATTTAAAGTTAACTTGTTCAACCAAGTTTTTTTTATCGTAATGCCTTTTCAAAATATTTAGTCGTATTGTATGGACATCCCGTGGAACATTTGAGAGAGAGCGCACTAACAATACCTATTTTCGGAAGCAACATCAGAGTTTGCGGTATATAAGAGTTAAAGAATTCAATTAAAAGTTCAAGGACGTAAAGCCGTGCTCTAATACCATTATGTCACGCCCCAGTCTCATAGGACCGATCGACCTCACTAAGGCGTGATGATGCATGAGCGTAGATTGCGCTCACGCAAGGCAGGTTCCATAACTGCCGATTACAGTAGCTTGCGACAGGGTCGTCGCACAGAAGTCCAAAGCAGAAACATTGAATGTACAAGGAACCACTGTTTGTAAGAACAAAAATATGCCTTTATTACAAACTTAGAAAAAAGAGTACAAGAGTATAATTGATTTCTGGCGAAGTACAACTATAGGAATCTGATCAGAAGACGATCACTTTATCCCTTGGACTATGTGATATCGAAGACACAAGCCTCTGGAGGATGCAACAACACTTTGGCACGAGATTATGATCACACTTGATGCTTTGAAATTGATTTGAAACTCTATTTATAGAGTTCTGGAAATAACTGTTTAGCAGTTATTCTGGGTTGCACGCCTCATGTTCCCTTCTGCGAACGGATGCACTAACTGTTGTGGACGCATGGCATCGTTTGATTGAGATACGTATGGTCATGGGAAGTGTTGTGGATACGTTCTACGAAGTTAGTGGCTTGTACGCCACGTCATTCTGTTCTGAACGTTGTCTGATCACCTTGTGCGTGCTTCAACAGGTTGTGCGTAGGCGCAATGTAGCAAATTACGCGAGAGGTTGCACCAACTGTTGTGGACATGTGGCATTGCTTGATTGAGATACGCACGGTCATGGGCAGTATAGTGGGCACGCTCTGTTCAGTTGGTGTCTTGTGCGCCACGTCACCCTGTTTTAAAATAAGAGTTGATCAAGTGGCACCAACTAGTAAGGCTATGCATAGGCGCAACTCAACAACTGGCGCCTTTGACTAGGTCTTCTGTACTGTATTGATTAATTCTCGTGCCACTCAATGACTTGTGCGAACAAGCTGTCAGCATTAATGCATGCTGACAAAATCTTCTCGAGCGTCGTGTTGCACGAGATTCGAATGGATTTTCCTTAATCTCTGTGCTGTCAATTTTCAGATAATGATGTTGCTGTTATAGCTTCTCGTTGAAGTGCACCACATGATGCTCGCGCAACCTGACTCCTGTGCAACCAGATGTTGGCATAATGTGATGCTGTACAACTTGATGGTATGGCGCAATGTAATGTTTTGGCCACATCTGATGATCAAACACTTTAATAGGTGGCACAGCATAATTTTTAGCCTCTACAAGACCCCCTTCAAAGTTTTCAAAACTTGAAAATACTTCAGAGTTTTGAAATACTTTGAATTATGGTAGTTTTCTTTGGATTGCGCCAGTCAACTCGAGTCCGCTTCTTCAGCATAGATTATGTAACCGTTTTGGGCTATAAATAGCCGTATACATTTGGTCTTTCATATTTCACACCATTTTGGATAACTCGAAAGAAACCCTCTTTTCTTCTCCTTTTTCTCGATCTTTGAGAACTTCGATCGACAACAATGGCACCCAAGCGCTCTGCTGCTGAGAAGGGTAAGGCTGTGGCCGAGTCATCCACGCGAGTTCCGCCTTCGTCACAGTGAGAGACAGCCAACCCGGCCATGGAGGGTAAGCATTCGACTATAGACCCGATTGTCGACCACCCTACTGATCATCGACCACCCTATTTTGGGTTTGGCTTGATTTTGATAATGTGCACCCACTCTTTTTAAAGTTGGGCATACTCTATAACTTGTGCTTCCTTATTAGGGTTTGGTTGATGTCGACCCGCGTTGTACAGCGTTTCAAAAAGTTGTGCTGTCTTTTAGGCACAACTTCGACATGCTGTATGGCAAGTTATGGCGTAACCTTATTGTAGCACAACCTGATGGCTGTGCATGCTATGTGCAGCACAATGTGAGTGTCGCACAACCTGACTAAATAGAGCATTAAGTACTCGGTTCATTCCCAATGATGAACCTATTTATGGGGCATTCTTTTCCGAAATGTCTTTTTCCTTTCTCCCTCGTTAAGTGATACGTGCCCATTTCTGGAGAATACGAAGTATTGGCGGGGGCCGATCTCCGCTGTATATATGTGAGCGTGAAGTCCACCCTTCATCTTCATTCACTCTCATGGCACCTAACATGAAGAAGGGGACGAACAATAATAAAAACGACAAAGCTTCTGAGGAGAAGTTATACTTTGTGCCTGCGGAGTATTTGCTGGAAGCTGACCCGTCCCTGAGGGCGAAAAACTTTTTCGACTGTTTTAGCCTGACCCCAACAGTCTTTGCTCATTCCAGAGGTGGGCCATCGTCTTCTTCCGAAGAGCATGGCGTCTTAGAACATAGGAAAGGATTCCTCCGTTTGATGCATCGCTGGGAATCCATTTTATGGAGGAATTGAGTGCTGCCTTGCGTCAGACTGATGACGGGAAGAAAAAGTGATGTGATACGAGAGTGTTATTTTACATAATGGTCATAGCGCCTATGTCTGTAGTGTCTGTCATCTTTTTCATTATGAAATAAAAAAATTGGACTTTATTAAATCCTGGCACATTTGAGCTTTATTGTGTAACTATCTTGACACGTCCCACATATTTTTTATCGGCTTTGATAACACAAACTTCTGAACTACATGTGGCGTTTCTCTTACTTTTGTGCTTCATTCTTCCCGAAATATATGCCTATAGACGTGCATAATTTTTCATCTTCAATTGCATATGAATAGTTACGATAATAAAAGAAAATTTACTGTATTCTCTTCTTCTTTCTGATGTTTACAGGGGACCAACTGACAAAACTCCCCAGAACTGGCATCGGTGATCTTGGATGCTATGAAGTTGAACCACTTTGACACACACATCAGAGAGCTCAGAACTCTTCATGTTTAAAAGGGCTTCCTCGAGATGATAGGAAGGGTCTTTATACATGAGAGTCGGACGGTGGAGACACAGAATTAGGAATCGTATCACGAGGGTGATCTCATTCCTACTTCTTATGAAGGGTCGTCTCTTCTCTACCAGTTGTATTGACAACAACTTATCTTCGAGGTGCTACACTCCGTGGTTCTCCTCTCGACTTTCTGAGAAAGATGACCGGAGTTGATTCCGTTTCCTTGCTCGCTGCTTCAGGTCGAGTCGACAAGGAACATGCACCAACAAGAAGGTCCAAAGATGTAATAGACCTTCATTTGTTAGATTTAGAATAAAAATATGAGATGTAATAGATTTCCATCAAGATGTATCGATGCTTTTTAATGAATGAATAAAGAATAATTTTCTCTTCTTTATGATCTGATTTGATGTGATGATATAGAAAATAGAATCCAGAGGTAATGTGGACGTGAATTCATTTTTTCTATTGATGATCTTCAAGTCAACTGGGACTCAAAGACGAGAAAATATGTCTAAGAAGACGATATCTGTGATTATACAGATTTATCATAAAGAAAATATATCTTTTAAAACAGCTGGGTTTCAAAAGACAGAATTGATGATTCGGATATGCTCAACAGGGGATTTTGAGTTTTCAAGGAAATGAAACGATAATAAATGTAAATAAACGATAATAAATGTAAATAAACGATAATAAATGTAGGCCCATTCATGAAATGAAATATAAATAAAAAGACTGATGAATAAGCATGCCTTTTCAAGGAAAGGTCGGTTCGATTCTCGAGATAGAATGTTTAGCCTCTCTGTCTATAAATAGTGTAGAACTTTTCTGAGAGCATCATTCACCCCTTGTAAATGTCTTCAGATGATATGCCTAAGGACGCGGAAGTCATCCCGAAAATTGAGGTCGTCCTCGACACTCCTTCTGACGAGCCTCCTTCGCCTACTCAGCCAGAAGTCGAAAAAAGCTCGGCTATTTCTGGAGAGAAGCAGGACATTCTTGCCAAACTGGTAGAGCCTGGGAGTACTACAAAGGAAGAAGCTCTGAGGAAGGCTCCTGTGAACTGCTGGTGTCATCGGACAATAATGTTTACGAGCTTCTTGCGAAATATGTTTTCAATCAAGTGGGCTCCAGCCCTCGTTAATTATATTTATTTCCTTCTGTCTGAATTTATGCAAATAAAATAGAATTTTATTTACATTCTGAGTCTCTGTGTTGATATTTCTTCTTTGTCTTCAAACATAATATTTCTTGAGAAATTTGCCATTAATGGGCATCATGGCGACTCGACCATCCATACCAGTCAATTAATAAGCTCCATTGGAGAAAAATTTGCTTACAATATAGGGTCCTTCCTACTTTGCTTAGAATTTGCCTTTTCTTATGTGCGTTATAGTCATAGGACGTCTGACGGTTAGAACTAGTTCTCCTTTATGAAATGTTCGGACTTTGACTTTACGGTTGAAGGCTTTTGACAGATGAGCTTGGTATAACTCAATATATTGTTGAGCTAGGAGCCGTTTCTCGTCAAGCGCTTCAAGCTCCTGAAGTCTCAGACGATCATTAGTTCATTGGCAATGATAATCCTTAGGGAAGGGATCTGGATTTCCAATGGTAAGACAACCTCGCATCCATATACCAAAGAAAAAGGTGTGTAGCCTGTAGGAGTACGTATAGTAGTACGGTAAGCCCACAGACTTTCTCCAAGATTTTTACTCCAGTTTTGTTTATTGGTAGAAATAAACTTCTTGAGGAGTTTGATGATGGTCTTGTTAAATGCTTCTGCCAACCCGTTAGCTGCAGGATTGTAAACTGTAGAAGCAATATTATTGATCCTGTTGTCATCGCAGAATCGAGTGAACTTTTGACTGATGAATTGTGGTCCATTATCATGAATGATTCGTCGAGGAACATCGAATCTGTAGATCACATGATGCTAAATAAAATTGATAATGCTGCTTGTCTTGACTTCAGCTAGAGGTATAGCTTCTGCCCACTTTTAGAAGTAATCGGTTATGGCCAATTTGAACCGATGTCCTCGAGACGAGGGAGGGTTGATAGGACCAATAACATCCATGCCCCAAGCTTCAAAGGGCCAAGATGCTGCCGTCGGGTGAAGAAATTCTGATGGTTGATTGATGAAGTCAGTATGGATTTGACATACTCGGTACTTCCTGGCATACTCAATTGTATCAGATATCATCGAGGGCCAATAGTAGCCCATACGACGAATACGATCATATAATTTAGGACCAGGTTGATGTGCGCCACAAACACCGTCATGAGCTTCATGATATATTTGTTTTGTTTCTTCTCCAGCAAGACGGTGTAGGAGTAAACCGTCAAACGTTCGTCGGTAGAGTGCCTTTGTAGCATGATCATAATAAAATCTTAGTGACCGACGACAAATTTTGTAGCCTCCTTAGGATCTTCGGGTAGGATATCATGGACCACGATGAAAGGAGTCCTCCAGTCTTCACCGATGGCACAATTTCCACTGAATTGTTGAATTCCATGTTTGAGTTGTTAAATTCAATATTTAAGTTATTCTCGACACAAAATAACTCTCTATTAGTGATAACGATCATTTGTTGCCTTCTTACATGAATTGCTAATACTGCTGTAAGATTAGCGAGTGCATCAGCTTTCGTGTTACACGCTAGGAGTATATACTCGATGAAGAAGCCTTTGAATGAAGTAGCCATCCTGATCGCTGCGTTATGATATGGGACCAGATTTTGATATCGAATTTCATATGTGCCTCTAACTTGACTGACAAGTTTGGAGTCTCCGTAAACTTCAAGATACTCAATATCTAATTGTTTAGCCAATTGGAGACCAATGAGCAGAGCTTTGTATTCAGGCACATCATTGGAACACGACTCATCTAAATAATAAGCTTTTTGAATAGCTAACCCTTCTGGTGAGACATGGACGATTTTGACTCCAGCAACAATAGCACCTTTTGGTCCGATTCTGGATGCACCATCAAAGAATAGATACCAGGTAAGAATTTCTTCGGAAATCATGTTGGACTCCAAAGTTTCGTCAGGAATCTCGTTGTAGAGTTTAGATATTTCGAGAATTGGATGAGCTGCCAGAAAGTCAGCGAGGTCAAGAGCTTGACCTTTAACAGACTTTTAAGGAACATAAACCATATCATATTGTGCTAACAATATAGCCCATGTTACAAGCCTAGAATTGAGTGTACTGGGCTTTTTCATCAGGACCCGGAGAGGGTTAACTCTAGAAATAACATGAATAGTTTGACCAGTGATATAATGTCTCGTGTTTTGAATAAAAAATATCAAAGCTAGACATTCTTTTTCTATTGGAATGTATCGATGCTCAGCTCCAATCATTGTACGGCTAAGGTAATAGATAGCCTGTTCATGACCTTCATTATTCTTCTGAGCTAATAAAGCACCTAGAAAATGTCCATGCTCGAACATACATCAGGAAGGGTATTCCTGACACTGGAGGCACTAGAACTGGAGGGTTCATCAAGTACCGCTTTATGTCTTCAAATGCTTGTTGACATTCTTCAGTCTAAATAAAAGATACACCTTTCTTCATGAGTTGAGTGAACGGTCTAAAGCGTCCAGAGAGATTTGAGATAAATCTCTTAATATACGCAAGCCGTCCCTGTAATCTTCCTAGCTCTTTTAGGTTGCGTGGGGGTTGCATCTCTTGAATGGATTTGATTTTCTTAGGGTCAACATGTATACCTTTAGAGGTAATAACGAATCTAAAAAATTTACCACTAGAGACTCCCAGGGATGACTTGGTGGGATTCATCTTGGGTTGATGCTGGCGCATTAGATCAAAAATAGTTCTCAAGTCTTGAATATGGTCTTCTTTTAGACGACTTTTGACAGCAATATCGTCAACATAGCATTCAATAGTCTTTCATAAATGATCATGAAAGATGGTACTCATGGTCCGCTGATAAGTTACACCAGCATTTTTAAGACCAAATGGCATGACAGTATAGCAACAGACTCCAAGAGGAGTGCGAAAAGATGTATGTTTCTCATCTTCTGGATGCATATTGATTTGATTATATCCTGAGAATCCATCCATAAAAGACATACGTTCAAATCCACAAGTATTGTAAATCATGACATCAGTGATTGGAAGAGGAAATTCGTCTTTGGGACAAGCTTCATTAAGGTCTCTGAAGTCGATGCAGACTCGGACTTTCCCTGTTTTCTTCAAAAATGGGACAACATTAGCCGCCCAGTTCGAATATTGTTCTTCTCTGACGAAACTATAGGTGATGAGTTTCTTGACTTCAGCTTCTATGGCATCCATCATATCGGGTTAAAACTGACGTTGTTGCTGCTTGACTGGCTTCACATTTGACAGAATATTGAGCCTGTGGGTAGCGATCTGAGGATCCAATCCTGGCATATCTTCATAGCTCTAAGCAAATACATTAATGTATTCCCTAATAAGTTGGATCAAATCCTATTTATCCATTTCAGGGAGGCTTTTTCTAACAAATATTGGTTTTAGGGAAGTTTCATCTCCAACATTGACTTGAACCAACTGATCTTCAGTAGGTGGCTCACGTTGCTCAAAGCGAAGCTCCATTGAGTATCCATCATTTTTGCCCTTGGATCAGATTTAGAAGCTTCGACAAAGTCTCTGTCATCTTCTGAGAACTCGATAGTTATCATATTGGAAGATAGAGTCACTCGGTGGACGTGCCCTACTCTGCTGTCAGAATACCATGGGATAGAATTAGAAGAGTTAGATCGTTCTTCTTCATCGGATTCGGAGGCTTCTGGAGTCGGAATTGGTGAAGTATAACCTAATCTTCGCTTCATTTTGCTGTAGTATTGTTGTGATTTTCCTTTCAAAGCAGGAATAAGAATAGGAGTTCGCCTTCCTTTGCCGCCATAGAGACCAGCTTTTATTATAGCCTATCTTTTGAATGATATCTTTTGATAGCTGACTATAACGACGTAGTTGAAGTCTTCCATTATCGTGATTTTTTTTTTCACTATCGGGCGTGATCTTCTATTCCGTTCCTTTACTAAAAAGTATTGGAAGTTCATCTTTCTTCCTGGAAGGAACTAAGAAGAAGGAGTCCTGCATTGGCTTGAGCAATACTTCATTTTTGGAAGCTTCAACTACTCCTATAGTGAGAGGTTCGAAGTTATCTAACATTTTTAAATAACATCGAGTATAATAAAGAATATTAGTAAACTGTAAAGGAGATGCTACGTTATTAATCTGTACATCATCATTTACAACATGATTCTTAGCCTTAACAGAAGGTTTAGTAAGGTTGATGACCAGAGGAGGAGAAGGAGAAGGTGAAGGTTTGTTACGACGAAGGTTGATAACAAGAGGCTCCCAAGAGGTGAGCTCCTTTTGTTCCCTTTCTACAGCAAGAGGCTATTTGTTATGAGAGGAAAGATGTATAGTCAACATCTGAGAAGAAGAGAGACGAGTAGCACGTCCTTTGACGGGATCATGAGAACATCTTTTGAAGTATGTTTATGATCTTCCTCACTATCCATCGCTAATACAACTTTCATAAACTCCTCCTTGTACATCCGAGAGTCCGTAAAATATGCTTCAATACCCCTGAAAGGATTTATGTCGGCTACATCCTTTTGGACTTCTCTATTGACATCCACATATTTGAAGCATTGATGTAAAGTTGATGGTACAATGTTATGCTCATGCAGAAAGGGTCTTCCCAGCAAAGCATTGTAAGAGCCATGATTATCGATCACGTAGAAAGTAACCATTGTACGAAGATTGTCTATTTGAACTTTCAGGCAGATCTTTCCCAAAGGTTCACTTCTTCCAGAATTGAATCCCTAGTTGTCGTGATGGTTGTTGAAAGATTGTGTACAGGAATCTTCAATGCATCTAGCAGAGTCCTTGGCATGATGTTAAGTACAGACCCAGGATCGATCAAATTGCGATCAACCTTCATGGTATCGATATATCCCGTGAAATAGAGGGGTCGGTCATGACGATTATCTTCCAACAGCATACATCTTGGGTAAAGGTGATGTTTGGCGTCAGCTCTATCACACTATGACAATGAAGGCATGTTATAGGTTCTTCTTCTGGCTTCTTGAGGAATGTTAGACAAGTATCAGCTTGCATCAAAGCTGCACTCAATGTTTCTCAAGTTTCCTTCGAAAGACGGAGTAGCTCAAAAATTGACAATCTAGCCGGGGTATTAGCTAGCTGAGCCATTATATCAAAGTTATACGGCTTTTCAAGCCCCAAAGTTGGAGTCTTCTTCAATACTTTATCAAAACGGACAAGATGTTTTCCTTTGTCAGCCGTCGTCGGCTTGGGAAGAGTTGGCTCTACTGGAGGTGATAAAGCTGATGGAACATTGGCAGCAGGAGTAGATGGTGCCTGAGGATCCTCCAAGGCTGGAGCAGGGTTTTTTTGATCTTCTGTATAGTCTCTTAGGTAAGGTTTCCCTGACCTGGTACCAATTAAGACTTCTTCGGATACAGGATCAAAGGACACCATATTGCAACTCTT
Organism: Iris pallida; assembly: GCA_029216955.1. NCBI lineage: Eukaryota > Viridiplantae > Streptophyta > Magnoliopsida > Asparagales > Iridaceae > Iris > Iris pallida. Next base: position 11,046,337 of record JANAVB010030220.1, read on the forward strand.
TGCCTGGATCTTATTTCTGGAAGGTTTCTTTTGGCGGGATGGAGAGTTTGTCCAGTAACCCAAACCAACCTGAGATTGGTTGTGAGAAAGACATAGGGAAAGACGTACAGGATATCCCTTTCCATGGTTCAAACAAGAGGCCTTTTGTAGGTCATATCCCATTTTCGTCATTAGTTTATGAGACTGTGGACTATACAGATGGAAAGCTGGTTGGTATTTGGCTTCTGACTTTGACAATATTATCTCAGGAAAGGAAGAATAAGAAGGATTATCTGTTGTTGAGATGAAGGTAGCTTTAGGGGTTGAAGACAATGTTCACAAAATGAAATCATATGACATAATTTATTTTTAGTGGCCTTCTTAGACTTAGTAGAAGAAAATGGTGCTTCAATATCAGCTACTAAATCTGGATGGATCCATATAATTTCCTATTTATCAGTGGACAAAGGAACAAGACCATCAGTTCGTGCAGGTGGAAGATTAACAATCTCTATAGTAGTTCTCGGGATAGGGATGACACCGTCATACACAAGTTGAGCTGAAAAATCTCCAAATTATAAAGGGACGACATTAGCCGTTACAGTTTTCTCGTCTTGTTGGAGAGTGATTCTACTGGAATTGACCATCTCCTGAATTTTACCCTTGAGCACATAGCACGCTCGAGTTGGATGTCCAATCAACCTGTGGTAAACACAATATTTAGGATGGTCAGTCTTACCAACTTCATTTGGCCGTTTTGGTTCTGGTAGTTGATGTTTATTGCTCTTGATGAGACAATCAAAGATACTCATGATATCATCTTCATTAAAAGAGTATTCTTCTTTCGGACGTGGTGCCCATTGTGATGGTGCTGTTGGGGTAGATGTTGGCTGATTTACATTGATGGCTAGGGCTTCTTTGCCTTTAAGATTAATGGCCAAATTCTCCTTGCTCTTACGATTGTTCTGACAGCTACTATTATTTGGTGTAGCATGTTCAATTTGTCAAGATTAGGCATTTGAATTGTAAAACCCCTAATTTTTACTATATTTTTTAATTATTAATTTATTTTTGTATTAATTTTTATTTTGGTATCGTACCTCGAGTACGAATGCGTAAAGACGTAAATACGAGATATTTGTTCATTCATATACAAAATATTTTATTATTGTTTTTCTTATGAATATAGAATAAATATGTTGTTTCAATACATAATATAAACAAATATTGTCATATCAAAAGAACATTTCACGATATTTGCCAAAAAACTTTATCTTTTACTTATATAAAAGATTATTTTATCTTGTTCAAATATAGATATTAATTTAGAAAAACTATATTTTATGTAAATATCTTATTTGCATGGATGTACAAATTTTTATTCATATATTTTTGGATTTTCAAAATTATTTATTATTATTATTTTTAGAAAATATAGTTTGAACTTATTGTGCTAATTTAAACTTTGATTAGATTTTATTGATTTATTTTAAATAAGTTTAATTTAAAGATGGGAATCATTTATATTTAATTTGGATTTGAAATTATCTAGATTTAATTGAGTTGGATTTGGATTTGGATTTGGATTGAATCGGTTTTAAAATAATTTAAATTAAAAGTAAGATTATCTAAAGGGGGTTTTAATTTTTTCTAATCCTTATCCCGCTAGGAGTTTCCACCCCATATATATAGGGAAAGCCTCCATATTGTTTTCCTCCATAATTATTCATCACAAAAATTTTTCCACCACAAGAGAGTGCATCGTGTCGGTGTCCGCTTCCTTGTGTCAGCCGTGACGGCCTCGGGTCCGACCCGGGTGTCATTCCAATATAATATTTTACATATATTTAATATAGTGCTCATTAGTGAATTTAGTATAAAAAATATATAAAGCTATTTTTCTAGTACATTAAGGATCTAAACTATATTATACAATTTTTCTCAAAATTTTAGGAATTATTTCATAACTTTTATTACTTTTTACATGTTACTTATATTGTACACTATTTACATAATATAGAATAAACATCAAATTAGCATTAAATATTTCAGCTTGTATAAATGAGATTAGATGAAGGTTGTTTAAATAAATATTAACTCTATTTATTATCTATAGTAATTTTAAATAATATTATATATAATTTAATAAATATGAACTATATTTTAAGTTAATCATAATCCTAAGTCGAATAAGAAAGCATCCCTACCTATATTATATCATAACAACGTAACTTCTATCAATTTAAATCAAATTCTATCTAATTTAGGAGATAAATCTGAAATAAATACCTATATAAACCTAATACATCCCCCTTCTATCAGCCATAATTCAAAATTATTTTAGTCCAATAGAAACTCTAAAATTCGTCATTAGAATTCAGCCCCGCTTTTTAGTAGCAAGAGCAACATGGAACGACGATATCTCCTAGCTCCGAACTCCGTTTCGCCTCCAATTTTTTTAAAAGAAGCGTATCGAGGTAAGGCTTCCAAAAATATATTTTAATGGACAAAATTTGTTCTGTAAATTTTTGCAAAACTGACTGAGTATCTAGTGTGCAAAAAATAAACGTGTTTCTGTATTTTTACGATTTCGGGAGATTCCAGAAATGAAAATGTGTTCTGTTTAATTTTTCGGAAAGATGATACGAAAACCTATACCATATCCTAACTTCAAGATTTATTAAATAAATGTAATAGGTGCAGTATTAATTATTGTAATGCCTGTGGTTCGTATTACGTATTTCTGGAATACGTGTACGTATTTATTCTTATATTGCATGATTTTCTTGCTTAATTTCCTCCTTGGGCTTTGTTTATTCTTGGTTTGGGTTGGCTTGGTTCGGTTTGGGATTGCTCTTGGTTTATCATGAACCAAGGAGTGAACCCCCTACCTACCACCACCACTACCATTTATTAACCCTTCTCCTTTCTCTCTCTTCATTTATCATCTTCTCCACCATTACTTCCTTACCTACCAGAGAGAGGGAGAGAGAGGTCTAGGCAAGTACAACTTGCTTCATAGAGGAACTCTAATTTTATTACTTCATTCTCTTCCTTACAACATTTTAACTTACTTTAGAACTTGGCATTTTCACTTTTCATGGCTAGATTCTTCTAGATCTAAGTTTACTTTATTTTCGGATTTCTTGGGTTTTGATCTACTTAATCCTGTTATTTCTGAGTTTTGAGGGTTCTATGTTGTAGAGAATTTCGTTATACCCCATTTTGACCTATGGAAGTTCGGATTTGGGCTCCGGATGATAGAGTTATGCAGCTTGGAAGCCATGGCTTATGGTGTACTTCTTCTTGGAAATTTGGAGAAGAAGCACAGTCCCGAGCCGCATGGTGTACTTGACCGTATGAACATTCATGCGGCAAGTCAGTTCCAACCGCATGCACTATAGCCTTGACTTGACCGTGTGACAAGTTCATGCGGCAAGTATTCCCGGTCGCATGGGACCCAGTCAGTTCAACCGCATAGGGCTGAGGACCTTATCCTGCCGCATCAGCTTATCTTGGCCGCATGAGTTGAACCCAGCCGCATGTGCACAGCCTTGACGAGCCGCATGAACCAGACTCACTCGCTGGCCGTATGAGTCCTATATCTGCCAGCCGCATGAGATCCTGAACCTTATAAGCTGCATAAACTCCCCCCCCCCGTCAGCCGCATAAGCAATCACCTTGACCCAGCCGCATAGGGCTCGACTTGGTTGAGTCGTATGGACCCATTTCCTCCAGCCGCATGAGTACCCTTGCCCTCCTGGCCGCATGTGTCTTGCCCTTCTCTTGGCCGCATGAGTTCGATTTATTCCAGCCGCATGAGAATCCCTCTTTTGCGAGCCGTATGGGTCCTTAGTTCCTCCGACCTGCATGAATCTCTCCCCAGTCGCATGAACCCGACTCCTTCCCCAGCCGCATGAGATCCATCTTGAAAATCTTGAATTCATTTGATATGTTTGGAATTGATAATTGAGCATGACGTGATAGTGACCCGTAGTGGTGCACTCATAACATAATAACCTGACATGACTTGATAGTGGCCCGTCGTGGCGCACTCCTGTCTAGTATACTTGATATGATAAACCTGACATAATTATCTCGAATAGCTGTTGTGATGGCTACCTGACACGACATGACCTGTATAATGACCTGGACACCGTGGGCGATTGTGCTTGTACAAATAAACCAGTCCTGTCTTGCATCATGTCTAGGACATGGACTCCTGAGTACCACGGTCAGGAGTACCTACTAAAATGGACTAAGGCTAATAACTAGATTAATACATTAGTCATAACAAGATTTCCCAGCTACAGGCAATCCCGTTACCTGGGCACGCCTTGGGATCTGTAGCCTGCTGTCGAGTAGGGCACATTTCCAGCACACTGTCATATGTTGTACCCTTCAAGCTACCTAAGGGTACATTCGTTTCCTGGATGATGTACCCACCTGAATTCAACTCTAAATCTTTTAACCCGTGTAACCTGGATGGTCTGCAGGGCTTGTGGCTGTGGAATAATCTCACTGCATCTTGTTAGTAATTAGGCTTGTGACAACCCTAGTTAGTTAAAGTATCAAGCCGTAATTCTTGCTTGGCAAGTGATTGGATGGAGTCTAACCAGTCTAGTCTTGCCCTGATCCTGTTCCAGATTATTGAATGACCAGAATGCTTGTATTTATTTTACCGATAAATGGTGAGAATTCTAAGTTCTGTTCAGACGAAGGGCTACAACCCCGGTCCTTGTTTGGTTTACTGGTTGTAACCTGGTTATCTGAATAGTTCCATGGTTATCTCGTCGTATATCATCCTGATGTATTTTCTTTATTTCCAGTTCTTACTTTTATTATATCTTGTGCTGATTGCTGGTTTTTAGTTCCTAAGTAAAGCCTCCTTTGTGGCACTTGCTCTTTCTGGGGTTTGACCAGCTGGTTTTGTGTGGCCAGATTTTAGAGCAGCTCCGGAGGATCTACCGACCTTCCAGCCAGATGGTGGCCACTAGACGGAACCCTGGCAACGAGTGGGTTTATTTTTGATCTCCCACTTTATTGTAAAAATATTCTTTTGAGGCGTTTAGCCGACGAGCACCTGTTTAGCTCGATTGCACTTTACTTACTGTCTGCCTACGGGCTGTAACATGATTGACAGACCCTAGGGTTGATCATGTATGACTAAACTCTTGCTAGTCCTAACATTTTGTAACGACTAGCTTCATGATCAGCTGAATATGTAATGTTTGGGACGCCTTACTATTGTATATTTAATGATCATACTTCTTGTAACCTTTTACTTACTTGCTTGTGATTGAGACACTAGGCTTGTTTATGACCTTAAGAGACTGTTGGCTTGTAGATAAACCTTCATGAATCTAGACAGCCGTGACCGTATAGCGAGATGGATTCCATTTCATATACGTAGCTGGCTATGTCTGCCCCTGCTCTCCAGTATTCTGGTTCTGGGGCGTGACATGGTTTAAGTGGTGGCCCATGCAGGTCTTGTAAATCAAGATATGTGAGGGTTTATCGAATAGATGTCTCAATCAGTATTTGTCCTTGATCTCTGCTCGTATCTTCTGAATCCCTGGATTCTTGTCCTGATCATATGCTTGTATCGTTGATCTGTCCTGGTCCTTCCTTATTGTTCCCTATGTCGTTTTCTTCAGCGGCATTATTCGTGGTCCTACCGACCAGCAAGGCAGAGCACCTCCCGCGGACCAGCAGCAACCTGGAGATCAAGCCCAACATTCCGGAGTAGCCTCCAGAGTCGTGCCTTCTGGCGGAGAGCCACTGGTCCAGCCAGTTCAACCTTTAGAACATGATGACGACACTTTGGTAGGACTCGTCAGGACCTTGATAGCTTTCCAAGACCGGCGTGGAGATGCCTTACACCAGGCAGTGACGGATGCTTTGACCCGGGGTGGTCATCAGGGTAACAGTGCGGCCAACTGCTTCAAGCGCTTGAACCCTCCATTCTTCGACGGTAGTGAAGATGCTATCGCAGCAGATGTATGCCTTCAGGACACAGAGATGATTCTAGAAGCAGCCAGGACCCCAGAGAACGAGAAGGTGGCCGTTGTGCGCCTGCAGTTGTTAGATCTTGCCCGCAGCTGGTGGGCAGCACAGGCCGTTGGATTAGCAGCACCCATTGCTTGGGCAGTATTCAGAGAGATTCCAGACCAAGTATTTCGATGCCGTGGCTCGGTATGATCTGCAGACGAGGTTTACCAATCTGAAGCAAGGAGGCAGGACGGTCGACGGATATGCGGCCGAGTTTTCCAGACTCAGTCGGTTTGCTCCTACTTTGGTGGCAACCGAGTATGATAGAGCCCAGCGGTTCCAGCAGGGACTTCACTTGGAGATCTTCTTGGCAGTTGAGCAGTTTGAGCATCACACTTTTGATGCAGTCTTTAGAGCAGCCCGGAGGCATGAGTATACCTCCCAGAGGATTGTGGATAGGGCCGGAGGTCGGAAGAGATCTCACGGCCAGATGAATCAGTCTTCAGCACCAGCCCCGGCAGCCAGGGCCTTGACTATTGGAGCTCCGAGGTGAGCGACCTCAGTAACGTCGGTCCAGCATTCTACCCCGACGTACCCTCAGCAGCAGCAGCAGAAGCAGAAGAAGTCTTCCGCAGTGGGATGTTCTCATTGTGGGAAGCCAGGCCATGTAGTGGCAGAATATCGCAGGGCACAGGGATTGTGTCTGGCTTGTGGAGCACCAGACCATAGGGTTGGATCCTGCCCGAATAGGGATGGTTCATCATCGTCCAACCTTTCTAGCTCTTCGGTGAGAGGACCAGCTCCGGTCCAGCAGCAGCAGTATCCATTGCCGAGGCCCTTGCCGCCTCAGACCCAAGTGTTCTAGCAGCAGAACCCCCAGCAGTATGCACAAGTCTAAGTCCAGAGTCAGAGCAGGCAGCAAATATTTTAGCAGAGGGGACCAGCACCCCGAGGGCACGGTCAGGCTATGGTGATGACCGTAGAGGAAGGATTGGCACCAGGAGAGGTAGTGGCAGGTACTATTCTCGTCAACTCTTTTCCAGCTTCAGCTTTATTTGATTCTGGTGCATCGCATTCATTTGTCTGCACGATTCGCGACACGGGTAGGATTAAAGCCCGAGTCATTATCAGTAAGGCTTAATATACTTACTGGTAACGGACTTGTGGGAGTAGATAGAGTGTTTTCCTCGTGTCGGATCGTAGTTAGCGGTAGAGAATTCCCCGCTAGATTGATAGAATTCCCGATGGCCGATTATGATGTGGTCTTAGGGATGGATTGGTTGAGGAACCAGTATGCTAGAATAGACTGCCATATCGGCAGGGTTGTTTTTAGCATTCTAGGTGAGCCAGAGTTTTCCTTCTCTCGAGGCGAGGTTGAGTCTTCTCCTTTGATATTGCGGATGGCAGTAGTAGTGCAGTTGCCCCGAATAGTCGAAGAGTTTCCAGATGTTTTCCCAGAAGAACTTCCAGGTATGCCGCCGGAGCGGGAGATCGAGTTCACCATAGACTTGATTCCCGGGACAGCCCCAGTGTCAGAGAGAGTCTACAGAATGGCGCCGTCAGAATTGGAGATCTTGTACAAGATGATTGAAGAACTCAGAACCAAGGGATTCATTCGTGCTAGTGGATCGCCTTGGAGAGCCCCGATGCTTCTTGTAGAAAAAAAGGATGGTACGTCCAGGTTATGTGTTGATTATCGTACCTTGAACTCAGTGACAATCAAGAACAGATACCCTCTTCCGAGGATAGATGACTTGTTTGATCAACTCAAGGGGGCTTCAATATTCTCGAAGATTGATTTGCGTTCAGGTTATCATCAGATCAGAGTCAGAGAGCAGGACATCCCGAAAACAGCTTTTAGATCGAGATATGGACATTGGGAGTTCCTTGTTATGCCTTTTGGAGCAACCAATGCGCCGGCAGTATTCATGGACCTCATGAATCGCATCTTCATGCCTTACTTGGATCAGTTTGTGATTGTGTTCTTGGATGACATCCTGGTCTACAGCAAGAGTAAGGCAGAGCATAAGCAGCATCTCCGTATAGTTCTTCATATCCTCAGAGAGCACCAGTTATATGCCAAGTTCAGTAAATATGAGTTCTGGCTCGACCGCATTTCGTACTTGGGTCACATCACCACCAGAGGAGGAGTAGAAGTGGATCCCCAGAAGATTGTGGCTATTGAGTCATGGCCAGTGCCCAGCACAGTTGCAGAGGTTCGTAGTTTTCTTGGATTGGCCGGCTACTACCGGCGGTTTATTTTGGATTTTGCTCGAATTCCAGCACCATTGATGCAGTTGACCCGCAAGGATGCACAGTTTGCTTGGACAGCAGAGTGTCAGAGTTCTTTTGAGCAGTTAAAGCGAGGCCTGATAACAGCTCCTATTCTCACGCTTCCAGATGGGATCGGAGGATTCTCAATGTACTGTGATGCTTCAGACAGAGGCTTAGGATGTGTTCTGATGCAGCATGGGAAGGTAATAGCTTATGCGTTATGACAACTTCGTGATCATGCGAGGAATTACCCAACCCATGACTTGGAGCTGGCAGCAGTGGTATTTGCACTTAAGTTGTGGAGGCACTACTTGTATGGAGACAGGATGGAGATTTTTACCGACCACAAGAGCCTGAAGTATGTTTTTACCCAGAAGGATCTTAACATGCGTCAAAGGAGGTGGCTGGAGCTGCTTGTGGATTATGATGTCAACCTGCAGTATCATCCCGAGAAGGCCAACGTCGTTGTAGATGCATTGAGCAGGAGAGCCGGAGCTTATTTCCTAACAGCGTAACCAGAGTTGTTAGCAGATCTCCAGAAAATGTATATCGAAGTTGTCCTCCCTTCCAGTGTGGCATTGATGGCCAGCATGCAAGTTCAGTTCACTATAGTCGAGAGGATCCGGATGGCGCAGTCAACAGATTCCAAGCTTCAGCGGCTCAGAGCAGAGTGTGAGGCAGGACGAAGACCAGAGTTATGCATTCATAAGGATGGTACACTTCGATATGGTAATCGTCTTTGTGTACCCAGTGGAGATATCAGATGGAAGATCATGTCAGGAGCGCACATTTCTCAGTATTTTATCCATCTTGGCAGTATGAAGATGTACCGCGATATCCGTCAGCCCTTCTGGTGGAATGGCATAAAGCGGGAGATAGCTCGGTTTGTCTCTAGGTGTTTGGTTTGCCAACAAGTTAAGGCCGAACATCAGAGACCGGCTGGACTTCTTCAGCCCTTGCCGATTCTAAAATGGAAGTGGGAGCATATGACCATCGATTTCATGACTGTACTACCTAGATCCCCAGCTGGTAGAGATGCTATCTGGGTTATAGTTGATCGGCTCACGAAAGTGGCTCACTTTCTTCCATTCAGAGTTGGTCAGTCGACAGCTCAGTTAGCAGAAATATACCTCAGGCAGATTGTCAGGTTGTACTGTATTCCATTCAGTATCACCTCGGACCAAGATTCAAGATTTACGTCGCACTTTTGGCGTAGCTTGCAAGAGAGTTTAGGGACTCATCTCCAGTTCAGTTCAGCATATCACCCGCAGACAGATGGCCAGTCGGAGCGCACGATCCAGACTCTTGTAGACATGTTTCGGTCTTGCACACTTGACTTCGATGCTTCATGGGAAGATCACTTGCACCTGGTAGAGTTCTCGTACAACAATAGTTTCCAGGCCAGTATCCAGATGGCACCGTTCGAGGCACTGTATGGTAGGAAGTACAGATCCCCGCTGGCCTGGGATGATATTGGAGAGAGACGGATGCTCGGTCCAGAAGTGATTGCCCAGACAGTTGAAGTGGTCAGGCGAGTCAGAGATCATCTTCGAGTTGCCCAAGATCGCCAGCGCCAATGGGCCGATTCTCATCGGCGCCCTCTCGAGTTTTCGGTCGGCGATCATGTATTCCTGAGAATTTTGCCTAACCGTGGCATCATTCGTTTCGACGTACGGGGAAAGCTTAGTCCTAGGTATATAGGACCGTTCAACATTCTGGAGCGAGTAGGAGATGTATCCTATCGTCTCTCTCTTCCTCCGTCGCTAAGCGAGGTGTATGACGTGTTCCATGTATCCCAATTACGACGGTATATTCCAGACCCGAGCCACATCCTGGATCATTCTAAATTGGTTGTTGGAACCAACCTTTCGTATGAGGAGAGGCCCGTGTCTATATTGGACCGGAGGGAGAAGATCCTAAAGAATAAGACTATCAAGTTAGTCCGAGTTGCTTGGGGTCATCCCTCTTTGGGGAAGTCAACGTAGGAGCGTGAGGATAATATCCGATCACGATATCCCGACTTGTTTGACTCGTGAGGTATAATGTCTTTCTTCTGCCTCATGCCTTCGATTTCTTGCTTGAATGAGTGAATTTCTGCCTAGTTATAGCTTGCATGTGATTAATGTAGCTTGTCATTGCTCCTATAGCCTCTTGATTAAATTCCGAGGACGGAATTCTTTTAAGGTGGGTAGAGTTGTAATGCCTGTGGTTCGTATTACGTATTTCTGGAATACGTGTACGTATTTATTCTTGTATTGCATAATTTCCTTGCTTAATTTCCTTCCTGGGCTTGGTTTATTCTTGGTTTGGGTTGGCTTGGTCCGGTTTGGGATTGCTCTTGCTCCTGGCCGTATGTGTCTTGCCCTTCTCTTGGCCGCATGAGTTCGATTTATTCCAACCGTATGAGAATCCCTCTTCTGCGAGCCGTATGGGTCCTTAGTTCCCCCGACCCGCATGAATCTCTCCCCAGCCGCATGAACCCGACTCCTTCCCCAGCCATATAAGATCCATCCTGGCCGCATGTGCCTTAGCTGCATGGCTCTTCTATAGCCCTGTATATTGATATTTCATTAGATATTTAATGTCTATGAATTTGAAAATCATGAATTCATTTGATATGTTTGGAATTGATAATTGAGCATGACGTGATAGTGACCCGTAGTGGTGCACTCTTGACATAATAACCTGACATGACCTGATAGTGGCCCGTCGTGGCGCACTCCTGACTAGTACACTTGATATGATAAACCTGACATGATTATCTCGAATAGCTGTTGCGACGGCTACCTGACACGACATAACCTGTATAATAACCTGGACACTGTGGGCGATTGTGCTTGTACAAATAAACCAGTCCTGTCTTGCATCATGTCTAGGACAGGGACTACCGAGTACCACGGTCAGGAGTACCTACTAAAATGGACTAAGGCTAATAACTAGATTAATACATTAGTCATAACAAGATTTTCTAGCTACAGGCAATCCCGTTACCTAGGCACGCCTTGGGATCTGTAGCCTGCCGTCGAGTAGGGCACATTTCCAGCACACTGTCATGTGTTGCACCATTCAAGCTACCTAAGGGTACATTTATTTCTTAGACGATGTACCCACCTGAATTCAACTCTAAATCTTTTAACCCGGGTAACCTGGATGGTCTACAGGGCTTGTGGCTGTGGAATAATCTCACTGCATCTTGTTAGTAATTAGGCTTGTGACAACCCTAGTTAGTTAAAGTATCAAGCCATAATTCTTGCTTGGCCGTGAAGTGATTGGATGGAGTCTAACCAGTCTAGTCTTGCCCTGATCCTGTTCCAGATTATTGAATGACCATAATGCTTGTATTTATTTTACCGATAAATGGTGATAATTCCAAGTTCTGTTCAGACGAAGGGCTACAACCCCGGTCCTTGTTTGGTTTACGGGTTGTAACCTGGTTATCTGAATAGTTCCATGGTTATCTCGTCGTATATCATCCTAATATATTTTCTTTATTTCCAGTTCTTACTTTTATTTATATCTTGTACTGATTGCTGGTTTTTAGTTCCTAAGTGAAGCCTCCTTTGTGGCACTTGCTCTTTCTGGGGTCTGACCCAGCTGGTTTTGTGTGGCCAGATTTCGGAGCAGCTCCGGAGGATCTACCGACCTTCCAACCAGATGGTGGCCACTAGACGGAACCCTGGCAACGAGTGGGTTTATTTTTGATCTCATATTTTATTGTAAAAATATTCTTTTGAGGCGTTTAGCCGACGAGCACCTGTTTAGCTCGATTGCACTTTACTTACTGTCTGCCTACGGGCTGTAACATGATTGACAGATCCTAGGGTTGATCATGTATGACTAAACTCTTGCTAGTCCTAACATTTTGTAACGACTAGCTTCATGATCAGCTGAATATGTAATGTTTGGGATGCCTTACTATTGTATATTTAATGATCATACTTCTTGTAACCTTTTACTTACTTGCTTGTGATTGAGACACTAGGCTTGTTCATGACCTTAAGAGACTGTTGGCTTGTACATAAACTCTCATGTATCTAGACAGCCGTGACCGTATAGCAAGATTGATTCTATTTCATATACGTAGCTGGCTATATCTGCCCCCGCTCTCCAGTATTCTGGTTCTGGGGCGTGACATGGTTTAAGTGGTGGCCCATGCAGGTCTTGTAAATCAAGATATGTGAGGGTTTACCGAATAGATGTCTCAATCAGTATTCGTCCTTGATCTCTGCTCGTATCTTCTGAATCCCTGGATTCTTGTCCTGATCATATGTTTGTATCGTTGATCTGTCCTGGTCCTTCTTTATTGTTTCCTATGTCGTCTTCTTCAGCGGCATTGTTCATGGTCCTACCGACCAGCAAGGCAGAGCACCTCCCGCGGACCAGCAGCAACCTGGAGATCAAGCCCAGCATTCCGAAGTAGCCTCCAGAGTCGTGCCTTCTGGCGGAGAGCCACCAGTCCAGCCAGTTCAACCTGTAGAACATGATGACGGCACTTTGGTAGGACTCGTCAGGACCTTGATAGCTTCCCAAGACCAGCGTGAAGATGCCTTGCACCAGGCAGTGACGGATGCCTTCTACAGACCATCATTTTGTTTGAAAGCTTCAAATTGAGAACATAAAAGTTTTACGGCCTCATTGGTATCTTCCGTTGATTGTGGAGGAGCGGATTAATTTGATAGGTTAGGAAGGGGTACTGCATGATAGGTACCACCTCCGGCACCAGATTGACTTGGAATAGCCTGCGCAGGAATGGAAGCGGTGTAAGGAGACTGTACCCCCAGATCAATATTGATGGGAGCAGATGTTGTCACAGGTTCCTGAGTTGGAATTAGATTCACGACCGGTGGAACTGTATGTTGTTCCATAATCACAGCATGCATGCCTGCCATTATCTCTGCCATGTTCTTCAAACTAGCCTCCAAAGCAGCGATTCTCTACTTTTGACTGCTAGAACTAGAAGTATCTTGATCTTCTGTGACGGCATAAGCAGTCACTTTTCTAGCCTTTAAAGACGAGCTAGTGGAAAAGATGGTCATTTTAAAACTTTCACTGTCAGCATCAAAGTCATATAAAGAACCACCCCCAGAATGAGTGATAGGGATGTCTTTTTGACTGAAGGAATCTTGGTTAGAATCAAGAAGATTCCTTTGACCGATCGTGTCTTGGTCGGAAGGAAGATTCCTTTGACCAATTTTTTTCGACTTCTTGATCTAGTATATTGGTATACTCCTTCACCGGATTCATGGATCCGATCTAAGTACTGTTGATTGGGACTGCGGGATGCATTACGTCTTGGACGTTTTCTACCCCCAGTGCTTCGAGATGTCATGTTGACAGGAGCGTAGAGTAATTCATCTTCGTCAACTAGGATTGGTTCAGGAGTCTGAACATAATTCAAACGGTCAAAGATGGACCGCTTAGCTGACTGACAGTAGCATTTGATGACAACTTCATAATGGTGATTGCAGTGATGCCGTTGGTCCACCACTGGACGGGATGGATTTGCAACATTTTATTTTTGTATTAAGAGTTCACGGAGGTCACTAACTGGACGAGAAGACGTTACAGGAATGTAGTCCTTGAAGATATTCGGGACATGGTTCCTGTTCTTGAAATGTCTCGTACGTTGAGTGTACAAGGACGTGCTAAGCTGATTAGCATAAGTCTCAGGATTTTTTACCTCAGAATTCTTCCTCTGGCGTAAGTTAGCAACTGGTGCAGGTTGCGCTTGATACTTCTTGTGATTTCCCGAGGTTGACCCTAATTGGCACATGTTGATATAGGTGTACAAGTCTGATAGGGGAGATACTTGCGTGTCTACTTGAGATACTATCAATTTGCCTTGTCGGGATCTTGAAATAGATAGGGTTGATAGATCCTGTCCTGACCTCTTTGGAGTAGGCATAATAACCTTTTACTTGGAAAGTTTATTCTGAATAGAATCCATCTTCCCGACAGAGATTTAGTTGTCTCTGTTAAGAAGAATATAATTTCTATCTGAATTTGCAGTACTTTCCACCCAGTCAACAACTCGAGCAAAATGAGAAAAAGCTAAAGAGCGTTTTTCTTGATTTAGTGATTTCTCACTAAACTTTTGTTTGGTGGCAAAAAGGGAGTCACTAAACAGTATTTCTCCTTACGTTGCGCTACTGCAGAAGCATGTGCAGGTTGCGCCAGAGCATAAACATGCACAAGTTGCGTCGGAGCAGGAACATGCACAGGTTGCGCTAGGAAGGAAAATGCCAAAGGGCGCTTTTCTTTGTTTTATCTAGCAGTGTGTCAAGGCAAAGTCTTCTTCGATTTCAGAATCGAAGAAGTGGAGGGATTAGCCAAAAGATTGTCTCCCTTAGATTGCGCCAAGGCAGTGATGGGCGCAAGTTGCACAGAAGCAAGAACAGGTACAGTTTGCGCCAAGGAAGTAAAAGCCAAAGGGTATTTTTCCTTATTTTGGATAGCAGTGTGTCAAGACAAAGTCTCCTTTGATTTCAGAATCGAAGAAGTGTAGGGATTAGCCAAAAGCCTGTTTTCCTTAGATTGCGCCAAGGCAGTGATGGGCGCAAGTTGCACAGAGGCAGGAGATTGTTCCGTCGAGGACTTAGTAGTACAAATAAAGCACGTCTTGCTCTTAATAGCAGCAGCAGTACGCTTGGCACCCCCAACATTGATAATGGCCTCGTAGGCTGTCTGGTCAGTTTGAACGACCAAGGTCTTCTGCGTCTTGCCGATTAATGCGGTATCATATTGAGTTGCCACTTTCTCGTCGAAAGAGGAAATCGTCCCCAACTGAGTCGCCATTTTATTTGCAAGAACAAAAATATACCTTTATTACAAACTTAGAAAAGAGAGTACAAGAGTACAATTGATTTTTGGGGAAGTACAACTATAGAAATCTGATCAAAAGACGATCACTTTATCCCTTCGACGATGTGATATCGAAGACACAAGCCTCTGGAGGATGCATCAGCACTTTAGCAGGATATTATGATCACTCTTGATGCTTTGAGATTGATTTAAAACTCTATTTATAGAGTTCTTGAAAAAACTGTTTAGCAGTTATTCTGGGTTGCACGTGCTTCAGATTGCGTGCCTCCTGTTCACTTGTACGAACGGTTGCACTAACTGTTGTGGATGTATGGCATCGTTTGAATGAGATACACATGGTCGTGGGCAGTGTAGTGGGCACGTTCTGTAAAGTTAGTGGCTTGTGCGCCATGTCATTCAGTTCTGAACACTGTTAGATCATCTTGTGCGTGCTTCATCAGGTTGCACGTGGGCGCAATATAGCAAACTGTGCGAGAGGTTGCACCAACTACTGTGGACGCGTGACATTATTTGATTGAGATACACGTGATCGTGGGCAGTGTAGTGGGCACGCTCTGCGAAGTTGGTAGCTTGCGTGCCATGTCACCCTGTTTTAAAATAAGAGTTATTCAAGTGGCACCAACTAGTCAGGCTGCGCATAGGCGCAACTCAACAACTGGTACCTTTAACTAGGTCTTCTGTACTGTACTAATTAATTCTCGCGCCACTTAATGACTTGTATGAACTAGCTGTCAGCATTAATTACATGCAGACAAAATCTTCTCGAGCGTCGTGTTGCGCAAGATTCGAATGGATTTTCCTTAATCTCCGTGCTGTCAGTTGTCAGATAATGATGATACTGTTACAGCTTCTCGAGGAAGTGCGCTACGTGGCACTCTTGCAACCTGACTCATGCACGACTAGATGTTGGCACAATATGAGGCTGCACAACTTGATAGTTTGGCACAATGTAATGTTTTAGCTCCATCTGATGATCAAACACTTTATTAGTGGCGCAGCTTAATTTTTAGCCTCTACAAACACTAGCATTGAATCAAAATCAAAGTCTTTATTGATATTTGGAACATAAGATTACAAAGGCACGTAGCCAATATTACATGTAAGTGGGGGATGCTTCAGATATACGATGTCCACACATTATGTCCCATATAAGTTCTGACTCCAAGCGGCCGCATGCCTCCAGACGCCAAGGAACTCTGTGCCTCGACGCATCCAAGCGAGCTCCGCACCAAGGAGCTTCTACCTGTGCCTGCACATAAAAAATGTGTGGGTGTCAGTACTCAACTGTACTAGTGGTGTGAGCTTCTCGCCCACCCATACAAAACTAACACGTTTATTCACTTTTTTACAACAATAGCCCTTTATGATTGTCTTTCTATTCTTTTCTTATGATCAGTTTTAGGACATCGACACCTGGCCTACTTGTCTCTAGACCATTACCATGCCTAGCTCCGATATATCGTTGTGCCTAAGACCATTCTCATACTTGCAACATCAACGTACCGACTCAAGCTTGCCTTTTGGCATATACTTAGCGACACAACGACATGGTCGTACAATACTCTATTCGTGCTTCAGTATAATCGAAGCAGTGCCTCCCCACTTAGTCTTTCACCTATGCTCGTGTCATAACAGCATGGTCGTGCCATGACATATAGAGTTCATGCGTCGTAACTCATGATGCCTTAACCAACTTGCCCTACGACCCTTCCTGACTTAACTTTGAGACGACTCAATTCGAACCTATGCACTCTGTGCCAACGAACTCATTAGTCGACCCACATCTCGTGTTGAAGCACGTACCTTGGCTATAGCCAAATCTTAGACTTATCGACTGTGTTGTATACCAAGCAAATAATTCGTAACCCACTCAAACCTTGCTCACACATCTTGACTCGCTTAAGGCATGATGTTGATAGACGCTCCTATGCGAACTTATCTATATGAAAGGATCACTAGCACCACAAGCTATACTTGGACCTTAATTGGATAATACGGTACGTTCGTATACAACGAGGCACGATCTAACCAAATTTCATGTACTACCCGCTCTACAGCACACCCATCGGGTCAGGTCACACACCATCCGAGGGTCCCACAAGCATGTTCCTCCTAGGCCAGACCAGTCATGTGGCCGTAGGTACCGTCTGAGGAACAAAATCATCATTGTCGACAAGTTGTCCAATGACCATACAAGACTCAACTCGATTTACCATGTCCTTTCCTATTTATGACCGTGCTTTCCATATTTATATCGAGACTCCCAATTAGCGGGACCGATCTCGGCAACAACCAGTCGCATGAACTTTCTATCGAGACTCCTAAGTAGCGGGACCGATCTCGACGACAACAAGTCGCGTAAACTTTCTATCGAGACTCCTAAGTAGCGGGACCAATCTCGGCGACAACCAGTCGCGTGAACATTTTATCCTTTTAAAACCCAAGGAACGAATACTGCGTAGTCTTCCAACTTAACTTGGACCAAACATGTGTTCTTTAACCGTGGCATACTTACCCTTGAACCTACCGTGGCACGTGCCTTAAACCAACTTGTTTTCTAAGCGACACTATCGCTCAAGTCATACTTTATATGACGAGCCTTGGGATCGTGGGACTATGCGACTTGACAACCGCAGAAAATAAGGGACAGTGTTTGCTATGACTTCAATAGCGCAACAAAACTCGTGCCTAACTTAATCGTGCAATAACTTAACCAACGGGATGAGCAAGGGTTATGCCAAGCCTTGTATTGTAGAAATGTGTCGTACATGCGTTCGACTTGAACATCTAAGTTTTTTGGGTGCCTAGACCAATGCCACGAATCGTGCAATGCAACTTAACCCGTGGGACGAGCAGAGGCTAGGCAAAGCCTTGGACGATGGGACCGTACATGCATGCTTTGTTAAGCATTTATGCTGCCGACCCTATGACTTAGGCTAATTCATAACTTTGTGGTGAAAACCAACTTTCTTTCTCCCAAGCCACGGGACGAAGGATCGAGTGTCATTTTGGAAGCCATCGTGCAACATTTCTAAGCCGACCGTAGGTCGTTTTCCATGTTCTAACTCAATCGACCCAAGTTGGGATTATTCTCTTAGCTATGTGGATGCGTCTCTTTTATTATCAAGCCTACTTATGCAGTTGAAAACTTTCATTTTATTAGTGCGAAGGCCAAGCCGAGGCAAGTTCATCGAAGCTACCCACCTGAGCGAGGATTCGCCTCAACCGAGAGGGTCTTCGAGCCTTCAAACGTCGAGGTCGTGCCTCACAAAGCAACGAGACTTAACCAAACTTGTCATATGGTCCTTCCTGACTTAACTCGAGTGACTATCCCAAGCTTGTGGAACTTGTGTTGACGACTCAAACACGACGACATATCTTATGCCGAAGTAGTTGTCTTCATATATAGCCAAATCTTAGGATCCCTGATGGTCTTGCAACCATACATCCCTTTTTGATTCAAATTATGCCATGCTTGCATTTTCTTTGATTCGACCGACGTCGTGCATGCGGATAACCGCTCAGCACACCATTATCTATATGAAAGGCCACTGGCATGACAAGCCATCGTAGACATAGCCAGGATAGATAATGGGTCTTTCAATGCAAGGTAGCGAGCCCTAGAGAAAGCCCCTGACTATCCTGGTGCGATACAATCCAACACTGCTATAACGTATTCTCTCTAGGTCCCCGAGGATCCCCGGCTTAATACAAGTCGAGAAAGAAATCCTTATGCACAAGTTGTCCATGACCACTAACCTACGAGAACATCTAGACTCACGTAAATGCATGGCCTAATTTTGCGATACGACCCGAACTACACTTAGCAAAACGCGCATAGAAACCATGAGACTTCCAAACGAGGGACCGCATCAATACATTAAAAGAAGTGCATTGAAGCAATGAGACTCCCAAACGAGGGCCTGTCTTAGCGACAAACGGTTGCATTAACTTTCTATTCTTTGAAACCCAGGGAACGGCTACCACATAGACTTTCGACTTAACTTAAACAGAACGTGTTCTCTTACGTGCCATAACCCGTGGCATACTTATTATCGAAATCATCGTGTTTCGTGCCTTAACCCAATCTTGTTCTGTACGATACTACCGCCCAAGTCATATAGTATATGACGAGCCTTGAGACCGTAGGAACATGTGGCTACATCAATCCGTAGAACCGTGGGATCGTACACATGCTCAATTTGAAAAACCGAGTCCTGTGAGCGCCTTAACCCGTGGTATCTTTGCCTAACTATAATCGTGCAACAACTTAACCCGTGGGACGAGCAAAGGCTATGCCAAGCCTTGTACCGTGGAAGCGTACAATGAGACTTGTGGGACAATTATGCTATGCCAAGCATTACAGTGGGACAGTGCATGCTTTATCAGGCATTTATAACGTGCGCCGCCTATGACTATGCTAAGTTCATATTCTTGTGGCAACATATACCAACTTTTCTTTCTCCTAAGCCACGAAAGAAGGACCGAGTGTCTTTTTTGAAAGTATGCCATACACATTTCTAAGCCAATCGTAGAATCTTTCCATGTTCTAACTCAATCCGACTCAGAGCGGGATTACTCCCTTAGCTATAGGTTCGTCTTTTTTATTATCAATCCTATCAGTACAATAAAAACTTTCATTTTATTAGTGTGTGGCCAAGCTGAGGCAAGTTCACCGAAGCTACCAACTTGAGCGAGGAGTTGCCTCGACCGAGTAGGACTTCGAGGAGGCCGTCGCATGGCTAAGTCCAAATGTCGTTGGCATTTTAGTTTCTCTGGTTGAACTGTGTCGGACGGGACATTACATTATATACCACTCAGAAAAAGTTTTGTCTTCGAAACTTACTGAGTACTCACTCCTCAACGTATCTCTTAATTCAACGTCTAATAGTTCTCGCACACACACCTCCTATGCATTTCTTCAATTCGAGCCACGGTCGCCTTAGTTATTATTTACATCAACCAACTATATTTTAAACTTGGGGCAACTTAACACAATTTTAAATTCAGCGATCGCACTACCATTAATATTTTTTTGAAACACATGATTTCAAAATCCTTGATACCTTTTTGTTCCTTTAGTCTCGCTTGAATTCATCGTATCACTTAGTTGGATCGTGCACATATTTAAGGCATCCCTGAAATACATGCATTTCAACCAAGACTTGTGATAGAGAATCCGTCAATACCATTCGAGTTGGATCATGCATATATTCAGGCATCCTTGAAATATACGTATTTTAGCCAAGCCTCATGAGTGGTGTCTCTACATAATTGAATCAATCCACCAGTACTATTATCCAATCCTATCAATTCTCAAGATTATTCAAGAACACTTCGGCAACTCTCGTTAGGGTCGATCGCATAATTTTAATCTCTTTGCACATGGATGTCTGCTGAATCGCTAGGCTATCTCTTCAGGATAAAGTCAACCGTCAGTATTGGAATTACCGTTT
This sequence comes from Iris pallida, assembly GCA_029216955.1. Taxonomy (NCBI): domain Eukaryota; kingdom Viridiplantae; phylum Streptophyta; class Magnoliopsida; order Asparagales; family Iridaceae; genus Iris; species Iris pallida. The sequence continues at coordinate 11,066,859 of JANAVB010030220.1, forward strand.
CCAAAGAATAATATCAATATTGACCTCAATCCTAAGGTCAAACCAAAGTTGATAGTACAAAATTTTTCTTCCTAAGCTCACATCACTCTGGTTTTTAAACTTCGAGCATATGTTCTCCCACTTGCACTTGCAACTTAGTCCAAAGGGTCTGAGTTTTTCAGCAAAGCCATGCTACGGTAAGATTGCTCAACCAATTCCTCTGCATATCACTATCGCCCATCCAAACTAGCAATTTGTATAGTCTATCTCCTCAAACATATTCGATATATCCATCCTATCCAAGTCAAATATACTATGACACGATTTGTCACTAAACCATAATTCTTATACCACATTCCCTAAATCGCTTATCACAATTTATGTATTCGATTATAAGGTTGTCTAGCCTAACAATACGTCATGTCCCAATCCCCCGCAAGTTTGATTATCCACGCTGGACATAAAATCACCATTCCAACACTTCCGCAGGATAATCGTCCTCATCGGAGCATAATTCTTGCTTTGAGTCTAGACTAATTCATTCTCGACACGCAGATTGGATCTATTCAATCCTCAACTTAGTTTATCATCAATCACAAGTCCCCAAAAATCTTTGAATTCATCTTTGCATCAAACCATAAGTCAAAATAATCCAATTGCCACGCCCTGATCTTCCGCAAGTTCGATCATTCATGCTGGACATGAATCACCATGCTAGCGCTCCCGTAGAATGATCGCCTTAATCCAACGTAACGCATGTGCGAGGCTTGAGTTGTGCTCGCACAAGACAAGAATGTCCATGTTGTGGTTATCATTGAAACCATCAAAACGCGTTCGTTTTCATCTAAGTAGTATATCAATCCATTCTTAGACATTTCCTCTAATATTTATTATTATCAAAATCTCAAGTATAGCATCCATTTGAATGATAACATTATACAAGATCGTCATTCTTCGAATCGTAGTACCCCTGAGTTTTTGTACATCGATCTTTAATACGTCTCAATACCCTCGATGATATACATAACCTGAAGATATTCCTTTGCAACGAACTCTGAGGCATGCAACTGATGCCATCATCCAAACTGGATATAACACAATCTCTTTGACATTCAAGATCAAACTCGATCATTATCCCTCGAACTAGTTTTATAATCAATTCATTCAAACCCAAAGTTATGTATATTCATCTATCTATCTTAAGTCATCAAGCAACATATTTTCTCAAATCGCATGTTTATGCTAACTCAAGTTATTGGGCACATTTCATCCAAATCCTTGTCATTTTTGTCTCTCTTTGAATCAACGTTTCCATGCACACTAACTTCAAATTGTGCTAACTTCGTATACGACTCATATCGATTCATCGTCTGAGTCATCTGTTTGTTACACCTTAACTTTTTCTAAATTCAATTTATCTACTCAATCATTTTCGCATTTTATACTTGCGCAATCCTAATTCCATGTGCGTCGTTTCTAGTTCGTTCGAATCGACTCATCAAAACTTCAAGATTACAACTTAATCAATGATACTCAATCTAAGGTTTTGCATACGGCGACGCTTGCTGATAGACTCATTGGCACCCAGCATCCTCAATCGATCAAAATTCCTGATGCTATCCCATATACCACTCAGGGATGAAGTCATTCGACAAATCCCCGAAACAAGTTTTGAATCACAACCGATTACTTCGAATTTCTGTTCGAACCATTCCTCAAAATCTAAGCACATTTTATTTATATCGCGTTGACGATAACACCGTTAGATGACATCTCAATGATTAGTTATCCCATTCTATGAATCGAGTCAAACTTATTTTTGTCCGAAATAATTTGAATCTCGCACACGACTTTGCTAAGGTCAACGTAAATCTTGGTGTATATGCCCTGCCCGACAGCCAACTGTGCCTGACGTAAAACCATCTTCTTCAATCAAATTTACCTTCGTAAGATTTTTCAAAATATATAGACTTATTGAATGGAACATCCCGCTGAACATTGAGAGAGAGCGCCAACACTTCGATCGTAGAACAACATCAGATTTCACAAAAATATCAATATCAGAGTTAAAGAATTCAATCGAAAATCCAAGGATATAAAGCCGTGCTCTGATACCATTTTGTCATGCTCCAGTCCCGTAGGACCGATCGTGCTCGCTAAGGCGTGATGTCGCGTGAGCCTAGGTTGCGCTCATGCAAGGCGGGTTCCATAACGACCGAATACAGCAGTTTATGATGGGGTCGTCGTACATAAATCCCAAGCAGAGAAGTTGAATAATGAAGGCAACATGAGTATACAATTAAAATCCAATCTTTTATTGATATTGAAGTAAAATTATAAAGGTGCGAAGCAAAGATTACAAGTCGCTCAAGCTCACTTTTCTCTCAATATTTACAATCGCTCATCTCTCTCTCATCGCTCAATACGAGGCTCAAAGCTTGTCACTGCAGATGCTTCGGAAGGCGATGTCCACACATTATGTCCCGTATAAGTTTGGACTCCATGCTGTAGAAGCATGGAAAATACTAAAGAAAATGACTCGTGCGGCCAGGATAGATCCATGCGGCTCAGAAAATTCATGCGGCTTAGGGAGTCATGCGGCATAAGGAGCTATGCGGCCCGAGGCATTCCATGCGGCTCAGAAGACACGTGGCCTGATAGTGCTCCCCTCCGACCCATGCTGCATTAATTGCTTTGACGGCTGACCCCTCTGAAAAGTTGACAGCCCTGACACAAAAGCAGGTAATTATGACTCTGTCATAATGATGAATCTCTAGGGAAGAGAAAAGAGATCTCTGAAACAAATCTCCCGAGAGCCATAAAAATGCCACGTGGCCTTGCCACGTGGGCGTTCGTATGCGGCTCACTTCTCATGCGGTTCAGAGGGAATCTTGTCCTATGCGGCTCAGGTCAAGAAAGCCTCATGCGGCTCGAGCAAAGAACTTCTCATGCGGTTCAGAGGGAATCTGTCCTATGCGGCTCAGACAAAGAAAGCCTCATGCGGCTCGAGCAAAGAATTTCTCATGCGGTTCAGAGGGAATCTGTCCTATGCGGCTCAGGCTAAGAAAGCCTCATGCGGCTCGAGCAAAGAACTTCTTATGCGGTTCAGAGTGAATATATCCTATGCGGCTCAGGCCAAGAAAGCCTCATGCGGCTCGAGCGAGGACTTCTCATGCGGTTCGAGAGGATCATGTCCATGCGGCTCGGGCGAATATGTACCTATGCGGCCCACAAGGATTACTCCCCTGTAGTTCGAGGGCTCAAGTGAGGGCCACTGCCTAGGCATCCCTGACACGTGGGCTTAACCATATGCGGCTCAGAAAACTCATGCGGCTCAGGGAGTCATGCGGTCCAGATCCCCCCAGCAGCTCCTAGGACACGTGTCCTAAATCGATTAATTCCTCAGATTTGCTGCCATTAAAGATTGGGCCAAATCCCAATAATTTGGGACACGTGGCAGAAGAATAGATCTAATTTATTCGCAGATATCAGAAGATCATTATAAGGAAGATTTATTCCAACCAGCATTAATTGCTAATGGGATTTGGTGCAATCTACACCTAATGGCTCTAATTCGTCACAATCAGAAACGAACGGCCTGGATTGACCAATCCCCAGGCCGCCGCCATCTCCAAGATGTAATCATTGGCAACCCTAATGATGACATCCTACTATTATAAATAGCAGGGTGTCATTCCCTTGCGAGAGATATACAATATCAGAGAGAAATACGTATATACAGAGAGAATTCCCCCATAGTCAGAGAGACAATACACACAGAGAGAGAGAAGCCAGAAGAGCAACAGGAGAGCAAGGAGAGCATTTCTTCATCAACGCCAACCATCTTTTCACAAAGAGCCAAGGCTGCATACCGATCGTCCAAGGAGTAAGGCAGGGCTGCCGTCGCCTTCCCGAGCCTCTATCGTCACCCCCCAGAATCTAAAATAAACAATTGTACTTAGACTGCTGTACCTAGGTTTTCGTCCCTAGGCTTTTTTTGTACAAGCGAGTTTGTAACGTGAAGTAAAAGTCCGGTCCTCTGATAATTGTTCTGTTCTTTTATATTTTATGGCAAACACGATGGCGACTCTGCTGGGGAATAACTTCTCCATGGCTGAGGAGTTGGTGACGCAATCGGATGCAGCCAAGCTTGGCTCTACGTAACAAAAGATGGTCGCCCGGTTCGACCAACATGCGTTCGAAGAAATGCTCTCCGACAAGAGCACTGGCCCGGTCCAGAAGCGAGCCCGCACAAAGAAGGCCCGTAAGGAGTGGAGATCCCGATCCTTCGTTCCTACTGAAGCTCTCGCGGAGACATCCTCTGTTGTTCAAGACGGCGAGCAAGATTCCCCTGCGGCCCCACTTCAGATCGTAGACAACTCTACTGTCCCCAAGTCCGGCAGAAGAAAATATTATGATGCTGGACTTGTAGGGGCAAAGAGAAACTCTATGAGATCCGAGCCGCATAAGGGTATCAGCCGCAGGGAGAAAGCTCATGCGGCTACATCCTCCAGCCATATGAAGAAAACTCTTGCGGCCATATCTGTCAGCCGCATAGCTTATGCGGCTACAGTTGCCAACCACACGGATGAAACTCGTACGGCTATGGGAGTCAATCGCTTGCAGAAAACCCATGCGGCCACAGTTGCCAACCGCATGCGGCCAGCCTGTACGGTTGTGACTCCTAGCCGTATGAAAACAATTCATCCGACGGCAGAAGACAACCGCATGCAGACAGCCTACACGGTACCCAACTCTAGCCGCATAGCATCCGTTTCACGCTTCTCTCGATCAGTCTTCGACCATCTCTCATGCGGTCCTGACCCTGATGGTTCTCTGGATGATAAGCCAGACTCTGTGGTATTCAACTTGGACTCCTCCTATTATGCACCCGCAGGTGCTAAATGGAGGAAGTCTAGGGCAGCGCGGGCTCATCAGGCCCAGTCAGCTGTCCCAATCTCTGACTATCGGGGCGTCCCGTTGACTATCACATGGGCCTCGGATGGGAAGTTGTATACAACCGCTCGAGTCCAGCCCCCGGCGGCAAACAGACAGAGTGGTTCCTCTGACCTGCGGGAGGCGATCCTCCACAAATACAAGGAAAGAGAAGGAGTGTCGACGTACAAAGAGTCCTCACTTGGACATCGCTGCACCCAAATCATCGTCAACTGCTGCTGCAACAACGCGGCAGTGACGGAAGATCGGCCGTCCGTCTTCCAAAGGCTACAGCATCCGAGCTCAGAAGATGAGGCACCTCCTGTTGTCTCCTGCAATTCCGCTCAAAAGGTCCCCGCCGAAAGGAGGGGGAAAAAGACGAGCATCTCCAGTCCCAAGATATCAACCACTACAGCTAAGAAACTGTCGTCTAAACGGCTGTCTTCCACCGGAGTATTCCAACACACCCGTTCAAAGACAAAATCTGCTGCAGTGGGAAATTCATCATCCACATCGCTAGGGGTTGGGGTTAGCACTCCTCCGAATATCTGCAACAATCTGATGTTTCAAGGAGTCGAGCCCGGGGAAACGATTCTCCCATCAGATACGACAGGCACTGATGTCCCCGAGGACATCCATGACTCTCGAGACGAATAAACTCTGAGGCGGGGGGTACTGCTCCCTCCGAGTCCGAACCAGAAGACAATATTCCCACATATCCCGATGACTTCTCAGTACATGGGTACGACTCGGAGGGCACATCCTCCACCGCTCCTTCCATTACTCCTCATGTAAGGACGGTGTTCATGACGGACAGCAATCAAGGTGGTTCCAGTGATCGCCAGCGTATTGACAGTCTCGAAGCCATATTACTTGCTTTGGTCATGTCCATAGACGAGATTAAAGCGGCCCTTCCAACTCTGCAAGAAGGAACGCCTGGCCAAACGAGCACGGGTCCCGCGGTCAATGCAGACTCGAATTCGACGGCACCGAACCCGGGCAACAATCCTCCCGAAATAACAGCCCCTACCGCGACAAATGAGGCCCGAGAAGTAAGGAGAGAGGTCCAGGAGCTCCGAGCCATATTCCATGCCCGAGAAAACGCTCAAGATCTCAGAATACGGCAACCATACCCTACTGAATGGAGGGATGTTCCATTTTCGCCAAAATATAAGCCGTTCAATATCAACCCATAAGATGGCAAGACCTCAGCAAGTCGGTACATCACTTACTTCGAGGTCACCACCGACCATCTGCCCCATGATGATGCTATCCTCACTTGATTATTCATTGGGACATTAGAAGGAGTCGCCTTCGACTGGTATCGCAATTTGCCGGACAACTGCATCCACTCCTTTGCCGGCTTCAAGCGCCTGTTCTTGGAATGGTTCTACGAAGTAGGGCAGGATGTCACCATGTCCACCCTCATGGACGTCATCCAAAGGAAAAAGGAGTTAACAAGGAACTACATTGAGCGGTTCCGCCAAACCGCCATGAAGCTGCCCTCCGAAAATCCAGATTCCTCTTTGATTGAGATCTGCCAAAAGAGACTGCTTCCTACGATCAGTCTCTGGATGGGCGAAAGTCAATTCAAAGATTGGAAGTCATTCATCATCAGCGCCACAAGCGCCGAAGAACGACTAAAGAAGGCTCGCCAACTGGGATTGCACATCTCGGAAGGAGAAAACAAGGGCAAGCGTCCCAACAACGATAATGGGGGTAACCCCTCCAACAATCGGGACAGCAAGGGAAAGCAGGCTATGGTGGCCGATACAACACAAAAACCTGAGCCGAAGCCTGCAGACAAACAATGGCCGCAAATCGATTACTCCTTCGAAGACGGCCACGTCAAGCCTATCTTGGACATGCTCATACAAGAGGATAGAATTCAGCTCCCTCCACCGAGACGGGAGGCTCGACCGACTGATCTAAAGAACCCAAAGTTCTGCTATTACCACCGTTATGTACACCATGCTACACACGACAGCTACCAACTGAAACGGTACATCCAAAGCCTTATCGATTCGAACGCTCTGGCCATCGATTTCGAAGAAGTAACCGTGGCAGCCAATATGGTGTCCGTACAATTCGGCAGCTTCCCTCCGATGGAGACCCAAGACGGGGTAATCCCCATCCCTCTGGCAACAATGGAGATTACCAATCTTCTACCTCCCCGAGATCAGGCTGTCGGTCTAGTACCCCTCACCACATCATGAGGGGAAGTCATGTGGGTCCATCCAGACTTGGTGTCAGAAGTAACTCAGCCTACACCATCTCCCACCAACAAAAAGAACAGTGGAAAAATCAGGACCTGCCACACAATCTCAGCAGACAACGAGGAAGCTACAGCCGTCGTCACGCGGTCCGGAGCGCAATCCCAACCTGTGGTTGACAACCCAGCCGAAAATCATCAACACACTATAACTGATGCTCTGGGACCGGCTCAGCCTTCGACGACCGACAAGCCTAGGTCGAAGGAGACTCGCTTCGATAAATCTCTCCGAAAAGACGCAGCCCAAGGGCTAGAGAGGCCCTACAACTTTGACATCTTAGCACAATTGGCTAACACTCCGGCCAAATTGTCACTGTACGAACTCCTAAGGCTCTCCAAGGACGTTCGTATTGCATTGAGCGAAGCACTCCAAAATGCCGATGCCTATCTGGCTCAATCCAACCTCACCAGGGAGGACTCACCTGTGGATCTCCAAGACAACGCCTGCACGGGAGCAATGCCCAATATCGTCTTCACTCTGCAGGACATCCTCATCAAAACCAACCTACATGATTGCCCGCTATACTACACGGGATACATCGAAGACGTGAAGGTGGATCGGATGCACATTGATCCTGGCTCTTCCATAAGCATCATTCCGATGGGTCTGCTATATCATCTCTGCATCCCAATGCATCGCCTGACACCTACAAGCACCGCCATCAGCGGTTTCAATTTGGGCAGGAGCAACCCTATTGGAAAGATTCGTCTGAAGTGTCAAATTGGCGACCTCCAATCCGAAGTCACCTGCTACGTCATAGATGCAGACACTTCTTACAACATCCTCTTGGAGCGCCCATAGATACACGATTATATGATCGTGCCTTCTACGCTACACCAGTGCTTCAAATATGTCGACAAACACGGCTTCGTGAAGACAGAATTTGCTGATATCGATCCCTTCAAAGGGGTCGAATCCTACTACTCGGACTCCTACTTATACGAGAAGTCGAGGAGGCACCTGGATGAAAATGAACAGGCTCGAACTGAGACGGCCTCAGGATCAGAAGAAACTCTGACGATCCACCTTCAAGCTCGTAAACCTGGCAAATTTGCACCCCTTACGGCCGCTCCGCGTAAGGATGCAATCAGCCTCTCGGCGCAGGAGGAACAGATGATAATTCGACTGTCAAGAGTCGGTCAACCCCAAACGGAGAAGCTCAATCCCTCCGATAGGCCACTAACGATACGCCTTTCCAAGAAGAGTCGTCACCCCGATGCAAGGTCTGACACTTTTAGCGAACCGGCCACTCCTCGCTCCACCTCGAGTGCCAAACTGGGGGTCGCTAGTCTGCCAACAACTCCACGCTCAACTCCATCAACTGAACCACTGACAATCAAGCTTTCCAGGTCGTCCTCTCAGTCTTCATTTACACAGGGGGTAGCCGAAGAGGAACCGGAGTTAGCCAAGTATGTGGCTGCCCACACTGATGTTCCCTCCACTGATGATGTAATCCCCCTAGAAAAGATACCTTACTTCATCAATAAAGGGTTATCTTTGAACGATACCGAGCTCAATAAGCTATGTACAACGTATGCTATGGAACACGGTATGGGCACCCACCTACACACGCAAGTAACAAATGTGTACACCGCGATCCAGCTTACTCCAGTAGAAGACGCTTACCGAATAGTCGAGGGAGGAGATCATCCAATCATCTTTGGCCGGACAAACAACCCGCATCCCTCCACCATAGAGGAAGCCGACCTCGGGACAAATGCCGGGAGGCTGCCTTTGTATCTGTATAGCCCACAATCCAAATATCTCATGAAGAAACAGGGGTATGATCTGGAGACGACGCCAGGTTTGAACTACGGCACTGGACGACGATTACCTTTGAAGCCACCAGTCCCGGCGGGCAAACCACGGAACTACTATAACAAAACTCGATGCGGGCTAGGGTATGTAACGCCCACTGCGACCTCCGAAAGTTCAGATGAAGAATGCGACTGGCAATCACATTCAACCGGGTCACCAACTTCTAACTCAGATACCAGCATCGGAGACGTGTTCAGACAAGTCATGTCAGTCAACATGGCATTCGCCGACGCTTACGAGGAAGACGAAGACATCCCCGAGATCCTCGAGCTAGAACCGTGGGCCCAGCAATTAGACGCACAATGGGAAAAGTGGTTCGAACTGAGAGAACCTCCTACTAAAGATGAGGTCATACAAGTGGATCTCGGCAGCGAATCTTCTCCAAAACCAATTTTTGTCAGTAAAAGCCTAACAGAGGAAGAACGGGAGTCGCTGCTAGAACTTGTCAGAGAATACATTGATGTGTTCGCCTGGAGCTATGAAGACATGCCAGGGTTAAATCCCGACATTGCTCTTCACAAACTCAACATTCGGCCAGATGCAAAACCAGTCAAGCAACAACAGCGATGCTTCCGTCCAGGCATCATAGACGCGATCGAAGCCGAAGTCAACAAACTAATAGCCAGCGGCTTTATTCGTGAGGAGCAACATCCCGATTGGGTTGCCAATATAGTACCCGTCCTCAAGAAGAATGGGAAGATTCGAATCTACATCGACTTTCGCAACCTGAACGAGGCATGCCCCAAAGATGAATTCCCCCTTCCTATCACAGACATCATGATCGACAATACCTGCGGCTTCGAACGTATGTCATTCATGGTTGGCTTCTCGGGGTACGACCAAATCAAAATGTCTCCTGACGACGAAAAGCATACATCATTCCGAACACCGATTGGCACGTACTGCTACACAGCCATGCCTTTCGGTTTAAAGAATGCTGGCGCCACATATCGAAGAGCCATGAGCATCATCTTCAGAGACCACTTACGCAAGACGGTTGAGTGCTATATTGACGATATAGCTGTTAAGAGCCGTAGCAAGGGAGACCATCTACAGGATCTAAGGACGGTATTCGACCTAATACGAGCGCACAATTTGAAAATGAACCCTACGAAGTCCTTTCTGGGCGTATCCAGCGGGAAGTTATTGGGCTTCATTATCACTACAAAGGGTATCCATGTGGACCCTGAGAAGACGAAGGCAATCATGGAGATGGGTCCCCCGAGAAATCTCTGCGAACTCAGAGGCCTCCAAGGGAGGCTAGCTTACATCAGGAGGTTCATTTCCAACCTCTCCGGGCGATGTTGACCGTTCACGCATCTCATGAAGAAAGGAGTCTCATTCGTATGGGACGAGGAATGCCAGCGTGCTTTCGACAGCATCAAAGAATATTTGTCAAATCCTCCAGTTCTGGTAGCCCCAGTTCCTGGAAAACCATTCCTGCTCTACGTACGAGCAATAGAACACTCCCTCGGGGCTTTGCTGGCACAAAATAACGATGCAGGCCACGAGCAAGCCATATATTACCTCAGCCGAATGATGATTGGACCAGAGCACCGATACACCGCTGTAGAGAAGGAATACCTCGCCCTGGTGTTCGCCATTCAGAAAATGCGGCACTATGTTACCGGACAGACGATACATGTGATCTCACGAGTCAACCCTCTCAGAGTCCTCATGACTAAACCAGGGGCACTTAGCTCTCGACTCGCTACATGGGCAATATTGCTATCCCCTTATCATATGATCTTCGTCCCACAAAAGGCAGTCAAAGGTCAAGCCCTGGTAGACTTCTTAGCAGCCCACCCGGGCTCGGAGTCCTCCAGGATATATGAAGAGATCCCAGATGAGGTCGCCGACTCGCATGCAACCTTTCACGATGATATATGGTGAATGTTCTTCGATGGTGCTTCGAGGACCGGACCTAAAGGCAATATAGTCGTCGGAGTCGGGGTAGTGCTGATCTCCCCTTCTGGATTGGTGATTAACCGCGCTTATTCCCTCATCGAGCCCTGCTCTAACAATGTGGCCGAGTACAACGCTCTGGTCATTGGCCTCCAACTTGCAAAAGAGCTGGGGGGTAGAATACCTCGAAGCATACGGCGATTCCCAACTAATCGTCAATCAGATCCGAGGCTCATACGAAGTCCATCACGAAGACATGATCCCTTATCACCAAATAGCGATTAACATCATCTCGTCGTTCGAGGGGTTCTACATCGAACATGTCCCCCGACTCCGAAATATCGAAGCGGACGCCTTAGCCGGTCTTGCCGCTTCCCTAGCAGTTCCGAATTATGATCGCCAAGCAATGGATGTGATAGGCCACGAACTGGTCTGTCCCAAAAATAATGTGCAATTCGTGGCGAGTTATTCCGTACAGACGATCGATGATGCCCCAGATTGGAGACAACCATTCATCGACTTCGTCGTCTACGACATCCTGCCCGAGAACCCAAAGGAAGCCACTTCCATCAGACGACGTTCTCTCAGATTCTTCTACGATACAGAGACAAAAATGTTGTATCGTTGTTCCTACGACGGATTACTGCTTAGGTGCCTATCAAATACAGAAGTCAAAGAAGCCATACGAGAAGCTCAAGACGGTGTCTGCGGGCCCTACCAGCCCGGCCCAAAACTACAAGATTGCCTTCGCCGAATGGGCTATTATTGGCCCACAATGGTGGCAGATGCGATAGATTATGCTAGAAAATACATAGCCTGCCAAGTCCACGCGGACTTCATTCACCAACTATCCGAGTTTCTACATCCGACAGTGGCGTCCTGGCCATTCGAAGCATGGAGAATGGATATCATTGGTCCAATCACCCTACCTTCCTTCCGAGGACATCGCTTCATACTTGCGATCACTGATTACTTCTCCAAATGGGCGGAAGCTATCCCACTCGCAGAAGTCAAGACTTCAAACGTGATCAGCTTCCTCAAGCATCACGTCATCTACCATTTTGGACTGCCACGAAGGATCATCCATGACAATGGTCCGCAGTTTGCAAGCCATGCATTCTATCGGTTTTGCATAAACACCGTATTCAGAACATCGCTTCGATGCCGTACAACCCGGCAGCAAACGGTTTAGCAGAGGCATTCAACAAAACAATCATCAAACTCCTCAAGAAGTTTGTCTCCTCCAACAAATGCGACTGGAACGAGAAACTCGGTGAATGCTTATGGGCTTTTCGCACCACAGTTCGAACAGCCACAGGGAATACGCCATTCTCCCTGGTATACGGAAGTGAGGCAGTTCTCCCATTAGAGACTCAAATACCCTTACTCCGCGTCGCCCTCACTTATCAATTGATGACGGATGACAACTATCGACGTCGACTGCAAGAATTGGAGGCGTTAGATGAAAAGCGCCTCTTAGCTCAGCAACGAATTGAGCTATACCAAGCACGCATCTCTGGAGCCTTCAACAAGACGGTCAAAATCCGAATATTCCAGGTGGGCGATCTCGTCTTGGCAGTCCGGAGGCCGATGGTCATGACTCACAAGACCGCCGGCAAGTTCCAGCCAAAATGGGAAGGCCCATTTATCATAGAGACAGTATTCTCCAACGGTACTTACCGCCTCGCTAAACAAAATGGAGACTTGCTCATGTTGCCCGTCAACGGCAAGTTCCTGAAGAAATATTATATCTAAACAACATCCCAGATTATTGAGTCATGTACCCGCTGGTACCGCTGAACTCATACCCACAATATTCCAGATTTTCGAGTCATGTATCCGCTGATACCACTGAACTCACCCTCATAGTTTGTCAGAATTTTGAGTCATGTACCTGCCAGTACCGCTGAACTCACACTCACCATTCTCTAGATTCTTGAGTCATGTACCCGACGGTGCCTCTGAACTCACATCCCGGTCACTCTTTCAGATAGAAAGTTATGTATGATCATACCTCTGAACTCTCTTTTTGAAGGAGATCCTCCCTCATGATCTAATACCCGCACTCCCAGTGCACAAAAAGGGTAATCGATCCATAAATTTCCAAAACGGCCATGTCCTCATTACCTCTGAGACGTTCCACCTTCGCCAAAAAACAAATCACCCCTCACATAGAACTTCCATGTCCTCATTACCTCTGAGTCGTTCTATGTGCCCTCCTTTATTGAGCTCACTCCTGTCATGTCCTCATTACCTCTGAATGGGAAGGCTCCGTCGAAGAAACCTTCATGCTTGCCATGTCCTTATTACCTCTGAGTAAGCATGATGATCCCCTTTCGACCTATTATCTGTACCCACAACCGGAGTACGCCAAGGGTAATAGGTCCACAAAAGTCCTCTGTTGACCATCAATATCCTCCGTCGGGTTCGCTCCTGCCATGTACTCATTACTTCTGAGTAGGAAAACTCTACATCTAAAAAAAAAAACTTGCATGCTTGCCATGTCCTCATTACCTCTGAGCAAGTATGTCGGTTCTCCTTCATCCTATTATCCGTATCTTAAACCAAGGTACGCCAAGGATAATAGGCCCACAAATATCCTCAGCTAAGTTTCTTAGCACAAACATACCATCGCATCATGCCCCAAGAGCCCAGCTGCTCTACGGCGTTCTTGTTCCCAATACCAAGAGCACCCATGACCACTTTGCCATAGCTGCTTCAGGTATCCTGACCAAAACTTGTTATCTGTACCTAAAACCAAGGTATGCCATGGGTAATAGGTCCACAAATATATCCCCTATAGGGGGAGAACATCACCATAATATCACAGGCACAGCAAACAATACAAATGAAGGGTACAATAAAAAGTACTCTTTATTTGAAGGAAGAGAAAAAAAAAGTATTACATATTTTCGGGACTACGTCCTTTTCAAAAAAAAAGAAGGAAAAGAAAAGACCGACTACATTTCAACGTTGCACAACTCCAAGAGACGGTTTTTCACCAAAGCAGTCCCCCGATCAAGCCTCTGCTTAGCCCGACGCTCGGCCTCTTGGGATAATTGCTCTGCGTCATTCAAATGAATATACGACTGCCAGTCGTTCTCCATCTTCTTTAGGGCAAGCTCTAGATTAGCAGAAGCCCTACTGTACTTGTCAGCCTCCTGAATAGCAATCCCTTTCTCGATACGAGCAGCCTCAAGCTCTGATTCCAGGAAGGCCAGTTTTCTCTGGAGCTCAAGGATCTGTTTCCGGGCATCAGCTACCCCGCGGGAAGCATCCGCCTCCCGAGTCATGCAATCTTCAGTTCGACGGCTCCATTGGTCATGCAACCGAGTCAGGTCCCGGCGGTCCTTCAATATAGCCGGTTTAAGCGATTCCCGGGCAGCCATCACCTTCTCTACCGCAATAATGAGGAAGTTGCGCTCTTGATTTATGGCCGCCGGTAAATCAGTCTGTTGCAACAAACGAAACTGGGCCACGAGACGATCAGCTTCTAATAACTTCGGCTCCAGAAGCGCAGCCAATTCCCCTCCTCCGGGGAGGGTCTTAAGGATATTAATCTGGCCACCGGCATATCGACGGGCCAGAGTAAAGGGAGTCCCCCTTTCCACTGCTGCCTCGCCCCCCTCTTCAAGTGACGGTGGAAACTGGCAACCACATCCTGTAACGCGTCATCCAAGACCTCTGTAGAGGACGGCGTCAGAGGGAGCGTGGCAGACGATATCGGAGGAGCAGTTTCAGAAGTTACTGCACCCGCCACCAAGGAAGCAAATTTCGTACGGAAAGATACTTGGATGGCGGCTAACTCCTCTTCCGCCGCCCGAAGAGCCTGGATGCTCGGCAGGGAGGAAAGGTTGACCCCCGAAACTACATTCGCAGAGGAGGACGTAGGGGGCATCGTCTCTTGTCCCAGTGGCACTGCTACCTGGGACCCCGAGCTCGACCCAGACAAAGGTCCCTTGACACAGAGAGGTTCTGCCAGGCCCTCTTCGGTGGGGTGCGACCCAGCAACATCAATCACTGGCAGCGAAGGGTTGGGATCTGAATATCCAAAGCAACCATTAGTCGACATAATCTGAAAGAAAAGATGACGAGAACATATAGGCCTACTCACGAGCTCATCATCAATAAACAGTCTGCGACGTCTTACCGCAGCATGCTTCGTGGAATAAGTTCGGTCATCAGCGGTAGTCACGCGCCTGCTTCGCTTACGCGAAGGGCCAGGTACCGCAGGTGGTTGATCCTCCACCACTTCGTCAGACAAAGTAGACGATTGACCCACGACCCTTTCAGCTGGCACGACAGGGGGTTGATCCCCAACCTTCTCGCCCGAAGAATGAGATAAGTCATCAGTATCCTGTTCGTCGTCTTCTTCATCCGCCTTAGTGGACTCTGAGTCCGACACAGGAACCCTGTTCGCCCCCCTCTTCCTCTTCCTGGACCCTTCTGGCTTCTCAGCCAAATCCGTGCCAGCAATGAAGCTAGTATTCATATCAAAACCAACAGGAGGCTTGCTCACTGCAACATGATAAAGAGCCACTATATACAAGATATCACCCTCCACCTTGGCATCAGGGAGTGAGAAGCTGGCTCGGGTATGGGTCGCATTATAATAATGCCAATCCCGGACGCCATCGAGCACACTGCCCTCGAAGCTCAAGCAAGTGCTAGGGCGATCCAGGAACAATTGACTATACCCGAATTGATGGGAAAATCTACTGGACAGATAAGGCTCCAAGTATACTCTATTCCGGTAACGATACACCAGGTGCGCGGGACGGATGTTGCGTAACAAAAGAAGCATCTTCTCAGGTAAAAGTTGGGGGGGATCAACGCCGTCAACATATACCCTCCTCACTTCGCCGGGGGTGAACTCAGGAAGAGATACGAAGAATTTAGGCCCATCAATTCTTGCCAACGCCCTCCGGCAGGCCGGCATGGTATCATGTTCCCAAGGCTGATGACGATACCGAAAAAGGAAGGCATCATCAACAGAAACGTTTTCATCAGGTCCCGGCCTCATCAACGACCGATAGTGCATCAATAACCGCCCCATGAGGTAGTGGTATGGTAGTTCTATCCGTTTAAAGTCCATCGACACATCGCGGGCAATGACTTTGGATGAAAAGGCGCGAAGGCCGTGGTGTATGCTACACACCATGGCCGGGAGGAGCCAGTCTTACCTTGAAGACCAATTTTACAGCAGGAAGAATGAAATGGCGGCTGATCCTTTCTATAGAACCCGCGTCGCCCGAGACTACACAGTTGCGTAGCCACACCATCAAGAACCCAGCTAAGATCGCTTTATCAGACATCTCCCGGGTACCATAGTAGAAATAACTGAGGGAGTCGGTGCTACGCCCAAACCGGTCACGGGTAGACTTCGACTTCTTGACCTTCGACATCATATCCTTCACCTCCTCCGGGGTTCGAGGAGTTCGAGACAAAACTTGACCGGAAGGACGCAGCTTGAAAAGATACAAAATCCAGGCCTTGGTGTGAGGGGCGTTTCCTTCTGAACTATTTACTTTCTTGATAGCCATCTGATGGCAGGCGCTATGATAACACAACAGTTCTTGGTACACGGCGACGAAACCAGGAAACCGTCGATCCAGCTCTTCGAGTTCTTCGTTCGTCGGTGTATATACTTTAAGAGCTTCACCTCCCCACGACAATCTAGACAAAGTGTTCATTTCATGAAGAGCAAGCCCCAGTTCTCCTCCGGGGGCAAAGAAAGTCCCTGTACGCCGATTATACGGCTCCAATAGAGTCATAAACAAGGGCTTGTTAATGGGCAACCCGTAGCAGGTACCCCTGACGGCGTAGTAGAGATCAATTTCCTGAAGGAAGTCCCCATACTTCCTCAAAATCCATGAGATAAGATTAATCCATGTGGGAATGGGATTGATCCAATTCAGCAGCGACAACCTGCCTATGGGATAAGACCCCTTGTGAGCGAGCTGATTCAGAAAAGTATCAGCTAGGGTGAAGGTAAAATTAGGGCCAGTTGTGTTTACAAAAGTGCCCGGGAGCAGCCCCATCACAGTCCGACTCACGGATTCCTTGCCCGCACATACTAAACCCGTGCGTCTGTTGTAGTGAATTTTGCTCACAAACATTCCCTGTTGGGTGGGAGTCAGGGAGCCCACCATAGTCCTACCCAATGGTACCATGTTAAACCATGAGAGAGGATAATGCCGTTCCATCTCAGGGATATGAATCTCTACCCCGTCTGCAAAAAAATTCCAGTGCTCTGAGACATCCAGCAATCGGGAGTTCTTTATGGAAAAGGCGTCCCCAAAGAGAAAAGCCGGTTTCAGAAATTCTCCATCCAACTTCCCTGAATTCATCATTGAACAAAGAAAGCGGAAAGGTTGTTTATTAATAGCAGCCACTCTCTCCCTAGGCTCAGTGGTGGGAAGCTGATCCCCTATACGACGGATTAACTCGTCAAGCTGCACGTCTGCGGCATACTGAGCTGAACCCACAAGGAGCTCTCCTGTTGGGTTGGTTGAGAGGTTCACTGAGAAGAAAAAAAAGAGAGAAAGAAGAAACAGGATTAAAAGATGGCTAAAACAAAAAAAATTACTGAATAAAGAAGCTCCCACGAGCATATGTGATTCAGGTCAATAATGTCTTATGCGGCTCCAGTCCAGTTGGGTCTCAAGAAATACAGTTTCGAGGAAGCCTATGCGGTTTGTGTCAATACAGTCTCATGCGGCCCAAATCAGATGGGAGTTCCATACGACTCTAGCTCGATAGCTCATACGGATTGGACGAATATACACAGTTCTAACAGAAGAACTCATGCGGCACAAAACGCTATGCGGTTCAGCCTGCTAAAAACATATGCGGCTCCGTTCAGAGGAGACTTTATGTGTTTAAAATCCTTCTTCTGCGGTTCAAACATGGTGCATTGTCCATGCGGTTCGGGCATGAAAAAGTCATGCGGCCCATACAGCATATGCGGCTCTGCCATCAACTTGGGAGGAGGCTTGTGCATAAATATGCAGCAGAGCCATGGGTACTCAAGATCCAAATGCAACCCTTACCCTTAAAAGCAGGATGAACGTCAGAGGGCACTTCGGGCGCTTCAGGCTCGACGGCTGACGAGGACGTCACCCTCTTGCCCTTCGCGGCGGCAGAAATAACTTTAGAAGACTTAGGAGCCATTGCTTCGACGAGAAGACAAGGAAGATCAGAAAGAGAAGACAGGAAAAAGAGTGAATGAAAGAGAAGGTAAAGAAGTACCTCCGGCTAAAGTCACCCGTATTTATAAAACAAAGACGGAGCATTTCGATCCTCGTGCATACACGTAAATCGACTCTTCGGTTATCAAAATAAGCCGCCGAAAATGAAGGCCAAGCTCCTCGGATCCCGCACCAAAAAGTGCCCTTTAAAAAAATCAACAACATTTAAGTGCTAAAGATTGCCATGCGTGGCAAATAATGACGTGGCAAGATGCTATGCGGCTGAACTGTCTCCTGCGGCTGAGTCATCTATGCGGTTGAATAATCCATGCGGCCAGGACTTCTATACGGTCAGGATTTCATATGCAGCTAGAAGAACACAGCCATGCTTCTTATTCAAAGTATTTTAATTTTACAAATTAAAAACTTTGAAGGGGGTCTTGTAGAAGCATGGAAAATACTAAAGAAAATGACTCGTGCGGCCAGGATAGATCCATGCGGCTCAGAAAATTCATACGGCTTAGGGAGTCATGCGGCATAAGGAGCTATGCGGCCCGAGGTATTCCATACGGCTCAGAAGACACGTGGCCTGATAGTGCTCCCCTCCGACCCATGCTGCATTAATTGCTTTGACGGCTGACCCCTCTGAAAAGTTGACAGCCCTGACACAAAAGCAGGTAATTATGACTCTGTCATAATGATGAATCTCTAGGGAAGAGAAAAGAGATCTCTGACACAAATCTTCCGAGAGCCATAAAAATGCCACGTGGCCTTGCCACGTGGGCATTCGTATGCGGCTCACTTCTCATGCGTTTCAGAGAGAATCTTGTCCTATGCGGCTCAGGTCAAGAAAGCCTCATACGGCTCGAGCAAAGAACTTCTCATACGGTTCAGAGGGAATCTGTCCTATGCGGCTAAGGCCAAGAAAGCCTCATGCGGCTCCAGCAAAGAATTTTTCATGCGGTTCAGAGGGAATCAGTCCTATGCGGCTCACGCCAAGAAAGCCTCATACGGCTCGAGCAAAGAACTTCTCATGCGGTTCAGAGTGAATCTGTCCTATACGGCTCAGGCCAAGAAAGCCTCATGCGGCTCGAGCAAGGACTTCTCATGCGGTTCGAGAGGATCATGTCCATGCGGCTCGAGCGAATATATACCTATGCGGCCCACAAGGATTACTCCCCTGTAGTTCGAGGGCTCAAGTAAGGGCCACTGCCCAGGCAGCCTTGACACGTGGGCTTAACCATATGCGGCTCAGAAAACTCGTGCGGCTCAGGGAGTCATGCGGTCCAAATCCCCCCAGCAGCTCCTAGGACACGTGTCCTAAACCGATTAATTCCTCAGATTTGCTGCCATTAAAGATTGGGCCAAATCCCAATAATCTGGGACACGTGGCAGAAGAATAGATATAATTTATTCGCAGATATCAGAAGATCATTATAAGGAAGATTTATTCCATTCAGCATTAATTGCTAATGGGATTTGGTGCAATCTACACCTAATGGCTCGGATTCGTCACAATCAGAAACGAACGGCCTGGATTGACCAATCCCCAGGCCGCCGCCATCTTCAAGATGTAATCATTGGCAACCCTAATGATGACATCCTACTATTATAAATAGCAGGGTGTCATTCCCTTGCAAGAGATATACAATATCAAAGAGAAATACGTATATACAGAGAGAATTCTCCCATAGTCAGAGAGGCAATACACAGAGAGAGAGAGGGAAGCCAGAAGAGCGACAGGAGAGCAAGGAGAGCATTTCTTCATCAATGCCAACCATCTTTTCACAAGGAGCCAAGGCTGCATACCGATCGTCCAAGGAGTAAGGCAGGGCTGCCGTCGCCTTCTCGAGCCTCTTTCGTCACCCCCCAGAATCTAAAATAAACAATTGTACTTAGACTGCTGTACCTAAGTTTTCGTCCCTAGGCTTTCTTTGTACAAGCGAGTTTGTAACGTGAAGTAAAAGTTCGTTCCTCCGATAATTGTTCTGTTCTTTTATATTTTATGGCAAACACGATAGCGACTCTGCTGGGGAATAACTTCTCCACGGCTGAGGAGTTGGTGACGTAATCGGATACAGCCAAGCTTGGCTCCACACAACAAAAGATAGTCGCCCGGTTCGACCAACAGGCGTTCGAAGAAATGCTCTCCGACAAGAGCACTGGCCCGGTCCAGAAGCGAGCCCGCACAAAGAAGGCCCGTAAGGAGTGGAGACCCCGATCCTTCGTTCCTACTGAAGCTCTCGCGGAGACACCCTCTGTTATTTAAGACGGCGAGCAAGATTCTCCTGCGGCCCCACTTCAGATCGTAGACAACTCTGCTGTCTCCAAGTCCGACAGAAGAAAATACTATGATGCTGGACTTGTAGGGGCAAAGAGAAACTCTATGAGATCCGAGCCGCATAAGGGTATCAGCCGCAGGGAGAAAGCTCATGCGGCTACATCCTCCAGCCGCATGAAGAAAACTCATACGACCATATCTGTCAGCCGCATAGCTTATGCGGCTACAGTTGCCAACCACACGGATGAAACTCGTACGGCTATGGGAGTCAATCCCTAGTCTTTCTTTGTACAAGCGAGTTTGTAACGTGAAGTAAAAGTCCGGTCCTCCGATAATTGTTCTATTCTTTTATATTTCATGGCAAACACATGCGGTTGCACACCTCGATGTACCATGGGACTCCATGCCTTGACATATCCAAACGAGCTCCGAGCCAAACGATCTTCTACCTGTGCATGCACATAAACACTGTATGTGTGTCAGTACACAACCGTACTGGTCGAGTGAGCTCCTCGTCCACCCATATAAAACTAATATGTTCATTTAGTTTGTGCAACATATTCCTTCGATTGTCTTTCTAATCTTGTCTTATGATCAGTTTTAGGATATGGACGTCTGGCCTAATTGCGTGTAATGCCCCAGTCCCAAAATACTTAGGACTAAGTACATTGTCATGTCAGCTACATATATACGAAGTATACTCCAATATATGGAACTATCGTATGCATAAATAAGCTGTAAAATGCAGTAAACCATGATACTAATCCCATCCAAAAATAAGAAGAAAGAATTTTAAATCAACTCATAAATTGTCATGTATACAATCGTTGGGCGGGGACAAATCCACTACCAACTAAAAAGATAGAAATACATAATAATAGAATTTTGTCGAGCGATACGAAGATGATCCAAGTGTAATCACCTCGGAAGAAGAAAGAAAAACATGGCCATGGAGAGAGCACCTGCAAAAACTATCAAGATACACCTGGAGAATTCATGAGATCCTCAGAGGGACGTAACAAGATACAATGAACAACATGCCATAGAAATACTGAATATAAATTATGCCACAAATAAAAGTAAGTGACAAGACACCAATAAGGTAATCTAATCATACTAAAGTGAACATGCAGTTAACAACAGACCTTTCGTCGCATGAGCCATGGCTGTAAATAGGACCTAGTATAGTCCCCACTTGGGCACCAGTGACCTAAGTGCATGACGTTCAAAAATGACAGTAGCCAACCTGAGGGGGTAAGCATACCCGTATCTCCAGCGGAGCTTTCAGGTTACAAAGGAATGTGTAATAGAAGCCCATACGACAAGGAAATGTTCTTCCCACCCGATGCACCTATCTAGGTTGCATTCGCGATCTTGTACCTCTACTTACTGCTAAGTCTCCTAACATGTCTCTAGTAGCTGTTAGACCAAACGCATGTGCACGGGTGATCAGCCAACACGCAAGGACCTCTACATGCTTCTCATCTCACACATACTCGTGGTACAACTATGTCGAGGTATATGCGATACACTACAAAAGGTAGTCCCTTAACTCTAAGTCCATATGCAATCAAAGGATAATAAATAAAGTAAGCTAATACTACTGAGCAGGCAGTAAATCAGGTGCTGTAAAATAGTACAGCTAGAAAACTAGAAATAATAACACAGTGATATGCAATATATAAAATACAGACTAATTATAAACAGTAAATTATGGCAAGGTATCTTCCCTGGTGTGTTATCTGGGTGGTGCAATAATCCAACAAGCCTTGCTTTACCCAATTGCCATATTCGATGTGGAAGGGTCCAAATTTACAAGAAAATAGGAAATATGATCAATAATGATCAAGATTGACGTTAAATGAGAATTTGTTTAAGAATGGTACTCTTACTATTTTTTTTTTGAAAACATTGATATTAGTTGAAAATATACTTTATTAGTTAAAAATATTTTATGTATAACAATTTGGAGATTATATCTCACTAGTCAAAATACTTTTAGGGGCTAGAAAACTCGAAGTTTATAAAATATACTTTAAGATAAAAAAAACAATATTTCATATATGAATTATTTAAGTAATTATTGAAGAAATATTAAGAAGCCCTTTTTAGGCCAAAAACTATAACTTGTCGAATATATACATACATATATTTGATAAATAAAAAAAGTATTTTGGTGCTACAACTAAATTTTTGTCACAATAACATTTGGTCAAGCTATATTTGAAAACACCATAAAGTAATATATTATGCTTTGGGCTAAACTCTAGTTTGAAATCAATAGGCAAAAATTGTACTTATCTTTTATAAGATCAATAAATATTTAAGTAACACTAATAATTTATTAACAATGATAATTGTGCTAATAATAAATAATTAGGAAGAAATATACTGAATACATCTATAAACATAAACTTAACAATAATTAATAAATAAAAATATAATTAATCAAAGGAAATAATCAAAAGGGAGGGGACAAACATACTTTTACAACTGTATGTTGTTCTTTGCTTTTTTTATGTTGGAAGAAGAACCACATATATTAAAATAAAAAGAAGAAACTAAACCAATCCCGTTCTCGGGATAGAGAGAACTATTGTTCTCTGATAAAGATGGGGTGATATTTGAAGGATGAGCGGTAAGAGAGGGGTTACCAGCAGTCGACGAAAGTGGTAGCGGTGCGTGCGTCCATACTGAAGGAGGAGGTTGGCACGGCTTGGCCTAGTTTGTCGGTGGGGCAAGGGCGCGGTGGAGGAAAGTTTACTCGAGCAGAGCCGAGCGCGGCGTTGGGGATGGTGGAGGCAGGGTGAGTTGTTTGGGCTTTCCGGCTTGGCATTAATATATGGATCGATGACAGAAGTGTTCGAAGGGGTATCTGCTCCGTTGTAGTCGATCGATTTCGCGTCTAAAGCCAATCTCCACAGGGAATTCTGTTGGGTTTATAGCCTTTTGTTTTGGTTTTTAGTCCCACATCGGCTAGAAAGGAATGTGTATCTCCACATATATGAGTCTTTTCTCTTTATGTAGATGCACATGTAGTGCACATGGGTGTGTGCTATGTGGGATTAATTATTAATGGTATAAAGGCTTAATCAACAATTAAGAAGCTGTAAGCTTTTTGCTCTTGGAAATTTATTTCCATGGAGCTAAGCTCCGTAGGAGCTTAGCGACTCGGACTCGGACTCGGACTCGGGCTCGGGCTCGGGCTCGGACTCGGACTCGGGCTCAAGGGCTCAAGGGCTCATGAGGCGTAATATGACATTTTATTGGCGCACTTTGCACTTAGCACAGGCAACTGCTTGGCAACCATCCCGTGGGCTATATATGCAGGTTCTCTCCTCTCTCTGAGTGAGGTAGTAATCAGAATTCCAGGAAGAAAAACTCTAAGTGTTCTTTAACACAACAGAGTAGTGAGCGTGTTCTTTAACACAAATACTAGTACTTTTTAGTACGCGTGGGTTCTGTTACTTCAAAAAAGAGAGAGGAGTAGAGCCATTGCCAGAGGAGTTCGCCGTCTTCCGAGGAGTCAGAAGAGCAGGAGTATTCCAAGGTTTTCCGTCAACCTTGCTGGTTCATGGAAGCTGTTCGCAGAGGATGAATAAAGCTTTGAGCAACGGTGATAATTCATCCCAGCATTTCCATCTCTCTCCTGTCATCCTTCTGTTGCCTTTAGCAGTTCTGTCAGTATCTTCTTTTTAGAAGGCACTACTGCCAGTTTGCTACGATCACGAAAATCTTTTTAAATTATTCGTGTATTACGATATCTTTTTAGATCTCGTAATTTGCAGAATCCTTCTGGATTTCTGTTGCAAAACCTTCTTTAAGGAATTGCATTTGAAACGTTGTTTTTACAATTGTTTCAGTTTCTCTGTTTTCTATCAAAAAATTGTGCCCCGGCATTTTCGGCAATAATAATCTCAAAGCTTATTGCTACGATGGAAAACATTAATGCTTCACTCCTAAACACTGACTTCTATAAGTTAGAGAAGTTTGATGGAGAGCATTATCAAGTCTGGAAGAGGAAGGTTTATCTCACTCTTCAACTCAGAGACGTGGATCACGTGCTTCTTGAAGAGGAACCTACCATTCCAGATACTGGGTCTGCTGCCGCAATCTCTGCAGCTACTAAACTTCAGGCCAAGTGGAGAAGGGAGATTAGCATTTACAGGTTGCTTATCCTGAATGCTATGGAGGATTCCCTAGCAGAATCCTATTCTAAGAAGAATATCGCTAGAGACATATGGGAGTCTCTAGAAAAACTCTACGAAGAAGACAAGAACCGCAGTAAAATATTTGTGGTTGAAAAATATCACAAGTGGTTCTTTGAGGACGAAAAGTCTATGCTGCCGCAGGTAAAGGAGTTCCTGAAACTGCGACAGAAGCTGGAAGACGAGGCGATGCCCCTCCCCGACAAGTTTGTTGTTGGAGGGATTGTCTCAAAGCTCCTCGCTGGGTGGAGCAAGTTCTATGCAAACATGCATAGGAAGAAGTTGGAGATCACCCTTGAAGATCTCCTACAGGAAATCTATGTTGAGGACCAGATGCGGGCTCAACTGAAGGTGAACACACAGTCCAAGCAAATGGCTAACGCCAATCTGGTACTGACCAAGGAACCAAAAGAAAAGCATGGAGCTTTCCACAGCAAGAAGAAGAACCCTGATAATCTAAAAGTCAAGGAAACTTCTATCAAGAAAAAGATGCCAAAGTCAGAAATGCCTTGCTTCAAGTGTGGCAAGAAGGGCCACTTTAAGAATGAGTGCAAAGCAAAAACCAAACAACCAGAGCAAGGAGAGCCTAGTAAGGTATCTTTGATCACTGACATTGTTGCTATGATTGCACAGGTTGATGCGGTAAGGACTGATTCTGACTGGTGGTTAGACACTGGAGCCTCCTGCCATGTCTGCTCCAGTAAGGAGTGGTTCACCACCTATATGCCTACTTCTGAAGTGGTTATGATGGCGAACCAGGCACAAGCTGAAGTGCTCGGGATTGGGATGGTGGTATTGAAGCTGACTTCGGGAAAGTCTCTGACGCTTCAAGGCGTGAAGCACGTACCTGCTATCGCCAAGAACCTGGTCTCGGGAGGCCTACTCTGTAATGCAGGCCTCAGGATGGACATCAATGCTGGCCAGATTGTGATGTCTATCAAGGGAACATATTTTGGGAAAGCTTTTTATACCGAAGGAATGTTCAAGATTCAGCTTGTAAATCAGTCCAATATAATTAATGAAGTCACTCATTCTGCTTATACTCTTGAGTTGTGGCATAATAGGCTAGGACATGTTCATTGTAAACGAATAAACAAAATGTCTAGTCTAGGACTTATCTCCAAATGTGGGGGTAAGGTAGAGAAATGTGAAGTTTGTGCTCAAACGAAGATCACAAGGAAACCCTTTCCTCGGGTTAATCGAAGTACAGATCTTCTGAAGTTGGTTCACTCCGATATCTGTGACTTCAAACAGTTCTCTACAAAGGCCGGGATGAAGTATTTCATAACCTTCATCGATGACTTCTCAAAGTATGCGTTCGTCTACTTGCTAAAGTATAAAGACGAAGCATTCGGGAAGTTCAAGGAGTTCAGAGCCGAAGCTGAGCGGCAGACTGGACAACAACTCAAAAGGATAAGAAGTGATCGAGGTGGAAAGTACAGGTCTCATGAATTCGCATCGTTCTGTAAGGAACATGGAATTGTCAATGAGACTACGGCTCCGTACTCTTCTCAATCAAATGGAGTAGCTGAGAGGAAGAACAGAACGTTGACAAAAATGATAAATTCAATGTTGTTAACTGCTGGCCTTCCTAAGTGCTACTGGGGAGAAGCTGCATTGACGGCCACTTTTATTCTAAATAGGGTGCCTCATGCAACTTCTGACATTACTCCTCATGAACTCTGGTTCAAGGTAAGACCAAACTTGAATGTCATTCGAGTGTGGGGGTGTCTGGCATATGTCAAGCTTCCAGATCTAAAGATTCAGAAGCTTGGGACAAGGACTACAAAGACGATCTTCTTGGGGTATGCCGAGAAGAGTGATGCTCGGAGATTTCTTGATATTGAGTCAAATCATATCATTGAATCTCGCGACGCAGAATATTTTGAAGACAAATTTGCAAGGCATAAGAATATTGTTCTTACGGATATTCCGGAGAACAATGAGGGTGCACAAGAAACCGAAGTCTTCAATGAAGATGTGGTCCAAGAAGATGTTGTTGTTGAAACAACGGTTGAACCAGAACAAGCTGAGCCGTCAGCTAAGCGTGTGAGGAGGCCGAAGGACTTCGGAAGTGACTTTGTCACCTATCATGTAGAAGCAGATCCGCTTACCTATGATGAGGCGATGAAGACCAGAGACACAATTTTCTGGAAGGAGACGATTGACAATGAGATTGATTCCATCACCTCAAATAACACTTGGGTGTTGGTTGATCTTCCTGAAGGAGCAAAACCCATCGGATGCAAATGGATCTTCAAGAAGAAGATGAAAGCAGACAAAACTATTGACAAGTTCAAGGCTAGGTTGGTAGCCAAGGGGTTTTCTCAGAAGCAGGGGATTGACTATTTTGACACGTATGCTCCAGTAGCCCGGATGACCACCATCAGAATGTTGATTGCTCTCCCAGCAATACATAAGATGGTGATACATCAGATGGATGTGAATACGACTTTCTGTAGAAGCAAGGAAAATATCAGAACGATGATCTATGCGGCTCAGAACAGGAGAACCCCATGCGGCTCATACAGGAGCAGTCTCATGCGGTTTAGAGAGACTCTTAGTCTCATACGGCTCGGACAGGAGAGTCCATGCGGCTTACATAGGGACAGTCCTGCGGTTCAAAGAGTCCTCCAGCAGTATGTGGTTCAAAAGTACATGCGGCTCATGGAGATATGCGGCTCAATGCTACGTGTACCCACGAAGACCCCTTCACACAGCTGGCCATCGAGCAGTCTGTCTATTTAATGCTCTGTTATGATTTGACAGCTGACAGCTCTGACATAAAGTATCATAATGGCCCTGCCATAATGACAGACTCTTGGAAAATAGGAGAAAATCTTTGACGCGATCCGAGATTGACACGTGGCTACTCCCATGCGGCTCCAGCGAAGAACAGCTTCATGCGGCTGGCACGGATCGTCTTCCTGCGACTCACCAAAAAGCCATCCCATGCGGCTCGCAATTACTACACTTATGCGGTTCACCAAGAAATCATCTCATACGGCTCGCGATTACTACACTTATGCGGCTCACCAAGCGGCTCGCAAATATTGTACCTATGCGGTTCGCCGAGACGCTGTCTCATGCGGTTCATGGATGTCATGCGGCCTTGGCAGAGTCCATCATCAAGACGTATGGCAGAGAAGATGATTATGAGATGCAAAGATTTACCTGATCCTAATGACCATATCTTCATAATTAATGGGATCAGGTCATATCATTCATAATCAAACCAATGGGACACGTGGTGAGAGATCCAAGCTACACAATCAATCATGAAGATTTAAAGCAATCAGCATTAATTATTCGAAAGATTTAGTGCTACCCCCATTTATGGCCCAGATCCTCCACGCTTAAACGAATGGTCTAGATTGATTAAGCATCACGCCCCGCCACTTTGAGAATGGGTAACTAGCCAAACCCTAATGCTGCCCCTCCACTATTATAATTAGCAGGGTGCCATTCCCTTACGAAAAAAAGAGGGGAAGAGAGGAGAGAGAGACAAGGAGAGATATACACCATCAGAGAGAAAATACAACAGAGAGAGAGAGAAGCCAGAAGAGCAACAGAGGAGCCAGAAGAATATTTCTTCATCAACGCCAGCCATCTTCTCACAGGAGCCAAAGGCTGCATACCGATCGTCCAAGGAGTAAGGCAGGGCTGCCATCGCCTTTCCGAGCCTCTATCGTCACCCCTCAGAATCTAAAATAAATAATTGTACTTAGATTGCTGTACCTAGGTTTTCGTCCCTAGGCTTTCTTTGAACAAGCGAGTTTGTAACGTGAAGTAAAAGTTCGGTCCCCCGATAATTGTTCTGTTCTTTTATATTTCATGGCAAACACGATGGCGACTCTGCTGGGGACAAACTTTTCTACGGCTGAGGAGTTGGTGACGCAGTCGGATGCAGCCAAACTTGGCTCCATGCAACAAAAGATGGTCGTCCGCTTCGACCAACAGGTGTTTGAAGAGATGCTCTCCGAAGAAAGCGTTGGCCCGGTCCAGAAGCGCACCCGCACGACAAAGGCTCGCAGAGTGTGGAGGCCAAAATCATTTGCTCCTCCCCAAGCCCTCGACGGGATACCCTCTGTTGCTCAAGATGGCGAGAAGGACTCTTCTGCGGCCCCACTTCAGACCGTAGACAACTCTGCTGTCCCCAAGTCCGGCAGAAGAAAATACTATGATGCTGGACTTGCAGGGGCAAAGAGGAACTCTACGCGAACTGGGCCGCATAAGGGTGCTAGCCGCATGGAAAAAGCTCATGCGGCCACATCCGCTAGCCGCATGAAGAAAAATCATACGGTCACATCTGTCAGTCGCATGGCTTATGCGGCTACAGTTGCCAATCACATAGATGAAACTCATGCGGCTATAGAAGTCAATCGCTTGTAGAAAACCTATGCGGCCACAATTGCCAACCGTATACGGCCAGCCTGCACGGTCGTGACTCCTAGCTGCTCAAAAACAACTCATCCAACAGCAGAAGACAACCGCATGCAGACAGCCTGCACGGTACCCAACTCTAGCCGCATAGCGTCCGTTCCACGCTTCTCTCGATCAGTCTTCGACCGTCTCTCATGCGGTCCTGACCCTGATGGTTCTCTGGAGGATAAGCCAGATTCTGTGCTATCCAACTTGGACTCCTCCTATTACGCACCCACAAGTGCTAAAAGGAGGAAGTCCAGGACAGCGCGGGCTTATCAGGCCTAGTCAGCTGTCCCAACCTCTGACTATCAGGGCGTCCCGTTGACAATCACACAGACCCCGGATGGAAAGTTGTATACAACCGCTCGAGTCCAGTCCCCGGCGGTAAACGGACAGAGTGGTTCCTCTGACTTGCGGGAGGCGATCCTCTACAAACGCAAGGAAAGAAGAGGAGTATCGGCATGCAAAGAGTCCTCGCTTGGACATCGCTGCACCCAAATCATCATCAACTGCTGTTACAACAATGCAGCAATGACGGAAGATCGGCCATCCGTCTTCCAAAGACTACAGCATCCGAGCTCAGGAGATGAGGCACCTCCGGTAGTCTCCTGCAATTCCGCTCAGAAGGTCCCCGCCGAAAGGAAGGGGAAAAAGGCAAGCATCTCCAGTCCCAAGATATCAACCACTACAGCTAAGAAACTGTCGTCTAAACGGTTGTCTTCCATCGGAGTATTCCAACACACCCGTTTAAAGACAAAATCTGCTGCAGTAGGAAATTCATCATCCACATCGTTGGGGGTTGGGGGTAGCGCTCCTCCGAACATCCGCAACAATCCAATGTTTCAAGGAGCCGAGCCCGGGAAAGCGATTCTCCCATCAGGTACGACGGGCACCAATGTCCCCGAGGACACCCATGACTCTCAAGACGAGGTAAACTCTGAGGCTGGGGGTACTGCTCCCTCCGAGTCCGAACCGGAAGACAATATTCCCACATATCCCGATGATTTCTCGGTACACGGGTACGACTCGGAGGGCACATCTTCTACCGTTCCTTCCATCACTCCTCATGTAAGGATGGTGTTTATGACGGACAGCAATCAAGGTGGTTCCAGTGATCGCCAGCGCATTGACAGTCTCGAAGCCATATTACTTATTTTGGTCAAGTCTGTAGGCGAGATTAAAGTGGCCCTTCCAACTCTGCAAGGAGGGACGCCTGGCCAGACGAGCGCGAGTCCGGCTGTCAATGCAGACTCGAATTTGACGGCACCGAACCAGGACAACAATCCTCCCGAAATAACAGCCCCTACCGCGACAAATGAGGCCCGAGAAGTAAGGAGAGAGGTCCAGGAGCTCCGAGCCATGTTTCATGCCCGAGAAAATGCTCAAGATCTCAGAACACGGCAACCATACCCTGCTGAATGGAGGGATGTTCCATTCCCGCCAAAATATAAGCCGTTCAATATCAACCCATATGATGGCAAGACCTCAGCAAGTCGGTACATCACTTACTTCGAGGTCACCACCGACCATCTGCCCCATGATGATGCTATCCTCACTCGATTATTCATTGGGGCATTAGAAGGAGTTGCCTTCGACTGGTATCGCAATCTGCCGGACAACTGCATCCACTCCTTCGCCGGCTTCAAGCGCCTGTTCTTAGAGAGGTTCTACGAAGTAGGGCAGGACGTCACCATGTCCACCCTCATGGACGTCGTCCAAGGGAAGAAGAAGTTAACAAGGAACTATATTGAGCGGTTCCGCCAAACCGCCATGAAGCTGCCCTCCAGAAATCCAGATTCCTCTTTGATTGAGATCTGCCAAAAGAGACTGCTTCCTACGATCAGTCTCTGGATGGGCGAAAGTCAATTCAAAGATTGGAAGACATTCATCATCAGCGCCACAAGCGCCGAATAACGACTAAAGAAGGCTCGCCAACTGGGATTGCACATCTCGGAAGGAGAAAACAAGGGCAAGCGTCCCAACAACGATAATGGGGATAATCCCTCCAATAATCAGGACAGCAAGGGAAAGCAGACTATGGTGGCCGATACAACACAAAAACCTGAGCCGAAGCCCGTAGACAAACAATGGCCGCAAATCGATTACTTCTTCGAAGACGGCCACGTCAAGCCTATCTTGGACATGCTCATACAAGGAGATAGAATTCAGCTCCCTCCACCAAGATGGGAGCCTCGGCCGGCTGATCTAGAGAACCCAAAGTTCTGCCATTACTACCGTTATGTACACCACGCTACACACGACTGCTACCAACTGAAATGGTACATCCAAAGCCTCATCGATTCGAACGCTCTTGCCATCGATTTTGAAGAAGTAACCGTGGCAGCAAATATGGTGTCCATACAATTCGGCAGCTTTCCTCCGACGGAGACTCAAGACGGGGTGATCCCCGTCCCTCTGGCAACAATGGAGATTACCAATCTTCCACCTCCCCGAGATCGGGCTGCCGGTATAGTACCCCTCACTACATCTCGAGGGAAGGTCATGTGGATCCATCCAGACTTGGTATCAGAAGTGACTCGGCCCACACCATCTTCCACCGACAAAAAGAAAAGTAGAAAAGTCAGGACCTGCCACACAATCTCAGCAGACAACGAGGAAGCTACAGCCGTCGTCACGCGGTCCGGAGCCCAATCCCAACCTGTGGTTGACAACCCAGTCGAAAATCATCAACCCACTACAACTGATGCTCTGGGACCGGCTCAGCCTTCGACGACCGACAAGCCTAGGCCGAAGGAGACTCGCTTCGACAAATCTCTCCGAAAAGACGCAGCCCAAGGGCTAAAGAGGCCCTACAACTTCGACATCTTAGCACAATTGGCTAACACTTCGGCCAAATTGTCACTGTACGAACTCCTAAGGCTCTCCAAGGACGTTCGTATTGCATTGAGCGAAGCACTCCAAAATGCCGATACCTATCTGGCTCAATCCAACCTCACCGGGGAGGACTCACCAGTGGATCTCCAAGACAGCGCCTGCACGGGAGCAATGCCCAACATCGTCTTCACTCCGCAGGACATGCTCATCAAAACCAACCTACATGATCGCCCGCTATACTATACGGGATACATCGGCGACGTGAAGGTAGATCGGATGCACATTGATCCTGGCTCTTCCATAAGCATCATCCCGAAGGGTCTGCTACATCATCTCCGCATCCCAATGCATCGCCTGACACCTACAAGCACCGCCATCAGCGGTTTCAATTCCGGCAGGAGCTACCCTATTGGGAAGATTCGCCTGAAGTATCAGATTGGCGATCTCCAATCCGAAGTCATCTGCTACGTCATAGATGCAGATACTTCCTACAACATCCTCTTGGGGCGCCTATGGATACACGATTATATGATCGTGCCTTCCATGTTACACCAGTGCTTCAAATATGTCGACAAATATGGCTTCGTAAAGACAGAATTTGCTGATATCGATCCCTTCAAAGGGGTCGAATCCTACTACTCAGACTCCAGCCTATACGAAAAGTCAAAGAGGCACCTTGATGAAGGGGACGTACAAGCTCACACCGAGACAACCACGGGATCAGAAGGACCCCTGATGATCCACCTCCAAGCTCGTAAACCAGGCAGGTCTGCACCCCTTACTACCACTCTGCGGAAGGACGCGATCAGCCTCTCGGCGCAGGAGAAACAGATGATAATCCGGCTGCCAAGGTCCGGCCAAGTGCCGAGACCCACAACGGGGCCACTGACAATCAAACTGCCGAGAGTCGGTCAACCCCAAACGAAGAAGCTCAATCCCTCCGATAGGCCACTGACGATACGCCTTCCCAAGAAGGGTCGTCACCCCGACGCAAGCTCTGACACTTCTAGCGAACCGGCCACTCCTCGCTCCACCTCGAGTACCAAACTGGGGGTCGCCAGTCTGCCAACAACTACACGCTCAACTCCATCAACTGAACCACTGACAATCAAGCTTCCCAGGTCGTCCTCTCAGTCTTCATTTATACAGGGGGTAGCCGAAGAGGAACCGGAGCTAGCCAAGTATGTAGCTGCCCATACTGATGTTCCCTCCGCTGATGATGTAATCCCCCTAGAAAAGATACCTTACTTCATCAATAAAGGGTTATCTTTGAACTACACCGAGCTCAATAAGCTATGTACATTATATGCTATGGAACACGGTATAGAAACTCACCTGCACACACAAGTGACAAATGTGAACACCACGATCCAGCTTACTCCAGTAGAAGACGCTTACCGAATAATCGAGGGAGGGGACCATCCAATCATCTTCGGCCGGATAAATAACCCGCATCCCTCCACCACAAAGGAAACCGACCTCGGGTCAGATGCCGGGAGACTGCCTCTGTATCTCTATAGCCCTCAATCGAAATATCTTATACAGAAACAGGGGTATGATCTGGAGACGACGCCAGGATTAAACTACGGCACTGGGCAATGATTACCTTTGAAGCCGCCAGTCCCGGCAGGTAAACCACAAAATTATTATAACAAAATTCGATGCGGGCTAGGATATGTAACGCCCACTACGACCCCCGAGAGTTCAGATAAAGAATGCGATTGGCAGTCACATTCAACCAGGTCACCAAACTCTGACTCGGATACTAGCATCGGAGATGTGTTCAGACAAGTCATGTCAGTCAACATGGCGTTCGCAGACGCTTACGAAGAAGATAAAGACATCCCCGAAATCCTTGAGCTAGAATCGTGGGCCCAGCAGTTGGACGCATAATGGAAAAAGCAATTCAAACAGAGAGAACCTCCTACTGAAGATGAGGTCATACAAGTGGATCTCGGCAGCGAATCTTCTCCAAAACCAATTTTCGTCAGTAAAAGCCTAACAGACGAAGACCGGGAGTCGCTGCTAGAACATGTCAAAGAATACAATGATGTGTTCGCCTGGAGCTATGAAGACATGCCAGGATTAAATCCCGACACTGCTCTTCACAAACTCAATATTCGGCCAGATGCGAAGCCAGTCAAGCAATAACAGCGACGCTTCCGCCCAGGCATCATGGACGCGATCGAAGCTGAATTCAACAAACTGATAGCCAGCGATTTCATTCGTGAGGAGCAACATCCCGATTGGGTTGCCAATATAGTACCCGTCCTCAAGAAGAATGGAAAGATTCGAATCTGCATCGACTTCCGCAATCTGAACAAGGCATGCCCCAAAGATGAATTCCCCCTTCCCATCACAGATATTATGATCGACAATACCTGCGGCTTCGAACGTATGTCATTCATGGATGGCTTCTCGGGGTATAACCAAATCAAAATGTCTCCTGACGACGAAAAGCATACATCATTCCGAATACCGATTGGCACGTACTGCTACACAGTCATGCCTTTCGGTTTAAAGAATGCTGGCGCCACATATCAAAGAGCCATGAGCATCATTTTCAGAGACCACTTACGCAAGACGGTAGAGTGCTATGTTGACGACATAGCCGTTAAGAGCCGTAGCAAGGGAGACCATCTGCAGGATCTAAGGACAGTATTCGACCTAATGCGAGCGCACAATTTGAAAATGAACCCTACGAAGTCCTTTCTGGGCGTATCCAGCGGGAAGTTCTTGGGCTTCATCATTACTGCAAAGGGTATCCATGTAGACCCTGAGAAGACAAAAGCAATCATGGAGATGGGTCCCCCGAGAAATCTCCGCGAACTCAAAGGCCTCCAAGGAAGGCTAGCTTATATCAGGAGGTTCACTTCTAACCTCTCCGGGCGATGCCGACCGTTCACGCACCTCACGAAGAAAGGAGTCTCATTCATATGGGACGAGGAATGTTATTTGTCAAATTCTCCAGTTTTGGTGGCTCCGGTTCCTGGAAAACCATTCCTGCTCTATGTACGAGCAATGGAACACTCCCTCGGGGCTCTGCTGGCACAGAACAACGACGCAGGCCATGAACAGGCCATATATTACCTCAGTCGAATGATGATTGGGCCAGAGTACCGATACACCGCTGTGGAGAAGGAATGCCTCGCCCTGGTGTTTGCCATTCAGAAAATGTGGCACTTTGTCACCGGACAAACGATACATGTGATCTCACGAGTCAACCCTCTCAGAGTCTTCATGACTAAACCAGGGGCACTCAGCTCTCGCCTCGCTACATGGGAAATATTGCTGTCCCCTTATCATATGATCTTCGTCCCACAAAAGGCAGTCAAAGGTCAAGCCCTGGCAGACTTCTTAGCAGCCCACCCGGGCTCGGAGTCCTCCAGGATATATGAAGATATCCCAGATGAGGTCGCCGACTCGCATGCAACCTCTCTCGAGAATATATGGCGAATGTTCTTTGACGTTGCTTCGAGGACCGGACCCAAAGGCAATATTGTCGTCGGAGTCGGGGTAGTGCTAATCTCTCCTTCCGGATTGATGATTAATCGCGCTTATTCCCTCACTGAGCCCTGCTCTAACAATGTGGCCGAGTACAACGCTCTGGTCATTGGCCTCTAACTTGCAAGAGAGCTGGGGGTAGAATACCTTGAAATATATGGCGATTTCCAGCTAATCGTCAATCAGATCCGGGGCTCATACGAAGCGACATGATCCCTTATCACCAAATAGCGATTGACATCATCTCGTCGTTCAAGGGGTTCTTCATCGAACATGTCCCCAGACTCCGAAATATTGAAGCAGATGCCTTAGCCGGTCTTGCCGCTTCCCTAGCAGTTCCGAATTATGATCGCCAATCAGTGGATGTGATAGGCCATGAACTCGTCTGTCCCAAAAACAATGTGCAATTCGTGGCGAGTTATTCCGCACAGGCGATCGATGATGTCCCAGATTGGAGACAACCATTCATCGACTTCGTCGTCTACGACATCCTGCCCGAGAATCCAAAGGAAGCCACTTCCATCAGACGACGTTCTCTCAGATTCTTCTACGATACAGAGACAAAAATGCTGTATCGTCGTTCCTACGATGGATAACTGCTTCGGTGCCTGTCAAATACAGAAGCCAAAGAAGCCGTACGAGAAGCTCACGACGGTGTCTGCAGGGCCCACCAGCCCGGCCCAAAACTACAAGATCGCCTTCGCCGAATGGGCTATTATTGGCCCACAATGGTGGCAGATGCGATAGATTATGCTAGAAAATGCAAAGCCTGCCAAGTCCATGCGGACTTCATTCACCAACCATCCGAGTTTCTACATTCGACAGTGGCGTCCTGGCCATTCGAAGCATGGGGAATGGATATCATTGGTCCAATCACCCCACCTTCCTTCCGAGGGCATCGCTTCATACTTGCGATCACTGATTACTTCTCCAAATGGGCGGAAGCTGTCCCACTCGCAGAAGTCAAGACTTCAAACGTGAGCAGCTTCCTCAAGCATCACGTCATCTATCGTTTCGGACTGCCATGAAGGATCATCCATGACAATGGTCCGCAGTTTGCAAGCCACGCATTCTATCGGTTCTGCGATAAATACCGTATTTAGAATATCGCTTCGACGCCGTACAACCCGATAACAAACGGTTTAGCAGAGGCATTCAATAAAATAATCATCAAACTCCTCAAGAAGTTTGTCTCCTCCAACAAACGTGACTGGAACGAGAAGCTCGGCGAATGCTTATCGGCTTATCGTACCACGGTCCGAACAGCCATTGGGAATACACCATTCTTTCTGGTATACGGGAGTGAGGCAGTCCTCCCCTTGGAGACCCAGATCCCCTTACTACGTGTTGCCCTCACACATCAATTGACAATCGACGACAACCACCGGCGTCGCCTACAGGAATTGGAGGCACTAGATGAAAAGCGCCTCTTAGCTCAGCAACGAATTGAGCTATACCAAGCACGCATCTCTGGAGCTTTCAACAAGAAGGTCAAAATCAGAACATTCCAGGTGGGCGATCTCGTCTTGGCAGTCCGGAGGCCGATGGTCATGACTCACAAGACCACCGGCAAATTCCAGCCAAAGTGGGAAGGCCCGTTTATCATTGAGACAGTATTCTCCAACGGTGCTTACCGCCTCGCAAAGCAAAACGGAGACTTGCTCATGTTGCCCGTCAACGGCAAGTTCCTGAAGAAATATTATGTCTAAACGACATCCTCTCCAAAATCTTCAAGTTATGTACCCGCTGGTACCGCTGAACTCACATCTACAACATTTCAGATTATCGAGTCATGTACCCGCTGGTGCCGCTGAACTCACACTTTCTCAATATTCTAAATTACCGAGTTATGTACCCGCTGGTGCCTCTGAACTTACGTTCCGGTCACTCTTTCAGATAGTAAGTCACGTATTATTATACCTCTGAACTTTCTTCCTGGAAGAGATCCTCCCTCATGATCCACTACCCGCGCTCCAAGTGCACGAAAAGGGTAATCGATCCACAAATCTCCGAAACGACCATGTCTTCATTACCTCTGAGTCGTTTTCACTTCCATCAAAAAATAAACCACCCCCTCGCATAGAACTTCCACGTTCTCCGACCTCTGAGTCGTTCTATGTACCCTCCTCTTTATTGAGCCCACTCCTGCCATGTCATCATTACCTCTAAGTGGGAAGGCTCCGTCGAAGAAACCTTCATGCTTGCCATGTCCACATTACCTCTGAGCAAGTATGTCGGTCTCCTTTCAACCTGTTATCTGCACCCACAACCGGAGTACAACAAGGATAATAGGTCCACAAATGTCCTCAGTTGACTACAAATGTCCGCTATTGACCACGAATATCTTCTGTGAAGTCTCCCCTGCAATGTTCTTATTACCTCTGAGCAGGAAGATTCCACGGTAAAACCCTCATGCTTGTCATGTCCTCATAACCTCTGAGCAAGTATGTTAGTTTCCTTTCATCCCATTATCCGTACCCTAGACCAGGGTACGCCAAGGATAATAGGTCCACAAATATTCCTTTGCTAAGCTTCTTAGCATAAATCTACCACCTCACCATGCCCCGGGAGCCCAGCAGCTCTACGGCATTCTTTTTCCTAACACCGTGAACGTCTATGACCACTTTGCCACGGCTGTTCCGGACATCCTGTCCAAACTTGTTATCCGTATCTAAAACCAAGGTACGCCTAGGATAACAGGTCCACAAATAATCCCCCAGCAAGTCCAGCTCCACGAACACCACAAGTACAAGAAGGAGAAGATGAGTTGAAACATGCTTATTTATTCGAAATTCTAAATGCTACATCATTTGGGATCACATCCCTTACAAAAAGAAAAGAAATAAAAAAGAAGAGCAAAAGAAAACAGAAAACCGATCACTGCTCCGGGGCACATAACACCCTGAGACGGTCCGTCAGCAAAGCAACCGACCGCTCAAACCTCTGGGAGGCTCGACGCTCCGCCTCGTGGGTCAGCACCGCCTCGTCCTCCAGATGAGCGTGAGCTTGCCAGTTGTCCTCAAATTTCTTAAAGGCCCGCTCCAGGTTAGCAGAAGATCGGGAAACCTTCTCGGCCTCCCGAACGATTGACTCCTATTCCGCCTGAGCAGCCTCCAGCTCTGACTCTAAGAAGGCCAATTCCCTCTGGAGTGCGAGGATCCGCTCCTTCGTATCAACGATTCCACGAGAAGCATACTCTTCCCGAGCACGACAAGCCTGACTCCGACGACCCAGCCTATCATACGAAGCAGAAAACTTGTCAAGGTCTCCCCGTACAACTGGTCCAGCAGTATCTCGAGCAAGCTTGATCCTATCCCGAGCAGCAATGAGAAAGTCCCGCTCCCGCTCAATCGCAGCAGGCAAGCCCGCCTGTCGTATCGCCAGTAGTTGGGTCACAAGCTGATCAGCCTCTGTCAGCTTAGGCTCCAGCAGTGCAGCCAACCCCACCCTGCCAGGAAGGGACTTCAAAGTTGCAACCTGACCCCGAGCGCACCGGAGAGATAGAGAAAAAGGGGTCCTCCGTTCCACAGCAGCGTCTACGCCCTTTTTTAAATGGCGATAGAAGCTGTCGACCACGTCCTGCGTCACCTCGTCCAGAGTCTCCGAGGAAGCCGGTGTCAGCAGAAGTGTGGCTGGCAGTACTGAAGAAGATGCAACAGAATCTGCCGCCCCTGCCACAAGAGAAGCAAACTCCGCACGAAAGGACGCATGAACAGCGGCCAATTCCTCTTCAGCGGCCCGCAGAACTTGAATGCTCGGCAGGGCCGAGAGGTCAATCTCCGGAGCCGTATGATCAGCAAAAGATGAGGTCGAGACCATCGCCAGCGCCATTCCCATCTGCCCGGGGCTGGCAGGAGGCCCTTCGATATGAGACGACAAAGAAGAGGGAACGCTCCTTTCTCCCAGATGACGGCAGGCCAAGTCTTCCCCAAGAACATCCGCGGTGGGAAGTAAAGGGTCAGGACCTGCAGGGCCAAGGCAACCATAAATTAATTTGACCCGGTGGATATGTTGATAGAGAAAATAAGCCCCCTCACTAGCCAATATCTGGCTTATCTTACCAGTTGAGGAGTGTGGAGGCCGAGGTTCGCCTACAGCCACCACAGCCTCTTCATCAACAGCCTCCGAGTCAGGTACAATAGACTCCTCCACCCTTGCATCCTCGGGAGGAGAGGCACCGAGATTGACATCGCCTTGCTGAAGTTCAGCGGTCTCGGAGACAGGCCCAAGGAAACCTTCATCACCCCGGGCCAAGATCTCAGCAACCTGGGAGCTCCCAGCCGCCGCTGAGAGAGCCCCCACAGAAAGGACCATGGTACACATGTCGCTAATCAAAGCAGCAAGGGCCGGATCAACTTTAGGGGTGGTAGACGATTCAGGAGAGGCCGGTTCATCGGACACCTACAAAGAAAAGTGATTAAGTCATATCTCCAAGAGAAAAGAAAACTACAACAAAGAGATGGCTACGACTTGGTCTTACCTCCGGAATAGCGTCTGTACCTTCACCCCTCTCGGTAATAAGTAATCCACGAGACCTAACGGCAGCTCTCTTCACGGAAAAGGTTGCTCTACTGTCAGAAGACTCGTGTCTGACTCGTTTACGCGAGGAACCAGACACAGCCGAAGACTGTTCTTCTCTCACTACTTTCTCTTGTGCAGTAAGCAACGGATCTTCCGCCGGTTCAGCGGGTGTGGGAAGCTGTTGATCCGTTACTTCTTTACCCCCACCAGAAAGGGAGTTTTTGCTATCATGATCATCCTCCTCCTCAGCCGACTCGGAAGGTTTTGATTCAGGGAGGGGAGTCTGGAGCGCTAGTTGCTTTCTAGCCTTAGCCCCCTTGGGCTTCTCCTCTAAACCGGTACCCACGATAAAACTGGTACTCGGATCGAAATTAACAGGAGGCTTGTTCGCCATAACGTGATATAAAGCAGCCACGTATAAAATTTCCCTCGGCGCCTTAGCATCGGGGACCGAGAAGCTGGCCCGAGTATGATAAGCGTCATAATAATTCCACGCCCTGACACCATCAAGAACGCTACCTTCAAAGCCCAAACAAGGGTTGGGACAATCAAGGAATAACTGACTATAACCAAATTGGCAGGAAAACCTACTAGGTAGGTAAGGCTCCAAGTACACATTATCACGGTTGCGATAAACCAGATGCGCGGGGCGGATGTTGCGCAACCAGATGAGCATATTCGGAGACAGAAAGTGAGAAGTCTCGGTACCATCGAGATGTACCTTCCTCACTTCCTCATCAGAAAAGGGAGGAACAGACACAAAAAAGTTACACCCATCCACCCTCGCCAGCGCCTTCCGACAAGATGGCATAGTGTTGTATTCCCAAGACCGGCGATGGCATTTGAAAAGGAAAGCGTCTTCATCTGTAGAATCTTCCGCTATGCCAGGTCCCATCAAAGACTTGTAGTGCATTGCCAACCACCCCATCAAATAGTGGAAAGGCAGTTCTACGCGCTCAAAATCCAACGTCTTCTTGCGCGCAATAACCTTGGACGAAAAGGTTCGAAGACCATGGTGTATGCTACACACCATAGCAGGAAAAAGGGCCAGTCTAACTCCAAATACCAGTTTAACGGCAGGGAGAATGAAATGACGACCGATCCTCTCGATAGAACCCGCTCCTCCCGAGACTACGCAATTTCGCAGCCATATCATTAAAAATCTAGCCAGGAGCGCCTTCTCTGACATCTGTGTGGTCCCGTAGTAAAAATAGCTAAGAGAGTCAGTTTGACTCCCGAATATGTCGCTCTTGGATTGCGACTTCTTGACGCTTGACATCAGATCCCTTATCTCTCCATGCGTTCGAGGGGTTCGAGGAGTAACTTCGCCTGAAGGGTCAACTTTAAAAAGATAATTAATCCAGGATGTGGTGTGGGGAGCGGTCCCCTCGGAGCTATCCACCATTTTTATAGCCATCTGATGACAAGCACTATGGTGGCACAGCAACTCCCGATACACCGCAACAGAACCTGGGAGTCGTCGGTTCAAGTCCTCAAATTCCTCATTCGATGGGGTATACACCTCGAAAGGCTCATTCCCCCACGGAAGTTTGGAGACAGTATACATCTCATGGAGAGCAAGCCCCAACTCCCCTCCGGGTGTAAAAAACGTCCCTGTTCGCCGGCTATACATCTCCAAGAGCGCCACGAACAGTGGCTTATTGATAGGAAGCCCGTGACAAGTGCCCCGAATGGCATGGTAAAGTCCCATCTCCCGCAAGAATGTTCCGTATGTCTGCAGAACCCAAGTGGTCAACTGGGCCCACGTAGAAGTGGGGTTTATCCAGTTCGACAATGCCAGCCTACCAACGGGATAAGATTTCTTGCGAACAAGTCGATTCAGGAAGGTAACAGCTTGAGTAAATGTGAAGTTGGGACCGTATACATTCATGAAAGAGCCAGGGGCCAGACCCATCATGTACCGGAGGACGGAATCCTTACCTGCATACGCTGACCACATGTTCGGGTTATAATGGATGTTGCCCATCAACATCCCTGATTGAGTAGGAGTTAAGTTACACACCATCTTCCTGTCCAGCAACACCATATTGAACCACGACAAAGGATAATGACGTTCCATGAGAGGAATATGGATTGCCACCCCATCCAAAGAAAAATCCCAGTTCTCGGAAATCTCTAAAACTCGAAGATTCTTTATGATTAAAGCATCTCCAAAAAGGAAAGAAGGCTTCAGGTATTTTCCATCCAGCTTCCCAGTATTCATCATGGAACGGAGGTAATGGAGGGTCTGATTCTCGATGGCGTTCAACCTCTCCGAAGGCTCATCAGCAGGGAATTGATTCAACACATGCTTAATTAAGTCGTCAAGACGCACGCCCAGGGCGAATTGATTTGAACCCACTATAAGTTCCCCCGTAGGATTTACTGGCAGATTCACTGAGGAAAAAAGCAAAAGAAACAAATCAAAAAGATAGCGGAAACACAAAACTATGTGATGCTTATGCGGCTTAGCTCAGTATAGCCTCATGCGGCTCAGTTTAAAAGAGTTCATACAGGTCAGTCCGAATGAGCTTATGCGGCTCAATTTGAAAGAGCCCATGCGGTTCAGTTCGAATAAGCTTATGCGGTTCGGCTCGAAAGGAACTTATGCTGCTCAGTGCGGAGGAGCTTATGCGGTTCGAAAGGAGCATATGCGGATATGGTCCGATTCGATTAAGCTTATATGATTCAGCTCGAAACAGGCTTATGCGGTCCAGCGCGGATGAGCTTATGCGATCCAGTTCAAATAATCTTATGCGGTTCAGTTCGAAATATGCTTATACGGCTCATTTGAAAGAGCTCATGCGGCCCAGATGGGCTTATGCGGCCCTGATGATGAAGTAGTTATGCAAACAACTTTCATGCGGCTCAGGCCTGGGTCATATCCCATACGGTCCGAATATGAGTCGGACACACAGCATACTTGGGAATATAGGCTCGCGCATAAAATATGCGGCGTAGCCATGGCAGTTCATATTGATGGTCCTACCAGCAATAGGCGGGTGAACGTCGGAGTAAAAAACAGGTACGCCAGCCGTCGGAGGAGCCGCCATGTTCGTCGCCGTAGTCGATGAAGATGCGGCCTTCTTGCCCTTTGCCGCCGCAGAAGATGACGCAGCCTTCTTGCCCGCAGCAGCAGCAGTCTTCTTGGGAGCCATTGCCGATCGCTGATAGGAGAAGACGAAGAGGAAGTCGGCAACGAAGAGTTCGAGCAAAAGAAAGAAGGTAAAGAAACCCTCAAATAATAAACTTACTCCTACTTATAGGCGAAGGAGGCTCGAAAAATCAAAACAAACACCTTGATCTACGCGCCGCCTAAAAGAATAAACCACTTCGGTCAAAACAAAACTGACCCTTGGGATCCTTCCCCAAGAGGCGGCGAATCAAGGGCATTTAATGCAGAAGATTTACACACATGGCTAAAACACGTGGCAAAAAGTTTATGCGGTCTCACAGCTCATACGACCAGATAAAACCCATGCGGCTGAACCATCTATGCGGTCAACAAAGGCCATGCTTCTTATTCAAAGTATTTTAATTTTGTAAATTGAAAACTTTGAAGGGGGTCTTGTAGAAGCATGGAAAATATCAGAACGATGATCTATGCGGCTCAGAACAGGAGAACCCCATGCGGCTCATACAGGAGCAGTCCCATGCGGTTCAGAGAGACTCTTAGTCTCATGCGGCTCGGACAGGAGAGTCCATGCGGCTTACATAGGGACATTCCTGCGGTTCAAAGAGTCCCCCAGCCGCATGTGGTTCAAAAGTACATGCGGCTCACGGAGATATACGGCTCAATGCCACGTGTACCCACAAAGACCCCTTCACACAGCTGGCCATCGAGCAGT
The DNA here is from genome assembly GCA_029216955.1 of Iris pallida. Lineage (NCBI taxonomy): Eukaryota > Viridiplantae > Streptophyta > Magnoliopsida > Asparagales > Iridaceae > Iris > Iris pallida. The sequence continues at coordinate 11,110,581 of JANAVB010030220.1, forward strand.
CTGCCTATTTAATGCTCTGTCATGATTTGACAGCTGACGGCTCTGACATAAAGTATCATAATGGCACTGCCATAATGACAGACTCTTGGGAAATAGGAGAAAATCTTTGACGCGATTCGAGATTGACACGTGGCTACTCCCATGCGGCTCCAGCGAAGAAAAGCTTCATGCGGCTGGCAAGAATCGTCTTCCTGCGGCTCACCAAAAAGCTGTCCCATGCGGCTCGCAATTACTACACTTATGCGGTTCACCAAGAAATTATCTCATACGGCTCGCGATTACTACACTTATGCGGCTCACCAAGCGGCTCACAAATACTATACCTATGCGGTTCGTCGAGACGCTATCTCATGCGGTTCATGGATGTCATGCGGCCTTGGCAGAATCCATCATCAAGACGCATGGCAGAGAAGATGATTATGAGATGCAAAGATTTACCAGATCCCAATGACCATATCTGTCACGACCCGGTCCCAATTGCTTGGGTCGAATCGGATCATGCCCAGCCTGCACCGTTGTTGAGACGGCGGCAGTAAGCTGTTCAGTATCAGGTAACCATACAACAACACTATATTTGTCACAACTCAACATTCGAAAATTTAAAACTTTATTAAACTTTTACATGAAATAAAAGATACAACTTAAACCATTTTTTTTATACATCATGAATAAAAGAAAACTCTAGGCAAACAGCTCAGCAATCTCGAATTCCTTGTCTTGGGATCGCGTAACAAAGCCTCATCAGTGATACCTAAAATGTTGGGTCTCCAGTCAGGAGGGAGCAAAGTACAATTACGAATATCCAATAATTCAAATAATAATTTAAAATTTGCAATGTTAAACAATTTGAAATACTTTAACAATATTTTTCACAATTCTACAATTGAAAACAATGTGATTTGAGTAGGTAACGAACTATGACCGGCTTGGGATGATTCAATTATATCCTAATGATACGGTCCGGCCTATCCTCGTGTATAGGAGAAATCAGCTCGCACAATCAATGATGCAATATAGGGGTATTGGTCATAGACGCTACACTACTCCCCCAATATCCCGAGTCAATCAGATTCAATCAATGAGTCAATATTCGAACTCTAGGAGAGAGTTCCGTGTAGCAATGTGGTTTAAAATTGCAATAAAATAATTACTAGATAAATTACCAAATAGACATAACTGCACTTGCCTTTGTTTTAGAATGACTGGATAGACGAGTCGGTACCGAAGAGGAACGTCAGTTGTAACTTCGAGTTCCTACAGTTGAGAACTCGACTTAGATCCTTGAATAACCAGACTAAGTGTGCTAGTTGCAATCTCTTGTAGACCTGTCCTAGTCAGGTTTTAAGTTGTATTTATTTACAGCTAACGATTACGTCGCAACTACGTGCGTTGATTAACCGGTTAATTGGATTATTTGGAAAATCACGAGAATCGATTACAATTTTGGAAAACTTTGTGTTTTCATAATATGTATATAAAATACAGTTTTTTTTAGTGACAAACAGTGAATTAATAATATTTTATTTATTTTAGCTAAACTCGTATTTAAGCCGTAAATTACGTCCTAACTACGAATATGAAATCAATCCAAACCACCCAAATTTACATCCACCAGAAAAGAAAAGAAAACAAACTACGCTACACAAATACATGGGCACAGCTACTGGTCCTAGGGTGGGCTTATGCCCGATACATCTTTCTTTTACATTAAATAAGAAAATGACTGAATTATTAAATAAAATGCAGAATTTAAATGACTATAATATTTAGCCTAAAAAATAAAATAATAATTTAAAGAAAGCTAGGAGTCTCAAACTCGATCCATTTCCTCAAATTTGGTTTATGCCTCAACGTCCGGTCGGACTGGTGCGTTTGCATTTCGCCGGGGCCCACAGACCGGTACGGTCGTCGCCCGAAAATCGGTTTTATAAATCATTTTCGAAAGCCGGTTTTGAAATCAATAAAAATATAATTTTGTAAAAATTGGGCAGCACTTCCTCTATTCCGGGACAAACCTAAGAACTGGGAAGTGCGCCAACAACTCCTGCAAAATGTCCCAAACCAGGGAAACCCATTTCCAACCCAAAATAGTCCACAGAAATATCCGCCAAAATAATTCCAACACCACAGAATTAATTCCAATCCACCGGATAATTTCTGAAATATCCGGGAATTCCAATACCAACCAATTCACGCCAACCCAGCAAGTAAAACACAGGAAATCAAACTAACGCAGCTAATCGAAATATAAAACGCAGCTATCCGGATTCCCGAGAGGGAACCGGGGGACCGATCTATCATCATTGACTCACGGGAGGGACGAACTACTCTGATTATCAGAAATTACCAGTTTTCGTTGGCGGGGAGCCGCGGGAAAAACTCGGGAAAGGAATCCGAACTAAGTCGGCAGCAGGACGAAGATCCGAACCGCGGGAAAGTCCACGGACAGCGGGAAAATCCACAGAAAGGGTGCTGGACAGCGACGGGGTCGGGTTCTGACAGCGGGGCGCGGATTGGATCGCGGTCACAGGGGAGATCCGCCGACTGGACGGCGGCGCGGGACAAAGGGGCTCGGCCACGGGGCGGTGGCGGAGAGGATCGCCGGAGCAAGGGGGCGCGGTGGCTCGGCCACGGACGGATCCGGCCGGAGCAAGGCGGCAGCCTCGGGAAACCCTCGGGGAAAGGGGGTTGCTGGCCTCGGGCGGAGAGGGCGGCGCCGGCGGTGAAGCCGCGCGGAGGGAGCGGTGGCGGCGCGGTGGAGCCTCGCCGGAGAGGGGCTCGAGGGAACAGCGGCGGGGCTCGGGAACGCTCAGCGCGAGCTTGGGAGGGGCGCGAGAGCGCTGGCCTCGGGGAACTCGCCGGTGGGGGCTCGGCCGCGGGTCACAGCGCTCGGGTTTGAGGCTTTTCCCTCTCCAGTGAAAGAGGGAAAGAGAGAGAGAAGAAGAGATGAGAATTTTAACTCTCTACCAACTTCTGTGAAGAGGTGGGAGGATGGTTGGAGTAAATAAAGGGGTAGTGGGGGTTACTGGAAGGGAAAAAGGAGTGGTGAATGTGTGAGTAAATAGGGAGGAGTTGATGGAATGGGGCGTTATAAGGGGATGGGAATTAAGTTGGGGAGTTACGGAAATGAGGGGGTTTTGCCAATGTGTGTGAGTTAGTAGATGCTGGTCCTACGGGACCAGCCCAAATTTATTATTATTTTTTTATTTTTATTTTTTTAATTAATAACCAAGTCAAAATCAGATTAAGAAGAAAATAGGGCTCGGGCCTGGGTCTGGGCTCGGACTCGGGTCTGGATCCGAAAATCAAAAATTCAAGTTTATTAATATTTTTCGAAATTCTTTTTCACCCAAAATTATTTAATATAATAATAATTTTCAAAATACTAATAAAACACTATTAAATAATTAATAATAAAATAATGGGTTTCACAATCTTCCCTCCTTAAAAAATTTCGTCCTCGAAATTTAAAAGGCAAGGTAGGAGAAACAAATAGGTACAGGTATTGCACCCGTAACCCAAGTCCAACTATAAGGATTTCCAAGGCAGTCATGGATGAGACGGTTGAGGAAAAAAAATTTTATTTTTGATATCATCCATGCAGAAAGAATACAAAAGCGAACCAAAGTACATGAGGTTGATCAGACCATCATGCACCGGTCCTGATTAGACAATATATTAGTGGGTGCACCCAATAAAATACCGTCATGATCAAGCTTGACAAAAAATAGCTTGCAAAACTAGGCTAACTTCGTCAGCATCAGTCAAGTTTAGAACGAAAAGATAAGAAAATAAGTGATGACTCGAATTCTAATCTTCTTCTTACCTCTGACTAGGCTTGCAACTGGTTTCTCTGGCACTGAAAGGTTAAGTCCAAACTTGAACTCTGAATTATCCAAAATGTGACTCGGATCCGAAGTGTAGCATCTGAGCCGGCCTCAATTTCCTGCTCCGTCGAAACTGATTGTTCCTCTGGTAGAAGAAACTTCACCAAATGCAATTTGGTCTTCCCAAGACCTACCAAATTTCGAGACGCAACATCTCAAACATCTTCAAGCGTCTGGATTGACCTCTCTGATTGCTTGCCCCGCGGTACTCCATGAATCTGGTAGATGTGCTTCTCGTACAATGCTGTCCACTTCTTAGTGGATAAACCAACTTAAAGGAAATTAAAGTGTGCTGACTTAGTCAGTCGGTTCATTATAATCCAATTGGTGCCCTTCCCTCCTTGGGAACAAGGCAATCCTTACTCAAAGTTCATTGTTATATGCTTCTACTTCCATTCTGAATGGTCCAGCGGCTCCAACAAGCTTGTTGTTCTCTTGCTAATTTCTCATGTTGACAAATTCACATCTAATTCTCATACCTGGAATTATCCTTCTTTATTCCATAACACCAATTAATGGAGGCATATTCCGATACATCTTATCATCTCCTGAATTTATGGAATACTGCGACTGGTGTATTTCTTTCATCAATTTGTTCCTCCGTTTGTCAGCCGATACGCAAAATCTCGTACCATTCTTCAGAGTTAGAACCCTCAAGTGTTCCAGCCAACATTTGATCTCTAAGCCTGCAAAGTGTCTTGTTTTGAAACTACGTCCTCTTGATTTGATTTTTTTTTTCTTCAGCTTCGAACTTCATAAATACTGAATCAGTATCCAGCTCCGTCCTTCTATCTCCAGGTAGTGTAACCTCCAGTCCAAACTTCTTGATGTCTTCTAGTAGGTGTTAGTCTTTGGTTAAGAACTTCGCCATCAGTATCGACCAAGTGCATCAGCGACCACATTAGCCCTACCTGAAAGGTACTGCAGGTTGATTTTGAAATCCTTCATCTGCTTCAGCCAGCTTCCTAGTCTAACATTCAGCCCTTTCTGAGTGAAGACATATTTCAGACTTTTGTAGTCCGTATAAGTTTTCACTCCCTTTCCATAAAAATCATGTTTCCATAGTTTCAAAGTAAAGATAATTGCAGCAAATTCCAAATTAGGCGTGGGATGATTCTTCTCATGAGTCTGCAGTTGTCTACACGTGTAAGCAATTACTTTCCTATGTTGTTGAAGAACACAACCCAGCCCTTTTCCAGAGGCATTACTGTAAATTGAGAACCCACCGGTTCCTGCGGGTAGCGCAAGGATTGGTGTAGTGGTAAGTCTCTTCTTCAGCTCCTCAATGCCGCATGGCAAACTTTCGTTCAGAATGAACTCTTCATTCTTCCAAGTGAGCGTCGTCATTGACTCAGCAATCTTGGCGAAAATTCTGCACGAACTTCTGATAGTAGCCGGCCAAGTTCAAGGATCTTTCGAATTGAACTTGGGGTATACCACTCTTCAACAACAGCTATCTTCCATCGAAATTTCTTCTCTTGACCACATGGCCAAAAGTCCACCTTGTCAAAAATCCACGTTCAGATAATTACCATAAAACTTCTTTTTCCTCAAAGTTCCAAAACTTCCTCAGGTGTTCTTCATGCTCTTCTTCAATCTTCCAATATATCAGAATGTTATCTATGGAGAAGATGAACTGACTCAAATACTCATGAAAGATCTGTTCATGAGATTCATGAACATAGCAGAAGCACTTGTCAGTCTAACGTCCTGACCAAAGAAAACTACCCATACTTGATGTTTGAACGCCGCCTTTGGAAATGTCCTCTTTCCTGACTTTGGTTTGATGGTAGTCAAATCTTAAGTCAAACTTCGAAACACCCTAACTTCACACAAACAGATCAAACAGATCCTCGATCCGGGCAGAGGGTACTTGTTCTTTAGTGTCTGATAATTTGATGCACATCCATTGTTCCATCCTTCTAGGGCATATACAAGATAGATGCTCCTAAGGTAAAGTTCCACTCTGAATAAATCCTAAAGCCTTCAATTCATCGATCTAGTCCTTCATCTTCTATGATCTTCGAGTCTGAATCATGCCTTATTGTAAGGGGCAGGGTCTGCTGGATAGGAAGAGGGTCCTTAGATTGTGGCCTAACAGGTGTTGCTGGCCTATGAGCTCTGGCTTGATAAACAGATAAGGGCAGTCCTTTACCCGATGTTCAGCAGATCCACATGCCAAACATTGTCCCAATCTCTTGCGGCAACTAACGGCCTGATGATCAGGCCTCTTGCAATAGTTACAAGCCCAAAGCTTCTTACGACAAGGCTGCCGAAAAGTAGAGTACTTGATGGGACCCCAAATATCTTCTAGATTCAAGGGTATCCTTCCTAGGACAAAAGTTCTGCTCTAACTTGGTTGGAGATAACTAAGGCTACATCATGACGTTCTTCATGTCTTCTCTCGTGATATTCTTCTGTTCCTGCTGGGCTTCAACTTGTGCTTTCTGGATCTCCATGATTTTTTAAAATAGGGTAACCATTTGGAAGGTGTTTGCTGGTACTGGTGGAGCAACAAAAATGAATACTCCACCAAGGAAATGTAATTCAGTTTGAGATGAGGTAGGATTCACCAGTGTAGAAAAAACTTCACTGGATGCATTATGAGGACGGTCAAACAGCCGCGAGGGGAAAGACCCTGGGCTTTGGTTGAGGGGATGGGGTATGATCCGGAGATAACACCTCATCGCCAGCAGGATTTGGTCAACGGTCATTCTCTGGAAGGTTTAGGACGCACACATAAGCAAGGTAGCCTACCGGTCTATAATCAAGCAAAAATATTTATTTATAATATATTTCGGTCCTATGTTGTGACAAATTGATGTTCTAGTGTTCTAATTGTTTCTAGGTATGTTTTCCTAAGTTGTTGTTCAGACCTGCATGGGCCACCACTAAAAACATGTCACGACCCGGTCCCAATTGCTTGGGTCGAATCGGATCATGCCCAGCCTGTACCGTTGTTGAGACGGCGGCAGTAAGCTGTTCAGTAGCAGGTAACCATACAACAACACTATATTTGTCACAACTCAACATTCGAAAATTTAAAACTTTATTAAACTTTTACATGAAATAAAAGATACAACTTAAACCATTTTTTTATACATCATGAATAAAAGAAAACTCTAGGCAAACAGCTCAGCAATCTCGAATTCCTCGTCTTGGGATCGCGTAACAAAGCCTCATCAGTGATACCTAAAATGTTGGATCTCCAGTCAGGAGGGAGCAAAGTACAATTACGAATATCCAATAATTCAAATAATAATTTGAAATTTGCAATGTTAAACAATTTGAAATACTTTAACAATATTTTTCACAATTCTACAATTGAAAACAATGTGATTTGAGTAGGTAACGAACTATGACCGGCTTGGGATGATTCAATTATATCCTAATGATACGGTCCGGCCTATCCTCGTGTATAGGAGGAATCAGCTCGCACAATCAATGATGCAATATAGGGGTATTGGTCATAGACGCTACACTACTCCTCCAATATCCCGAGTCAATCAGATTCAATCAATGAGTCAATATTCGAACTCTAGGAGAGAGTTCCGTATAGCAATGTGGTTTAAAATTGCAATAAAATAATTACTAGATAAATTACCAAATAGACATAACTGCACTTGCCTTTGTTTTAGAATGACTGGATAGACGAGTCGGTACCGAAGAGGAACGTCAGTTGTAACTTCGAGTTCCTACAGTTGAGAACTCGACTTAGATCCTTGAATAACCAGACTAAGTGTGCTAGTTGCAATCTCTAGTAGACCTGTCCTAGTCAGGTTTTAAGTTGTATTTATTTACAGCTAACGATTACGTCGCAACTACGTGCGTTGATTAACCGGTTAATTGGATTATTTAGAAAATCACGAGAATCGATTACAATTTTGGAAAACTTTGTGTTTTTATAATATGTATATAAAATACAGTTTCTTTTAGTGACAAACAGTGAATTAATAATATTTTATTTATTTTAGCTAAACTCGTATTTAAGCCGTAAATTACGTCCTAACTACGAATATGAAATCAATCCAAACCACCCAAATTTACATCCACCAGAAAAAAAAAAGAAAACAAACTACGCTACACAAATACATGGGCACAGCTACTGGTCCTAGGGTGGGCTTATGCCCGATACATCTTTCTTTTACATTAAATAGAAAATGACTGAATTATTAAATAAAATACAGAATTTAAATGACTATAATATTTAGCCTAAAAAATAAAATAATAATTTAAAGAAAGCTAGGAGTCTCAGACTCGGTCCATTTCCTCAAATTCGGTTTATGCCTCAACGTCCGGTCGGACTGGTGCGTTTGCATTTCGCCGGGGCCCACAGACCGGTACGGTCGTCGCCCGAAAATCGGTTTTATAAATCATTTTCGAAAGCCGGTTTTGAAATCAATAAAAATATAATTTTGTAAAAATTGGGCAGCACTTCCTCTATTCCGGGACAAACCCAAGAACTGGGAAGTGCGCCAACAACTCCTGCAAAATGTCCCAAACCAGGGAAACCCATTTCCAACCCAAAATAGTCCACAGAAATATCCGCCAAAATAATTCCAACACCACAGAATTAATTCCAATCCACCGAATAATTTCCGAAATATCCGGGAATTCCAATACCAACCAATTCACGCCAACCCAGCAAGTAAAACACAGGAAATCAAACTAACGCAGCTAATCGAAATATAAAACGCAGCTATCCGGATTCCCGAGAGGGAACCGGGGGACCGATCTATCATCATTGACTCACGGGAGGGACGAACTACTCTGATTATCAGAAATTACCAGTTTCCGTTGGCGGGAAGCCGCGGGAAAAACTCGGGAAAGGAATCCGAACTAAGTCGGCAGCAGGACGAAGATCCGAACCGCGGAAAAGTCCACGGACAGCGGGGAAATCCACAGAAAGGGTGCTGGACAGCGACGGGGTCGGGTTCTGACAGCGGGGCGCGGAGGGGATCGCGGTCACAGGGGAGATCCGCCGACTGGACGGCGGCGCGGGACAAAGGGGCTCGGCCACGGGGCGGTGGCGGAGAGGATCGCCGGAGCAAGGGGGCGCGGTGGCTCAGCCACGGACGGATCCGACCGGAGCAAGGCGGCAGCCTCGGGAAACCCTCGGGGAAAGGGGGTTGCTGGCCTCGGGCGGAGAGGGCGGCACCGGCGGATCAAATGCACTAATCATCATTAAACATTAAGTCTAGCACATTGCAAGATCGTGCCAGCATGTATCAAATGCACTAATCATCATTAAACATTAAGTCGTAGAACATAGAAATACAGAATCGAGACATGCATTGAATGTACGAGTCATAGGATATCGAATAATTATTGAATACGGTGTGTTGTCTTGAATGTTTGGGACCTTGGGGTCATTTACTCGGATATTGAATCGAGGCGTAGAAGCATCGGAAGAACGAAATTGTACAAAAAAATGTGAGAACATAGAAAGGTGATGCAAAAAATATAAAATGATACGAAGTCTGAGTTTTGGACTCGGTCTATGTTTGGTTGTATGAGTACTTGCATGTTGCATGATCAAGTGGACTTGAATTAACCCGTACACAGGTTCTTTTCCTCGAACAGGCGTTGGGGCATCGGGACTGTTTGGCCTAGGAGGAATGTTTATCGTGGCTAAGGGAACACGAGCATTGCGGGACCATCAGTAAGGCTCATAACCTAGGATATATGGGTGGCATCGTAATGCATGAGACAAAAATAAGTGTATTGTGACATGGTAAATGTCAGTGATCTTCATATAGATAGGGGCCGGTGTGTTGAAAGTGCAGGCACATAGAGATCTTATAAAATGAGAACTTATGACATGCCAGAAAAAAATGGTAGGCGTATTCACCTTGCGTCGGTGCAAGGGGGTGCATCGATGTTGGTAACAAGTCGCGCCATAAAATAATACAAGATTGCTGAATGTTGCCTGTTTACTTATGCGATTCAACGATAACATGCTTGCCATGAAAAACATGTTTTACAGTTTTCGAATATGCCATAAAACTTACCCTAAGGCAAAAATAGAAAGATTACTAACTTATATGCTGTATGATTCAATACATTACTTAATATCGATTTAGTAAAGTGGGTATCTGATCAGTATTCGAGAGGATTAGTATTGATCTTCCACCAGATTGCTTACAGGTTCAGGGAATGGTCTGCTCGCGGCGGAGCTTCGCTTGAATACACTGAGGTATGGAATGCCATAAAATTTTGGGTCGTCCGATCGCATTGATGCTCGAACTTACAACAGGATTGATGCGGCCGAGATATAGAAGATATGATGTATGGAACGGTGAAATGCTTTGAGGGAAAGAGAGAACCTGAGTGTTGTAAGCCAATTTGGCAAATTCAGTTGGGCTATTGAAAGCCTTTGAAACCTCAGTTCAATTATCAATAAAGAGAATTGCTTCATATACTCTATTTCTTTCGCTGCTAATATCAAATCAAAGATAACAATTTGAGAACTTGTCATATTGCCTTATACGAGTGCAACTCCAGACTCGTCCAAAATCATGCCCCAACAAGGATGAACGATTCGGATAAATCGATACGGGGATGAGCGGTTTTCCTGGTCGGGATGTGACATATAATCCCTTTTTTTAAAAATCTCGATTATTTTCATTTTTCAAAATTGTAAGATTTCTAATTATTATTATTATTGGTAATTACTTAGAAGTAACTATTTTCCTAATATTTTTGGCAATTTGATTATTATTTAGCATCTTCCATTTAGGAGAATGACATAGTTGTAAATATTAGGAAATGGGATGTGTTTATTAGTAATTATTAGGAGTCCATGGTGGAATGCTTAACCACTGGAATTAGGTTTGGAACATTCTTAAATCCCTTAATTAATTTGGGATTAGTGTTAATTAATCTCAAAGAATATTCTTTGGAATCTAGCATATTCATAGAATATTCTTGGAATATTCCCTCCTAACTTATGTACCTAAGATTCTAGGATCTTCCTAATTATTTCTATAAATAGCCTAATTAATTAGTGGACTAGCACGAAAAAATGTATAGGCAACTCTAGAGAGGGTGAATAGAGTTTGTGTCGATAATCACAAAATAAAAATTAATTCTATATCACCTCCACAAAACAACTATCAAGATAGTAAATAAATCAGAGAAAAATACGGAAGTAAATAATGATCAGAAGAGCATATGCAAACACAGCGATATAACCTGGTTTCTCTCGTGGAGGACTAGTCCAGGCCTGAGAACTGTAGCTCAGGATTAAAATCCACTATTTATGAAATAGTGTACAACCACGTGCCTTTACTCAGAAGAGCACGCCAACTCCTTACAGATTCGCAGGTGACAAAACTTGGAATTGTCCAACATTTCCTTCACTCTTATACACAACTTCTAGCTGATATCACACTGAGCACCTTGGGCTAAAAAAGTTGTGGCTTAGGAGATATGGAAGAATAAGTCTTAGAGTAGTAGAGCATAGAAGGCTAGAATATTTGAAGGTGAGAGATGATTTGAAATAAGAGAATTTAAGCTCTATTTATACTACTCTAGGAAGGTAGAGTTCGGCCCGAATTCTGTCCCAAGAATTCAAAATTTTTGCCGTTAGACAACTAGAAATGAGCATAGCCTAAAAATTAGCTCCTGAAATTTAGGGGACAGAGTTTGGCCCGAACTCTGTGTGGGGGAAGAGTTCGGCCCGAACTCTGCCTCCTTGGGGACAAAATATTCATGGGCTAATTTTGGGCTTTGGCAGTTTGGTCTTTTATTTGTGGGGCTTTTGGTTACCTAGTCTATGAATGAGATACTCAATGCGACTCAACGTACACATTCTCCTAGACTCAATAAATTGAAGATTACAGACTTGGAACAAATAGGAAAACCAAGAAGACTTTGATGACGCCTTTCTTCTTATATTTGAGCAGACCTTGTAGAAGCTTGGAATTTCAGGCGCATCTACGAGCCAAAATTCCTATGCGCTTAACACTACATGCGCCAGGAAGCTCAAACGAAGTACTTGGCACAGCAAAGGACAGAAAAAGTATAGACATCAAAAGAAGATTTTTATTTCATATAAATGTCTATTACATGTCTAAAAGAAAGGTTTTACAAAGGAAAACTTCTACAAAAATGAAGATCCTAAGACTACAGCCTGGCGCAGCAAGGGCCACGCGCCCCCTGCCAGGCGCATCCTCCGTCAGGTACATATATTTAGCGTTCCAGTCGGGCGCATCTCTTTCAGCGTCTCATTCAGTCGCATCTCTTTCAGCATCTCAGTCAGGCGCATCTCTTTCAGCGTCTCAGTTAGGCACATCACTAGCATATGCTTCGACCCGATCAAGTGCTGCGGATAAAGAAGTAGCTTTGAGCATAACAAGAGCGGGCGATCAACCCCACTCTAGCTGGAGGAAGAGCTCTCCAAAGCCCAAGGAAGAGGAGAGCACCGCAATTCCGATCTGCGGCTCTTTCGGCATAACGGAGACGGGACTCGAGCATCCCGATCTTTGGATGCAACAGGCACCTTCGGCCTGCTTCGGGAGCCTGCGATCCCGACTTTTGGATGTAGCAGTCACCTTCACGAGTGCATACGAAGATGACTTGACGCATCTTCACCCTGGGGAGCATCTTGGCAACAGAATGAACTCGGGCAAAAAAGTTCATCTTCGTCGAGAAGTCAAGGGAGAGACAGCAAAACTCTCTAAAAATTGTTATTATTTATAGGCCAGGGCAAATCAAACCCATACGCCAAGTGGCAACCTTTCCGAAGTTAATGCAATGAACTTGCATTTACAATGATGAATTACCTCTTCGAATTCAGCCAAGTCAAAACGGCTATTTAAAGCACTCGAAGAACTCAACAGTCGGACCAATAAAGATGCATCATGTAAACAGATGCGTCGGTCAGACCGCGCATCATACAAATGCGCCCATCAGCACCAAGCGCCTCATAACGTGTCACGACCCACACCCACTGTGAGGGTACGAGAACGTAACAACGCCCAGCCTACGCCGCAGTATCGGCGGTAGAACGCTGTCCTAGGTCAATCATCTAACAATATAAAGGTACCTGTACAGTATATACACTCCGAATGGAGGGGATATAACAATATACAGTCTCAATCACATCTAAGGCAGAATAATAAAAATAAAAGATAGATAGATACTGGAATAAAAAGATCCACAGGATACAATCAGAGAGAAAGAGTCTAAGTGTCTACTGCCATACAAATTGAACATCCAACTCAATACAAGTCTCTAATACTGAAAATAAAAGAATATATACAATCATATCTCAGAAGACAGAAATAGTAAAACCTAGACTAGGGAGCCTCAGTCTCTAAGCTAGTGGATCAGGCTGGAAATCTGGGTCACACATATCATCTATAGCTGTCCCATAGTAGGTGTCTATGCAGGCCTCCTCCTCATCCTCTGTAATATTTTCAACAGGTCCAGTCAGGACGGGAGCGAGCACAAAACATCTCACGCAGTTCATATCGAGTTAGGAAATATGAAGCATGCAATAGAGTAAAGTACATGAAATACTGAAAGAAGAAGATATATGAAAAACAGTAGAGATTTAATAACAGGAAATATCTAAATATGATAAGTAAGAACTGTAAGGAACATGTGATTTTAGAGTACAATCTGGTTATGTAAACGGGCTAGGAAAATACAATGGTAACTCCATTGTACGTGGGTGTACAATAGACATATACATTAGTTATACAATGTTGTACAATAGGATTTGAGTACATAACCAATTCTACTCCCCCTCTCCAATCAATACACAAGGATCTACTCCAGTTACGTTATCTTATACAATAGTGTACAATGTTATACAATGGATGTACAATGGTATACAATAGTGTACAATGGTCTATCCCTGGGGCTCATGTGATAATGAGAGTACAATATGCATAATGAGTATACAAGGATATGGGTATTCAATAAATACAATATGGAAGTGAAACGTACATCACAATATGTATCTAGTGAATACAAGGGGATAACATCCCAAAAGAAGATCCATATAGTACCAATCCGTGATAACAGTCGTGTCAGCATCAAGTACAGTAATCTAGAGCAAGAATGTAAATCCATACAAGTATGAAACGGTCAGAGAATGTACTCGCCTGATAGCCTGAGTGTCTGAAGAGAATATACTGTCCGAGGAGTGGTGTCTGTCTCCTATAGAACAGTACAAGTCACAACAAGTCCAAAATGATAAAATGAAGCTCTACCATACATTCTATATGAATCTAGGTCAAACTAGGCCAAAGTCAACTCTTGGTCAACTCTGGTCAACCTTAGAAGTCAAACTAGGTCAACTAGGGTCAAACTAGGTCAAGTCCTAGCCCAACAAGTCTAATAAGTCTCACTAGGCCTAACCAAGCCTAGTCTAGCAATCACACACCAATCACAAGGCTATACAAGCCAAACACAAGCCATCACATTCAATATTATACATAAGAGAAAGGAAGCTAACATGTAAAGCTATGTGTGTGTGTGAACATGGAGGTGTACATGAAAAGAGAAATCAACACTAGATAGGAGTTTACACTACACATGGCACAAAGCTAACCCATCTTCATTACACATGTATTTATACTTAACATGCAAGGCTATAATATACATCCATATACATATAGAGAGTTAGAGAGAGCTATGTAAATAGGCAATTGCCACATTTATTTCACCACACTAAACACATGCACATATCACATTGGGCTATACATATATCACATTCACATTACCTAGGAAATTGCATTATTCATTACCTATCCCATTACACCTATTCTCATTTACACATTCACATAGGTTAGATATAATATATATATATATATATATATATATATATATATATATATATATATATATACATATTTATTACTAAATATATACATACCTAAATATATATTACATACATGTATTTATTTATATATAATATATATACTTACACATGTATATAGAGAGAGAGCATGTGTGTGTGTTAGAGTGTACTGTGGTGTGGAAGTGTACAGGAAGGTGAGCATGTAATGTGTGTGTGTGTGTGATGTGCTCTGTGTACATATGTGTGTGGAAATGGTATACAAAAAAACATTGTACAGGAAAAATAGATGACAGTGAACAATATGAAGAGTTGAGTGTGTGTGTAATGTGTCCAGGTGCAGGAATATAACAGTGACAGTGTGCATATAGATTCATTAAAACAGTGAATGATAGGGAAGGAATCAATCAAGCCAAAATAGAAATCACATTTAACAACAAGTCCCCCCCCTTACCTCATTCTCAGGTTAAGCTAATACTGGAAACTCAAATCGAAGGAAGAAGGGAAGGAAAACCAATTCCTTGGTTTTACATAACCACAACCCAAAACCCAGTTTTCAGATTAACCCAAAAAACTCAGATTACATTTGCAGAAAATAGTGCATCATGTGACAGGAATAACAAAAGAAAAGGAAATCAATTCATGTACTTTAAATCTCAGTTTTTAACAAATACTTGACAGTCTCATAATACCAGTTTTAATATACTTAATAGTGAACATTCCAGGTTAAAATAGAAACTGAAATGAAGGTTGACAGGGCAAGGTAGGTAATGCATGGATTAACATGGTAGCATGAATCAATGTTGACAGTAAACAAGAGTGACATGTGAAAGATGCAGGAAATACTTAGCCAATTTCTCAGGTTTTTTCAAATAATCAAATGACAGGCTCAACAGTGCTACTCACTGGATTCTCAGGTCAATACACAACCAACCTCAGTTCAGTCCCATGAAGATCATTCAAAATATTTCAATGTGAACCCAAATCAGTTTGAAAAATATTAACAGTGAACTAGAAAATATCAGTTTATAATATATTATGAACATCTACCTATTTGACAGTCCACACACATCATTTTAACACCAACTCTCTAACATGGCAAAATAACACATGGGAGAACATAATTTAGAGTCTAACTCAGCATTAAATCATCAATACTAGGATTAAACATTAGACAAAATCAATTTAGAAAAACTGGAATGGCAAGAAACAGTTTATAGTATCAGAACATTGATTTGATGTAAATTAAAATAGCAAAAACAATTAATCATTAATCTAATGATTAGAAAAATGTAAACACCCCTCGTGCACAACCCTACACATCATTTCGTGTCACCCATAGGCCGACACGGCGTGTCCACAGCAAGAACACAAAGAGAAACACATACAGTGCACTGACAGTGCACTGTCTCGTGCACACGTGCACTTGTGTCGTGTGCACGACACAGGACACGAATGAATCTCGTGGTGACACACATGGGTAGCCCACCTATAGGGCTACCTCGTGGGCCGACTGGCCAGTGTCCACGACGTGTCAGGGTCGGACATGAGACCCGTGTCAGTGGGGAAAACCCACAGTGCACTGCCATAGGCTAATCCCCGTGTGGGATCAATATCTCTCTCGACACGACTCGAGGTCATGTGAGACTTGACACATGGCGTGTCAGTCCATGCCCCTAGCCTCGTGTCAAGTTTCGTGTCCATACGAAACGTGTCGTGTCCGCTACAGGGCCCGATAGGCAGGAGATCCCTGTAGCAGCGCGCGGCTGTGTGCACGCGCATGTCCAGGCTATCAAAATGACACAAAAACGACACGACACTAATACGTAAGCACAAGGATCAAAAGACAACATCAGATCTATTATTCCTATTCAAAAATAATGAAATAAATCGATCAAAATGCCCTTTGAGGCATTTCGTCGAACACAATGCCATGGTCACTGATATGTGTCCAGAACGGACACGAAAGCTCCGACACCAGGAACGAAACCTATCCAAACCCTAGGGGGACCCTTAGGGCTTCCTATTCATGAAGACTAACTGGAATTTCATGGAGTTTTGGAGAAATTACCTCAATGTGAACTTCCAATGGGAAAGGCCTCTTTCTAGCTATTTGCTTGGTGTCCAAAACTCTTCCAATCAATGCCAAACTGAACCAAAACAATTACAACAGTAAGAATGACAGATTTAGAAACTAATGCAACTAGTTTGGGGATTTTAGGACCTATAATGGAATTATAATGGATTTATGAAGACAATAACTCACCTCCTTGAAAATAGGGCTCTTCCTAAAGAAAAGAGGCAACCCTAGATTTGGGAGGGGTTTTATATGGTGGGAATCCCCATGTGGATATTGTGGCCGGCCACTAGGGCTTGGGTTTAGGTTTAGTCCAATGGTTGGGCCTTGGGCCAAGCTACAAGGCTAAATGTAGATTAGATTTAGACAAGGTTCTAAAACCACAAGTCATGACTTATGACTTCTATTCCTATTTGCTAAAATGACTTAAACCAAGTGCTAGGCTAGGTTAGACTAGAGTCACTTGACCTAACCATGATCCACTAACTAGGGTTAACTTCTAGGTAGGTCTACAAAGTCAACACTAGTCAAAAGTCAACCTAGTTCAAACTATTCTAAAATAATTCCTAAAATTACCCATAAATTCCAATAAATTCTAATAAATTTAAATAATAATTAATAATCCCAAATAATTCTTAAAATTACAAAAATGACTAAAATACCCCTTAGTCTGGAAATGAACACTAGCAAGACACCAAATCATAAGTCATAAAATTAAATAGTTTAAAAATAATTAAAAATCACCAAAAATTAGAATATGAAATAAATATCATTAAATAATAATTATACTTACAAAATTTCAAAAATACCCTCTTCTGGAAAATTGGGTGTTACATAAGGATGCGCCCGTGCATCCCCATGTGCCTAGTAGAACGCAGATCAATGCGCCCACTCAAAGGACCATCACCCGTCAAGAACATTAAATGCTGAAGTCCGACACGACAGCAGCCATGCCTCGATGACAGAACAGCAACAACTTTTCAGAAAATGAACACCGCTGATGTCAGCATCATTATTACTCTCCTCTAGTGGTTACAAGGCACGTAGCCGATCGACCATTCGTATGTGCCTCCACAGTCATACGCCCGAAGACTCGCATACGCCTCAAAAGCCGTACGCTCAGACCGGTTCATGACTCCTGAAGGTTACGAGCCAAAGTCTTCTCATGCGCCCAATCCTAGACGTATCCTGTCAGATCGCTCACCACCAAATCTGAGGTCTTTGAGCTACGGACATGTGCCACATGTCCTTTGACTCAGTTCAGCCTATGAAGGGGTGCTAACCACCCAGGATCTCTGCAACCGAAAGATCCTTTCCACTGCCACGTGCCAGCCACAAATACAGCATGAAGGATTCAACCCACAAATCATGGCACATAATCCATGCGCCCTCCTTCCATCAGCATCAGCCACGTCGCGTTCCCATGAACAAAACGCATCCTACATGTGCGCGTATGAGCAACCCAACCTGCTGCTTATAAATAGAGGGATCATTTCCTTCTTTCACACACACACAGACATAAAGAGACGCACAGTCAAAGATAGACGTAACCAGAGCATCAGAGTTATCACCTACAAAGATCGAAAGAGACACTCAACGTCTTCTTCCCCTCCGCAAGCTACGACATCCAAAGCAATCCAGACCATCAGAGAACCGAAAACCGTCGTCAGATCATCAACGGAGTCAACGCATTACCACTCGCTCCATCGACACAGGATCCAGATAAAAACAAAAGTGTACTCCTACGACTACATCGAAGTCCTACATTGTAATACTGTTCCGTTTGTAATTGAAATTACAATTCAAAGATTTTAATGGCAAACAAGCTGGCGACTCGGCTGGGGACCTCTTTCTCCTCAGCTGAGAAAGCTGTGTCACAATCTGACAACGTGAAGGTGGACTCCTCCCACAAGACATTGGTCGTACACCTCAATCAACAGGCGTATGAGGAGTTCATCTCTGAAGGCAGCGCAAGTCCTTCGAAGCGGCTGCCAATGCCGAAGAAGACTCACTATGTCTGGGTGCGCAAGGTCGAGGCTCCTAACACCATCAACGAAGGGGATGCGTCGATGCAGCCTACCCTTCCCGCTGATGCCCTCAGCAGCCAGGATGCGCCTGCGGGTACAGTACATCTCTCGGGAAAACGTGGGGCTGACCATATTCTCCAACCATTTCCTTCTCAGACAAGGAAGATGCGTCGATGGAGCAGGGGCACATCTAACGCCCTGCATATTATCTCTGGTACGCCACAGAAGACTTCTGTCTTTGACAGACTCACTCGCTGTCGTGGCGAGGAGAATTTGTACTCTGAGTACTATACACCCCAGCGGATAGATACGAAGAAGTCCAAGGCAGCACGGGCCACGCGCCTCGAACGTGCTATGCTAATAGTAAGTCAGGGGCTTGCACTCACAATAATGCGCGCTGTAGATGGTAAATTGTACAAGGTTGACTCGGGTGCTTCTGTGCCGCCAACGAGCCAACCTTCAAAGACCTCATTCTGCTTGGGCGCATTCGCTGCGCTTTCAACCAAGCCATTCGAGGCAAACTCAGTGGTCTTGAAGCCTCGCGCCTATATTGGTTGTGCGTGTGAGGCTGGTTCAAGCCACTCTAAATGTTGCTCCCCCACTATTGATCTGGGCGCATCTTTTGTACCGGTTCATGGGGTGCAGCATTCACTTGACCACCCCGGCGCTTAGCATTGCCAGGCGGCTGATGGAGGTGTGAAGGTGGCACTCTCCTCTAATAATTTGCGTAATATGATCATTCACAAATGCCGATCAGGAGAATCGACTGACAAGCACAATGTGCCCCTCACAGGGTACACCTGTGTTGTAGTCACCATCAACTGTTGTTATAAGACAGCAGTCCCACCATAAAGGCAGTCGGTGTTCCAGCAGCTGCAATCATCAATACCCCTCCAACGTCGCCTCAGGAAGAAGGTATCGATTGAAGAGGAACCAGAACTAAAGGTTGCTTCTTGCAATATTATCTCTAACTCCTTGTCAATCCGAAAGGTGACTAGCAACTCCTCGACCTCGTCCTCATCCCTGAGCCAGCCGAAAAAAACCAAGATAACCGTCCCGTCCTCAGGAGTGTTTGAAGGCACCCGGGGAAGAAAGAAGATCTCGGAGGAAGCTGGGGGTAGTCAAGCCCTTGTTGATCTTCATCGTGAAGACGAAGACATCCTCCAGAACAAAGCTGGGGTAGTCAGGCCCTTGTTGATTCTCCTTCCGAAGATGAAGATATCCTCTAGAGGATAACTGGGGGTAGCCAGGATGAAGCTCTAGGAGAAGTTCCTCTTACACAAGAGAGCGAGGCTAAAAGTGAGGCTTCAACTGATCCATCCACTTTTAGTCAAGTCATGACAGTATACATGACGGGAGGTGGTGATACGGAGTCAGATGCTTCACCAGCAGACCTTGTTCAGTGCATGGATACTTTGGAGGGAGGACTCAAAACTCTCTCTGCCTCCATGCAAATACTGACTCAAGCAGTGTTTGAGATACGGTCAGCTTTTGCCAGGGCACCTTATCAAGTGTGCCCCTTCAAAGGGCATTATTGAATACCGATTGCCGTGAAGCACCGCGAGTATCGAAACTTTTAAATGTACAACTCCAGACTGTACCACCTTCTCCGACTCCCAGCTCCACGAAAGACTTGGTTGAGATAATCAGGGACTTGTGTGAGCGCTTCGAGTCAAAGAACAGACAGGAGAAGCGCCAGAAGATGGGGATCCCACAACCATACCCCCTCGAATAGAACAAAGTAGTTTATCCTCCCAAGTATAAACCACAAACATTGACACCATACGACGGGAAGGACTCTCCATGCCGTTAACATACTTCCAGTCTCAAACAGGACATCTCCCGAAGGAAGATGCACTACTCACCAGCCTGTTTGTCGGGGCATTGAAAGGAGTAGCTTACGACTGGTACTGTAGTCTCCCTGACAACTCTATATCCTCCTTTGATGACTTGACACGTCTCTTCCTCGATCGTTTCTATGATGGAGGGAAGGACATAATGATGGCGTCCCTCATAGAGGTACGTCAGAAGGAGAAAGAGACGGTTCGAGCATTCATCGAACGATTCCGGCAAGCCTGCTTCAGACTACCCTCGGGTATGCCAGAACATGCACTCCTCTCCTCCTGCAGCGTGAACATGCTTCCTGCGGTTAAGCTCTGGCACAACTCCACTGCTCCTTCCGACTGGAGTTTATTGATTATTGAAGCCGAAGCAGCTGAAAAGAAGGCATGCATTGCTCGCCTTCTGGGAGTCAGTTTTTCTGCCTTTGAAGACAAGGAAAAACGACCTGCTGCTAGCAACCCTGGACGAGAGACGAAGGGAAAGCAGGCATTGACCGTCAATACCTCAAAAGGCTCACAAGCAGCTACTCAGAAGCCTCCGCTTGTACCGAGGCCAAAGGAGGTCTATTCTTTCAATGATAAAGACACCTTGCAACTCTTCGAGATGTTGAAGCAGGGTGACAAAATTAAGTTACCGGACCCGAAGCCTCCCGACGAGGTTGGGAGAGTTGACAATCCGAGTTACTATTACTACCATCGATTTGTAGGACATCCAACTCAGGACTGCTACGTCCTCAAGAACTACATCCAGCGCATGATCAATGCGAATGT
Organism: Iris pallida; assembly: GCA_029216955.1. Classification (NCBI taxonomy): domain Eukaryota; kingdom Viridiplantae; phylum Streptophyta; class Magnoliopsida; order Asparagales; family Iridaceae; genus Iris; species Iris pallida. The sequence goes on from JANAVB010030220.1 coordinate 11,131,994, forward strand.
CATCTCCATCGATTACGAGAAGAAGACAGTTTCGGCCAATCTGGCGTCGCTCCAATTTGGCACTTTGCCGCCAACCACAGCACAAGATGACGTCGTCCCCATTCCAAAGGCGACAATGGAGGTGGTCAACCTACCTCCTACCGGTGACAACGTGAGTGGACTCATCCCACTCACCACATCTCCTGGAGAGGTCTTATGGGTTTACCCAGACCTCGTCTCCGAAGTTACTCAACCGAGGGTACGCTCTACCTCCAAAACCAAGGGCAGGAAGATTAAGTCTTGCCGCATGGTCTCTTCCACCGCGGAAGAGGCACTTCCGGTACAAACGTGTTCACAGCAAAATGCCCAACCCGACGAAGCTGTTGTCGAGGTGGTGCCTCCCTGTACCGCCCCTGCTGCCCAGGAAGAGGGCCCATCCAGACCTCCAGCAGCCAATAAACAGAATCACGTAGAGGCCCGTTTCAACAAGCCTTTGCGAAGAGAAAATGCTTCGGGGCTAGCCAAGCCCCACAACTTCGACATACTGGCACAACTTGCCGGTACCCCTGCCCGTATCTCTCTGTTTGAGCTTCTTCGTCTTTCCAAAGACACCCGTGAAGCTCTCTGTGAAGCCTTGAAGGATGCTGAGTCCTTCATCAGTCAGGTTAAGCAGCATGAGGACCTCCCAACAATATGTACACACCGCCATTGTGTGGATGAGGTCGTCCCTAACATAACCTTCACCCAACAAGATATGCTACTCAAGCACAACCGGCACAACAGGCCACTATATTACATAGGGTATATAGGCTCCGTCAAGGTAAAGAGAATTCAAATTGATCCAAGGTCTTCCCTCAGTATCATCCCTAGGACTCTGCTCTCAACACTGGGGATCCTGATGTACCTTCTGGCACCTTTCAACACTACAATCAGCGGTTTTAATGCCAGCAAAAGTGAACCGGTGGGCAAAATCCGACTAAAATGTCATATCGGTAATCTCCGAACCGAAGTGACTTGCTATGTCGTGGACGCCGACGTCAACTACAACCTCCTACTGGGTTGCCTGTGGCTGCACGAGTACATGGTGGTGCCATCTACACCCTACCAATATATGAAGTACGTGTCCACTAACGACATCATCCGGACAGAGTTCACGAATATCGACCCTTTCAAGGGGGTCGAAGCCTACTTTACCGATGCTAGCCTGTATAAGTCGCTCGATGAAGGTGAAGCCAATGATGCTGACGATGAAGCAGAAACGGCGACGGAGCCGGACATGGAGCCAGAGACGATTCCCGACGCTCCCTTGAAAATTCGTCTCAAAGGAAAATCGTCCCAGATGCTATCTCCCATGGCGATCAAGCTACTTGGAAAAGCACTGACTTCTCTAGGTAGAACACCCACTGAAACTCCCTTGAAGATACGGCTCAAGGGAAGACCTCCTCAAACATCGGCTCCCCTTGTAGCGAAACTGCAGGGAAAGGCACCAGTCTCCGAAGGCGTAGTTAAGGCACCCTTAAAGGTGCATCTTAAAGGCAAGCCTCCGCAATCTTCAGCCTCGTCTAAGCTGTAAGAGAAGGCCCACATAGCCCTGTCGGACCCCAAGGTCAAATCTGTTGTGGGCTCTCCTGAACCAGCTCTAGTGCTCATAGATGAAGAGTTAGGGGAGTACATATCTGCTGATATTGATACACCCTCACTTGACAATGTAATCTCGCGGGACAAAATCTTGTGTTTTATTAATAATAGAGTGTCTTTCAATTATTCTAGTCTTCCACATTGGAATGCCATGTATAAACGCTCTACGGTCGTTATAAACACAAATAACGACCGTCAATCATGTAAATCGAGTAGTCCAGTCCCAAGGAGTCTGTTTTATTGTCCCACCGCAGAATCGGGATGAAGAACCCATCATCTTTGGCAAAGTCGAGCGTCATCAAGACCTCCCGCCACTTGAGCCAGAACCGGATACCGACAGAATACAAGTTTATCGGTACACGGACAAGGCAAAGTACCTCATCCAAAAGATGGGTTATGATCTGAAAAGCAATAAAGGCCTGAACTACGGCAAAGGCCGGCATCTTCCCCTCCGGCTCACAACACCTAAAGGAAAGCCCCATGACCACTATCATCATACTCGACGAGGGGTGGGCTATGTCACGCCACTGACAACTCCAGAGAGTTCGGAGGCAGAAGAAGTGGAACACTCTCATTCATCGGAAGCATCAACATGGGATTCCGATACCAGTATCGGCTCGAACTTCACGAAGGTGCTATCAGTCAACATGTCATCTGCATAATTTCGAGAGGATGAAGGCGAAGACCAAATGCCGGAATTCTTCTAGGAAGAAACTTGGGCTCAACGCCTAGGAACGTAGTGGGAGTCTCGGTTTGAATTACGCGAACCCCCTACCGAAGACAAAGTCGAGCAGATCAAGCTTGGAGACGAGTCTTCTTCCAAACGTATCGTCATCAGCAAGAGCCTAAAGAGAAAAGATCGCGAGTCTTTAGTCTAATTGGCCAGAGAATACATCGACGTATTCGCCTGGAGCTACGAAGATATGCCAGGACTTGATCCTCGGATCGCGATGCATAGACTTAACATCTAACCTGATGCTAAACCTATAAAGCAACAACAACGACGTTTTCGTCCTGACATCATGAATGCTATTGATCAAGAGGTGGACAAACCCCTGAGCAGCGGGTTCATTTGTGAAGAGCAGCATCCAGATTGGGTGGCTAATGTCGTGCATGTCACTAAGAAGAATGGAAAGATACGAGTCTGCATCGACTTCAGAGATCTCAATACTGCTTGCCCGAAGGACGAATTCCTGCTTCCAATCACTGATGTAATGATCGAAAATACATGTGGCTTCGAATGTATGTCTTTTATGGATGGGTACTCGGGCTACAACCAGATCAAGATGTTCCCCGGTGACGCAAAACATACGTCATTCAGGACACCGAAAGGGGTTTTCTACTACACAGTGATGTCCTTTGGCTTGAAGAACGCTGGTGCTATATACCAACGAGCTATGAGTACCATCTTCTGTCAACATCTACGCAAAACAATTGAGTGCTATGTTGATGATATCGCTGTCAAGAGCCGTCTCAAAGATGATCACCTACAAGTACTAAAGACAGTCTTCGATCTCATGCGAGCGCATCAACTAAAGATGAACCCCGCTAAATCCTTCACTGGGGTTTCTAGCGGAAAGTTCATAGGCTTTATTATCACGGCGAAAGGAATTCATGTAGACCCCGAGAAGACCAAAGCCATCCTTGACATGGACCCTCCGAAGAACCTTTGAGAACTTCGAGGCCTACAAGGGCGTCTGGCATACATCCGAAGGTTTATAGCGAACCTTTCCGAAAAATGCCAACCCTTCACACAGCTCATGAAGAAGGGAGTCTCCTACGTTTGGACAAAAGAATGTCAGAAAGCTTTCGATGATATTAAAGCTTACCTGACGAGCCCTCCAGTCCTGGTGGCACCCGTCGCAGGCAAACCATTTCTCCTCTGTGTCTGTGCCATGGATCATTCCTTCGGCGCTTTGTTGGCTCAAAACAACGATGGATGTTACGAGCAAGCTATCTACTACCTTAGTAGAACAATGATCGGGGCTGAACACCGGTACAACCCCGTTGAAAAGGAGTGTTTGGCATTGGTGTTCGCCATCCAGAAGACTCGCCATCATGTTTCGGGCCAGACAATTTATGTCATCTCCCGAGTCAATCCACTCAGGGTTCTCATGACGAAGCCAGGACCATTGAACTCTCGACTAGCTACATGGGCAATCCTGTTGTCGCCGTACAACATAGTATTCATTCAATAAAAAGCCGTTAAGGGTCAAGCTCTAGCCGACTTTTTAGCCGCGCACCCCAGCCCGGAGTCCTCCAGACTCTATGAAGACATCCCGGATGAGGTCCAAGAATCAAACGTTACCAAAAAAACTCCATCTGGCAGGTATTTTTCGGTGGCGCTTCAAGAGTAGGCCCCAAAGGCTAAATTATCGCCGGAGTGGGGATAGTCTTAGTCTCCCCCGATTAGTTGGTCATCCAGCGTGCTTACTCCCTTTCGAAGCCGTGCTCCAATAATGTTGTCGTGTACAACGCTCTCATCATGGGACTCCAACTGGTGCAACAGCTAGGGGTGAATCATCTAGAATCTTACGGTGACTCAAAACTCATCGTTAATCAAATCCGAGGGCAGTACAAAGTTCGCCATGAAGATCTGGTTCCTTTCCATGAAGCTGCATTGAATATTATTTTAACCTTCACCAAAATTTTCATAGAATACGTACCTCGGTTACAAAACTTGGAGGCTGACGCTCTGGCTAGCCTCACAGCTTCTTTGGCAGCCCTTTTCGGGACTCAACACTACGTCACGGTAGTAGGACGAGACTTAGTCTGTCCTAAAAAAAACCTATGCACACAGATGGCCCGTACCATGATGACAAGTGCAGGTGTTAACGTCCGAGATTGGAGGTTCCCGTTTATCGACTTCGCTGTCTATGGAATTCTTCCAGAAGACCCGAAGGAAGCCGTCTCAGTCAGAAGGCGTTCCCTTCGATTTTACTATGATACAACTACTAAAATGCTGTACCGACGTTCCTACGATGGACTTCTCCTTCGATGTCTATCCAACGAAGAAGCAGTCGAAGCCCTTCGGGAAGCTCATGACGGGACTTGCGGGGCTCATCAACCTGGCCCTAAGTTGCAGGATCGACTGCGACGCATGGGTCACTACTGGCCAACCATGGCAGCCGACGCCGTCGACTATGCTAAAAAGTGCCATGCTTGCCAGCCTCATGCCGATTTTATTCATACACCATCGGAACCACTACATCCTACGGTCGCCTCCTAGCCCTTTGAAGCTTGGGGCATAGACATTGTAGGACCTGTCACCCCTCCTTCATCAAGGGGACACCGCTTCATCCAAGCCATCACCGACTACTTTTCTAAATGGACAGAAGCAGTTCCACTGACGGAAGTGAAGAGCTCTAGGGTGATCAGCTTCATCAAGCATCATGTCATCTACCATTTTGGGGTACCTCGTAGGATTATCTACGACAATGGTCCTCAGTTCATCAGCCATGTTTTCAGCAGATTCTGTGGCAAGAATCAAATTTAGAATGTGGCATCAACCGCCTATAATTCGGCCGCAAATGGATTAGCCAAGGCTTTTAACAAGACTATTGTCAGGATACACAAAAAGGTCATGTCATCCAACAAACACGACTAGGATGAAAAGATCGGCGAATGCCTTTGGGCCTACCGTACAACGGTACGGACTCCTACGGGAAACACACCAATCTTCTTAGTCTACGGGAGCGAAGCGGTACTGCCTCTTGAGATCCAGATACCCTCACTCCGTGTAGCGATCATAAATCAATTGACAGAAGAAGACAATCAGCGTCGTCATCTGCGAGAACTGGAGGTTCTTGACGAAAAATGCCTCCTAGCTCAGCAGCGCATTGAACTCTATCAAGCCCGTATATCATAAGCTTTCAACAAAAAGGTCAAGCAGAGGACTTTCCAAGTTGGCGACCTGGTCCTGGCAGTCAGGAGGCCGATGGTGTTGACTCACAAAATATCAGGAAAGTTCGAGCCCAAGTGGGAGGGACCTTTCATCATAGAGACGGTATACTCAAACGGTGCTTACCGCCTCGTCCAACCAAATGGGGACTTGTTCATGATGTCCATCAACGGCAAGTTCCTAAAGAAGTACTACTCTTCACATCTTTCAGATATGTACTTCCATCTCTATCCAGCAAGGGAATCAGTAGACCTGATCGTCAGAGCTCACATACACCTCCCTTTCATAAAATCTTATGCTTTCGGAACCCAGTTGTTCCATGGCATTCTATCTCCAGTAGAAGAACAACCACGTCCATATTATCTATGAGTTGCTCCTCTATACCATGCAAAGCAGAATCTTACACTACATAAGATTATGCTACTTATCATGTTTACCATGTCCATATTACCTCTGAGTAAACATCCCGTACAGACAACCCCCGCGTTGTCGTACATCGATCGCAGAACTTCCATGTCCATATTACCTCTGAGTAGTTCCGCGTATTCCCCCCAGAGTCACTCCTACCACGTCCATAACACCTCTGAGTAGGAAGACTTCATCATTGAACCCCATATTTTCCACGTCCAAGTTACCTCTGAGCAAAGATATCGGTTCTCTCAAACTTATTATCTGTACCTAAAAACCAAGGTGCGCAAAAGATAATAGGTCCACACAAATTCATGACAGCAAAACTGAACACACCGTAAAATTCTTTATTTTTTTCATTCAAAAGTAAAGCATTACATCCCCAGCAAAGTTGCCAAAATATATATATATAACAAAAAAAAGACTACAATCCCGAAGCATCATTGGGATTAGCATAAAGCTCTTCGACCCGACGCTTCAAGTCTTCAGCCCGAGTTCCTACAGTCTCCAGGACTCGGCGTTCAGCTTCTTGACGCATCGCTTCCACAGCCTCAGGAGCAGTATCGTTCTCATGCTTAGCGTCCAACTCTTGTCGCTGGCATGTCAGAGAAAGAATATGGCGGGTAACAACTGCTTCTTCCTCCTTAGACGATATGTGCTCAGCCTGGGCTCGCTCAGCATCTAACAAAAGATAGGCCTGCTGGTCTTCAAAAAAGCGAATCTTGGCTGTAACCTCCGCTATACTAGCGTCCAATGAGGCCCGCAGCTCCACCTTCTCCTGCGTGGACTGAGACAGTCGCTCAACCGCGACCTCAGCTTCGGCCACCACGCAGTCCCAGATGGCCACTGTAGCCTGATAAGATGACTCAACCTCAGCTATCAATTTCTTCTGTTATGCTTCTATCAGAGCAGAAAAGTCATTCCGTCGAATACTCTACAGTTCAGAAAGATGCAGGTCGAGCTCAGCTAACGACGCCTCCAGAATCTCAGCCATATGATCATGGCCCTGGTGGGAGTATCATACTAATTTAAGGGAGCGCTGTGGCTTTCGTCGTCGCGAAACTCCTATTTGCATTCAGCACTGTCGATACGCCCTTCTGCAGCATCTTGTACACATCTTCAACAATAAACTGTACATACTCATCCGCGTCTGCCAATACTTAAGGCGTTATAGCAGAAGTTGTAGGAGCTACAGTGATGGACGGCAGACCTAAAGAAGATCCATCGACTTCAATTTGCGAGGCTGAAACCTCGACATCAGCGGACTCTCCCTCGACGGAGACTTGAACTTCGCCGCTCGCCAGCGGAGCCAAGAGAGCGGAAGGAGCCGAGTAGGGTATCGATATCGTCCCCCAAGTGGAAGGAGCAACAGAGGGTTCAACTAGCATACCCTTTACCCTTTTTAATTTTGGAGGGACCACCGACGTCTGGGGCTATCTCCTCCGTCTCCAAAACACTATCAGTAGGCCGCACAGGACCATCCTTCTCCGACAAAATAGCAAGATCAGCACATGTTTCCTGACTTGGCTCCGCTGGAGTCAGGCTCAGCAGACGAGTCTCGCCTCGCTCATCGAATCCCTCTGCGGGAATAGAATCTGTCGGTACCTCCCGGTCGACAGGCAGCTCGGCATCTATTACTGGGTCTGGGGTAGGGCTCGGCAACGGTGTAGCCGACTTTCTTTCATCACGACAAAAAGGGGAATCAACCCTCTCCTCTGTTACAACCATGCATGTTACTCCTACTACAGGCTCAGGAACCTCTGGGGGAACGTCATCCGAAGAAGACGAACTCAATTCCTCTTCCTCATCTGGAAGAACAGCTTCTGCTGGGACCTCGATACCAGAAGCCCCCATGGCAGCTTGTATCTCCACAGAAGTCACATCATCCGGGTTCTCCTCCACGGAAGACAACACAATCGGGGGAATGCGCTCATCAGATGAGCCCGCCACCCACTTTGGTCTGCTAGCACCTGATTTTGGAGTTCGGGGTCTCCTTTTCAGCGGCTCCTAGAAAAAAAAAGCATATGTCACAAAAATGGTAGAACTAACCAGACTATGTGGGATGCCCTTACCTCCACAGGAGCTGATTATGTTGACACCTCCGGCGACATTGCTTTCCTATGCCTCTTCGGCGCAGAAGAACCGGCCTCTGTGCCGGCACGTCTCTTCGGGCGATCAGCCGAGGGCTCTGCCTGAGTACCCTCAGTGGATACGGCAGGGGTATCTCGATAACCAACCTCTGGCGGGCAGTACGATCGAGCCTTCGCCAATATATTTCCAGTTGCCTCCAATTGGGTACCGACAATGAAACTGGTCTCCCTATCATATCCAAGGGATACGGTGTTCATCGCACAATAAAATTTGGCGACTGAGAAAAGAATCGGCGGCTGCAGATTCAGAACTGGCATGGTAAAGCGAGCTCATGTGCATCCGACATTATAGTAATACCAAGTTTGTGCCCCGTCCAGCAGACTCCCAGTATACCCCAGGTTGGTACTGGGGTTCTTCAATATCAACTGAGCATAGCTGAACTGACGTACGAAATGGCTCGGCAAGTACGGCTCTAAGTAACATCGGTTTTTATTTTTGTACACCAAATGGGATGGCCGGATGCTTTGTAACCAACGGAATCCCCACGGAGACAGAATTGTTGCATCTTCACCCGAATCAGCTAAATCTTTATTTGCTTCAAAGCCGGTAAAAATGGGACCAACTTTAGTAATCTCCCATCCCTGAAGGTAGGACAAAACCTTCCTACAAACAGGAACGCCCGTATGCATCCATTTCCTCTGGTAGAAGCGGCGGAGGAATGCGTCTCCAGCTACGTGGTCTTCTTCCTGGCCCAGACTCATCACGTTAGGATGGTGCAAAATCAACCACCCCATCAGATAATGATACGGCAGTTCAGCACGGGGAAATTGCTATTTTTACCTTGTTCATGAACGACTTCACCCGCGAATTCTCGTAAACCTCGCAGCAGGTTGCATACTATCGCGGGAAGTAGAGCCAAGGAATGACCAAAAACTAACTTCACAGCTGGAAGGATCAGGTTTCGTGTCACCCTCTCCACAGAGCCTGACCTACCTGAAAAGACGTAATCCCGGAGCCAGATCATCAGATAAGCAGCCAACACTGCTTTGGATGACATCCAATGAGTGAGGTGCCAGAAACAGCTATAAGAACGCTCGTCCGACTCCCGGTCCTCATTTTCTCGGGGACTCTCCTCATTTAACCTGCTCATTTCGGAAAGCACCGCAGTACTGGAGAGAGTTGGCAGAGTCGTAAACTGAGAGGGATCCTTCTTGTCTTGCTCAAAGTCATAATCCCTCCAAGCAGTCACATGGTCTGCGCCCCGCCCTTATCCTTCTTCTGCATATAATAATGGTGACTCGCCACTTCTTTGAAGATGGCCATCATCTCCTCTTCTTTGTCCCCCAGGACTTGGAACTCCTCGTTAGTCGGGAAGTACTCTTCATAGGGTTCTGACCCCCAAGAAAGCCTCGACACCTCATACATTTCATGAAGTAAAAGTCCTAGTTCCCCCACCGGGGTGAAGAAGGTTCCGGTCTTGGTATTAAACATTTCGAGGAGCGCAAGGAACATATGCCTGTTGATGTCGACGTCCGCCTGGGTGGCACGGATAGCGGCAGTAAGCCCAATCTCCCTGAGTTCGGTTCGAAACTTTATCAGAAACAAAAGTGTCAGCTTGTCCCACTTCGATACGTAATGACACCATCCCTCTACTCAAAAATCACCCTTCGGGTACGATCGCTTCGATGACAGCATACGATTAACGAAAGTCAAAGCACCAAAGGCAAAAGTATCGGCAGAGACGTCGCTATAAATACTCCCAGGGTACAGAGTTCGCCAGGTAAAAGAAGGCCCAGCCCGTGTGGCGACCAAAATATCCCTCTGGTTCGAGGTAGCATCGATCCTGATGGTGCCCGCCACCGCTCCCCCCTGAGACGGGGTTAGCTCCCACGCCATTCTCTACTTGGAAGCAAGACGACAGAAAGCTGTCAATGGCCATTGACGCTCGAGTTGCTTCATGAACATGTACACCCTTTTGGCTGTGAAGAACCAATCTTCCTTGATCCTCAACACCTTCGCTTCAGTAGAAGTGAGGTAATCCCCAAATAGGAACTCGGGCTTCAGGAAAGTCTCATTTCCAGGAATGATAGATTGCAAACTGCCACACTCCATCATCCGTTAGAGGAACACATACTGTTTCTCCCCGATTTGGGTCATTCTCTCGGTAGGCTGATCCAGCATGATGGCAGCTCGGGCAGGGTTTATCACCTCCTCGTTCTAGTCAACTTCCATCTGACAAAGAGCAGCATCCAGAAGTACTTCGTTCAAAAGCGGGACGGTCATCAAAACTGGCGAACAGGGAAAAATGACAAAGTCTTAGATATGTTAAAACAACAAAAAAATTGAAGCCTTATTCTCATCAGAAGCACACGTACTGAACCAAGGCTCAGGCGCATCTGAAAAGAAGCTTCAGCGCATCATCATGACTAGAAGTCCATGCGCATTAGCAAGAGGCTTCAGCACATCATCAGGACTCGAAGTCCATGCATGTTAGCAAGAGGCTTTAGCGCATCATCAGGACTCAAAGTCCATGTGCATCAGCAAGAGGCTTCAGCGCATCATCATGACTCGAAGCCCATGCGCATTAGCAAGAAGCTTCAGCCCATCATCAGGACTCGAACACCATGCACCTCAGCAAGAAGCTTCAGCACATCATTAGGACTCGAAGTCCATGTGCGTCTGCAAGAAGCTTCAGCACATCAACAAGACTCGAGGTCCATGCGCGTGAGCATATGTGAGTCCTAAAAAGATTTTTCTTCTTCTCAAGTACAAAAAAGTACGATAAAGAATGACAAACCCACCAATCATCGCCGGTCGAACGTCGACGGGCGTCCTGGGAACATCACCAACATCGGCCTCCGCAGGCTCTTTTCCTTTGCTTCGTCCTCGGTCAGCACCACCGCGAGGTGTTTTGGGAGCCATCTCGTAAAAAGAAGTTAGGGTTGTTGAAAGAAAAACTATAAAGAAGAAGAAAGAAAAGCGAAGAAGAACTCTCTCTCCATCAGACGCCTATTTATAGGCTTGGGGCATACGCGAAAACCAATGAAGAGTGACATCAGCCACCGCTTGGGGTTCTGCGAAATAATAAATACAAATAATTCAAGAAGATCATCATTAATCTTTTTGTTTATTTCGAAGCGTTATCATTTGCATTAAAACTGATGGGAGCATGCGCCTCATCATAGATGCGCGGAGCAATCATGCGCCCGAACAGTCATGCGCCCCATTGAAGGCACCATCATGCTTCTTATTCAAAGTATTCCAAAACTTGACGAAAAGTTTTGAAAACTTTGAAGGGGGTCTTGTAGAGGCATAGAATTTCAGGCGCATCTATGAGCCAATATTTCTATACGCTTAATACTACATGCGCCAGAGAGCTCAAACGAAGTACTTGGCACAACAAAGGACAACAAAAGTATAGACATCAAAAGAAGATTTTTATTTCATATAAAAGTCTATTACATGTCTAAAAGAAAGGCTTTATAAAGGAAAACTTCTACAAAAATAAAGATCCTAAGACTACAGCCTGGTGCAGCAAAGGCCATGTACCCCCTGCCAGGCGCATCCTTCGTCAGGCGCATCTCTTCAGCGTCCCAGTCAGGTGCATCTCTTTCAGTGTCTCATTCAGGTGCGTCTCTTTCAGCATCTCAGTCAGGCACGTCTCTTTTAGCATCTCAGTTTGGCGCATCACTCAGCATATGCTTTGACCCGATCAAGTGCTGCGACTAAAGGAGCAGCTTTGAGCATAACAAGAGCGGGCGATCAACCCCACTATAGCTGGAGGAAGAGCTCTCTAAAGCCCAAGGAAGAAAAGAGCACCGCAATTCCGATCTGCAACTCTTTCGGCATAATGGAGACGGGACTCGAGCATCCCGATCTTTGGATGCAACAAGCACCTTCGGCCTGCTTCGGGAGCCCACGATCCCGAATTTTGGATGTACCAGTCACCATCACGAGTGCATACAAAGATGACTTGACACATCTTCACCCTGGAGAGCATATTGGCAACAAAATAAACTCGGGCAAAGAAGTTTATCTTCGTCGAGAAGTCAAGGGAGAGACAACAAAACTCTCTCAAAATTGTTGTTATTTATAGGCCATGGCAAATCAAACCCATGCGCCAAGTGGCAACCTTCCCGAAGTTAATGCAATGAACTTGCATTTATGATGATGAATTTGCCTCTTCGAATTTAGCCAAGTCAAAACGGCTATTTAAAGCACTCAAAGAACTCAACAGTCGGACCAATGAAGAAGCGTCATGCAAATAGATGCACCGGTCAGACCGTGCATCATACAGGCACGCCCATCAGTACCAAGCGCCTCATAAGGATGCACCTCACGTGTCCCCATGCGCCTAGTAGAACGCAGATCAATACACCCACTCAAAGGACCATAACCCGTCAAGAACATTAAATGCTGAAGTCCAATACGAAAGCAGCCATGCCTCGATGACAGAGCAGCAACAGCTTTTTCAGAAAGTGAAGCACCGTTGACATCAGCATCATCATTACTCTTCTCTGGCGGTTATAAGCCACATAGCCGATCGACCATTCGCATGCGCCTCCACAGTCATGTGCCCGAAGACTCGCATGTGCCTCAAAAGTCGTACGCTCAGACCGGTTCATGACTCCTGAAGGTTCCGAGCCAAAGTCTTCTCATGTGCCCAATCCCAGGCGCATCCTTTCAGATCGCTCTGCACCAAATCCGAGATCTTTGAGCTACAAACATGAGCCACGTGTCCTTTGACTCAGTTCAGTCTATGAAGGGGTGCTTACCACCCAGGATCTCAGCAACAGAAAGATCCTCTCCACTGCCACGTGCCAGCCACAAATGCAGCATAAAGGATTCAACCATAAATCATGGCGCATCATCCATGCGTCCTCCTTCCGTCAGCATCAGCCACGTGGCATTCCGACGAACAAAGCGTATCCTACATGTGCGCGCATGAGCAGTCCAACCTGCTGCTTATAAATAGAGGGATCATTTCCTTCTTTCACACACATAGAGACATACAGAGACGCACAGTCAAAGACAGACGTAACCAGAGCATCAGAGTTATCACCTACAGAGATCGGAAGGGACACTCAACGTCTTCTTCCCCTCCGCAAGCTCCGACATCCAGAGCAATCTAGACCTTCAAAGAACCAAAAATCGTCGTCAGATTGTCAACGGAGTCAACGCATTACCACTTGCTCCATCGACACAGGACCCAGATAAAAAAAAAAGTGTACTCCTAGGACTACATTAAAGTCCTATATTGTAACATTGTTCTGTTTGTAATTGAAATTGTAATTCAAAGATTTTAATGGCAAACAGACCCGAAGACGTCTTTTTCCTTGATAGTAGTCGTCCAAAGATAAAAAGATCTGGAAATATGAATACCCCCCCATGCGAGGCCCCGGATAGGTCGCTAGGCGGTTCAGAGAAATCTTTTTGTATGACGCCGTCTTTTGTCCATCATTAATTTTTTATTGCATATGTCCTGGTTTGATCATATTTGATCATACTTACTGCATGTCTACAAATACATGTTAGGCGAGAAAAATATGTTACAGTACGATACAAGCATGGCAATATGATATAGGACAATTAGGACAATGCTAAGTTTAAGTAGCAACATGATAGTGAGTATATAAATATTAGTGACATCATTATGTTAAACTTAATTGATTAGCCATATTGAAAAACACTATGTAATCATTGGGCTAACATAGCATTCTTATTTTTTATGTGGTCCTATTGACCGTGTCCCAATTATGTCGGTATTCATTCCCATTTCATTAGATTCTAGCTATTATAATTACAATCTCTTCGTGTCCAACCTGACACGGACAATTCCAACACAAACAAATTCAATTCCTCATTCTATGTCCTGTGGATACACCACAGCCGACACAAACTCTCCATAAACCCTAAACCTAGACTCTGTTCGGTCTGCCATCGTGTCCGGTGAAGCTGTGTCCAGCCATGGCACAGAGCCGTCAATCCTTCCGTCGGTATGCAGCCTCACCGCTGACTGCTTCCTCGTCGTTCCTGGTAGTCATTCGACCCTGATCTGTCTCTGAGGAGATGTCGAACGCCATCTCCGATGATCTCAACCAAGACCCGGCCGATCTTTACCGCTGAGCATCGTGTACCCTTATTTCAATCTCGACTGTCACCCCCATTTCCTGTATTTCGTATTTATGCTCGTATTTGATTTTGGCACGTATTTTAATTTTCTCGACTTGCGGATTTTGGTTTCTCGTAAATGGATTTTGGACCATGGCTTGGTTTTATTTTGTGAAAGTTGGTTTGGTTTGGTTCATCATGAATGGAACACCTTAACCTACACTCCTTCCTCAACACACCACAACTCCCCCACTTTATAACACCACCTACTTTTCTCTCTCCTCTTTATTCTCTCATTTATTTCTTACAAACTTCTTCTTCTTCCTTCTTCCACACAACTCCCCAACCCATAGGCAAGTGCACCTTGCCAACAAATAAGCACCTAATTTTATTTATCCATTTGATAGATTAGGACATGTAGATCAACATTAGAACTTGAAATTTTGTGATTTGGAGCTTTTATTCTTCTAGATCTAGGTTTTAACCATTTTCGGAAATCCTTGGTTTTGATCTATTAAACTTTGATTTTTGCTTGTTATGATGCTTCCATGTGGAAGAGAATTCAATTTTACTCAAGTTAGAACTTTGAAAATCTAGATTTGGTTTTGATTTGACAAAAATATGAAGATTTGAAGTTTTTGGTATTTTTGGACTGCTCTCGGCCAGAAAGAACAGCCCCCCCTGCCTTGCGCTTTTTAGCGCATGGCCGATTGCGTACCCTGGCCTGTGCTCTTTAGCGCATGGCCGTTTGCGCAGTCACTTGGCCAGCGCTTTGCGCTGCGCTGGACTGCGCTGGCGCAAGCTAGCCATGCGCAATCCAGCCATGCGCAAACCGCCCCTGCGCAATTCACTCCTGCGCCATCTATCCCTGCGCACTCCATTCATGTGCAATCTGACCCTGTGCCATCCATTCCTGCGCAACCTGATCCTGCGCTATTGACCCCTGCGCACTTGGCACCCTGCACAGTTGGTACCCTGCGCAGTTCTTCCTGCACAATTGACTCTTGCGCAGCTCTTCCATGCGCAGTGCACACCCTACGCAGACCTACCCCTGACCCCCTTGCACAACCTACTTGTCTATGATGAATTTGTTATTTCTTGATCTTGGCTCTTTTACGTCCATTTTATATCCTTACGCCTTTTGTCATGAACTTGATTTTACTTAATATGTTTAGAATGTCTATTATACATGGCATGGTATGATAAGGACCTAGCATAACATGACAGTGACCCGTAGTGGTGCACTCCTGACACGACCAACCTGACTTGATAGTGGCCCGTCGTGGCGCACCCCTAACAAGCACCCCGACATGATTTATCTTGATAACTTGATAGTGGTCCGTGGCGGCGCACTCTTGACTTGACTTGACTTGATAACTTGACTTGACTTGCCTTGACACCGTGGGTGTTCCTGCTTGCTTGTTTGCACAATCTACTTGTCTTGTCTTACATCATGTCTAGGACGTGACTTCCTGGGTACCACGGCCAGGGACTCGCGCTAAATTGGATTAGGCTAATTATTAGATCAAACTAGAACATGGAGAATTCCCAGTCACAGGCAATCTTGTTATCTGGGCGCTTTAATGGACTTGTAGCTTGCCGACGAGTAGAGCACATTTCCAGCACACTGTCATGTGTTGCACCCTCTAAGTCACCTAAGGGTATATCGTTTCCTGGGCGATGTACCCACCTATAACTCTCAACCCGCAGAAGGATAACTGGATGGTCTGCAGGGCTTGGGACTGGGAGTTTCTCACTTGCATCTTGTTAGTAATTAGGCTTGTGATAACCCTAGTTAGTTAAAGTAGTAAGCCGTAGTATTTGCTTGGCCGATTGTGAATGGATGGTGTCCAGCCTTGTCTAAGTCTTGTCTAGCTCCAGTACCTGCTATCTCCTAAGCATGTTTGTTTTACTTATCTTAACGATAAATGGGTAGAGACAGTGAGCTATTCAGGCGAAGGGGTACAATCCCAGTCCTTGTTTGGTTTAAGGATTGTAACCTGCTCCCGGAATGGTTCCACGTCCCTAGTCGTTTATCGCCCTGTGTACTTTACTATTTGTACTTTCTTTTATTCTTATGTTCTGATATGCTGGCTTTTGTTCTTATTTGTGGCCTCCTTTGTGGCACTTGCTCTTTCTGGGGTTTGACCCAGCTGGTTTTGTGTGGCCAGATTTTGGAGCAGCTCCCGAGGATCTACCAAGCTTCCAGCCCAATGGTGACAACTAGACGGAACCCGGGCCAAGAGTGGGTTTTCCTTTTTGTTTCACCCACTTATATGTAAATTTATTCTTTTGAGGCGTTTAGCCGACGAGCACCTGTTAGCTCAATGCACATTTACTTACTGTCTGCCTACGGGTTGTAAACATGATTAACAAATCCTAGGGTTGATCATGTATGACTGAACTCTTGCTAGTCCTATCATTTTGTACGACTAGCTTCATGATCATCCAATATGTAATATTTGGGACGCCTTATATATATATATTTGATGCTCTAACATCTTGTAACTCTGTTAATTGCTTGAGATTGAGACAATAGGCTTGACCTTAAGAGACTGCTGGCTTGTAGTAAACCCTCATATCTAGATAGCCGTGACCGTATAGTTGAGATGTATTCTATTTCAATATACGTAGCTGGCTGTGTCTGCCCCCGCTCTTCAGTATTCTGGTTCTGGGGCGTGATACGGTTTAAGTGGTGGCCCATGCAGGTCTTGTCAATCAAGAAATGTGAGGGTTTACCGAATAGATGTCTCAATCAATATTCGCCCTTGATCTCTGCTCGTATCTTCAAATCCCTGAGATTCTTGACCTGATCACATGCTTGTATCATTGATCTGTCCTGGTCCTTTCCTTACTGTTCCCTATGTCGTCTTCTTCAGCGGCATTACTCCCGGACCTGCCAACCAGCCAGAGGAAGCTCGACAAGCACCCCAGCGCCAGGAAGATCAAGCTCAGTACTCTGGAGTAGCCTCCCGAGTTATGCTTCCCGGAGGCTCGGAACCTCCAGTTCAGGCAGCTCCGCCCGTTCAACCAGCTAGACAGGATGAGGGACCTTTGGTAGGGCTTATCAGAGAACTGCTTGCATCCCAAGATCGTCGAAGCGACGCCTTGCGCCAGGAAGTTCATGATGTACTAAACCGAGGAGGTCCCCAAGGGAATCAGGCGGCCAACAGTTTCAAGCGCTTGAACCCTCCCTTCTTTGACGGCAGTGAAGATGCGATTGCCGCGGACGCTTGGCTTCAGGATACCGAGGTGGTTCTAGAAGCAGCTAGGACACCTGAGAATGAGAAGGTGGCGGTGGTACGCCTACAGTTGTTAGACTTGGCTCGCGATTGGTGGGCGGCTCAGGCCATGGGGTTAGCGGCACCAGTCACTTGGGCGACGTTTAGAGAGAGGTTCCAGACAAAGTACTTCGATGCGGTGGCACGGTACGACCTGCAGACCAGATTCACCAACTTGAAGCAAGGAGGCAGGACGGTC
The DNA here is from genome assembly GCA_029216955.1 of Iris pallida. Classification (NCBI taxonomy): domain Eukaryota; kingdom Viridiplantae; phylum Streptophyta; class Magnoliopsida; order Asparagales; family Iridaceae; genus Iris; species Iris pallida. The sequence continues at coordinate 11,149,602 of JANAVB010030220.1, forward strand.
GATGGCTATGCGACCGAGTTTTCTAGGCTGAGTAGGTTCGCCCCCACCTTGGTGGCAACCGAGTTCGATAGGGCTCAGCGGTTCCAGCAAGGACTGCACTTAGAGATATTATTGGCTGTGGAGCAGTTCGAGCACCAGACGTTCGATGCAGTATTGAAGGCAGCAAGGAGGCATGAGTATACCTCCCGGAGAATTGTGGACAGGACCGGAGGCAGGAAGCGGTCCCACAGTCAGATGCACCAATCATCAGCTCCAGCCCCGGCAGCTAGGGGATTAACCATTGGAACTCCGAGGCGGGCGGCCTCAGTGACGTCAGTTCAGCATTCGACCCCGACGTACCCGCAGCAGCAGAAGCAGAAACAGTCTTCCGCGGTAGGATGTTCTCATTGCGGGAAGTCGGGACATGTAGTGGCAGAGTGTCGTAGTGCACAGGGATTGTGCCTGGCTTGTGGAGGAGCAGACCACCAGATAGGGACCTGCCCGAATAGGGGAGGTCCATCATCATCCAATCTTTCTAGTTCTTCGGTGAGAGGACCAACCCCAGCTCCAGTTCAGCAGCAGCAGCAGTACCCGAGGCCATTGTTGCCTCAGGCCCAGGCCTTTCAGCAGCAGAACCAGCAGCAGTTCACCCAGGCTCCAGCACAGAACAGACAGAGGGGTTTCCAGCAGAGAGGACCCGCAGCTAGAGGTCAGGCTATGATGATGACCATGGAAGAAGAAGTTGCACCAGGTGAGGTAGTGGCAGGTACTATTCTCGTCAACACCTTTCCAGCATCTGTATTATTTGATTCTGGTGCATCGTATTCATTCATGTCTGTACGATTCGCGACACGGATAGGGTTGGAGCCCGAGTCATTATCAGTGAGGCTCAATATACTTACTGGTAATGGTCTTGTGGGAGTAGATCGAGTGTTTTCCTCGTGTCGGATCGTAGTTAGCGGTAGAAAATTCCCCGCTAGGCTCATAGAGTTCCCTATGGCAGACTATGATGTAGTCCTAGGCATGGATTGGTTGAGGAACCATTATGCTAGGATAGACTGCCATGTTGGCAGAGTTGTCTTTAGTATTCCCGGAGGGCCAGAGTTTTCATTTTCCAGAGGCGCAGTAGAGCCATCTCCTCCAGTATTGCAGATGGCAGTAGCAGCAGTGCAGTTGCCCCGGATAGTTGAAGAGTTTCCAGATGTCTTCCCAGAGGAACTTCCAGGGATGCCACCAGAGCGGGAGATCGAGTTCACCATCGACTTGATTCCCGGGATAGCACCAGTATCAGAGCAAGTCTACAGAATGGCGCCTTCAGAGTTGGAGAATTTGTACAAGATGATTGAAGAACTCAGGACCAAGGGATTCATTCGTGCAAGTGGATCGCCTTGGGGAGCCCCGATGCTTCTTGTGAAAAAGAAGGATGGTACGTCTAGGCTATGTGTTGATTACCGTACCTTGAACTCAGTGACAATCAAGAACAGATACCCTCTCCCGAGGATAGATGACTTGTTTGATCAACTCAAGGGGGCTTCAGTTTTCTCGAAGATAGACTTACGGTCAGGATACCACCAGATCAGAGTCAGAGAGTAGGACATCCCGAAGACGGCATTCAGATCTAGGTACGGGCATTGGGAGTTTCTAGTTATGCCCTTTGGAGCGACCAATGCGCCGGCAGTGTTCATGGACCTCATGAACCGTATTTTTATGCCTTACTTGGATCAGTTTGTGATAGTGTTCCTTGATGACATCCTGGTCTACAGCAAGAGTGAAGCAGAGCACGAGCAGCATCTCAGAGTTGTCCTCCAGATTCTCAGAGAGCACCAGTTGTACGCCAAGTTCAGTAAATGCGAGTTCTGGCTCGATCGCATTTCGTACTTGGGTCACATCATTACCAGAGGAGGAGTGGAAGTGGATCCCCAGAAGATTGTAGCTATCGAGGCATGGCCAGTACCCAGCTCAGTAGCAGAAGTTCACAGCTTTCTTGGATTGGCCGGCTACTACCGGCGGTTCGTCTCTGATTTTGTAAGGATTTCAGCACCGATGACCCAGTTGACCCGCAAGGATGTGCCGTTCGTTTGGACAGCAGAATGTCAGGAATCATTTGAGAAGTTGAAGCGAGGTTTGATAACGGCTCCCATTCTCACCCTTCCAGATGGGACCGGAGGATTCGCAGTTTATTGCGACGCTTCAGGCAGAGGATTGGGATGTGTTTTGATGCAGCATAGGAAGGTAATTGCTTATGCGTCACGTCTACTCCATGATCATGAGAAGAATTATCCGACCCATGACTTGGAGCTAGCAGCAGTAGTGTTTGCACTTAAGTTGTGGAGACACTACTTGTACGGAGACAGAGTGGAGATATTCACTGATCATAAGAGCCTGAAGTATGTTTTCACCCAGAAGGATCTTAATATGCGGCAGAGAAGATGGCTTGAGCTACTGGTGGACTACGATGTGGACTTGCAGTATCATCCAGGGAAGGCCAACGTCGTAGCAGATGCGTTGAGCCGGAGAGCCGGAGTTTATTTCCTGACGGCGCAACCAGAGCTATTGGCAGATCTTCAGAAGATGGGAATTGAAGTGGTTCTTCCTTCCAATGTGGCCTTGATGGCCAGCCTACAGATTCAGTCCACCATAGTTGAGAGGATCCGGACAGCACAGTTAACAGATTCCAAGATTTAGCGGCTCAGAGTAGAGTGCGAAGCAGGAAGAAGGCCAGAGTTATGTATTCATGAGGATGGTATACTTCGACACGGCACGCGTCTTTGCGTACCCAGTGGAGATATCAGACAGGAAGTCATGGCAGAGGCTCACAGTTCGCAGTATTCCATCCACCCAGGCAGCACGAAGATGTACAAAGATATTCGTCAGCACTTTTGGTGGAATGGTATGAAGAGGGAGATAGCCTGGTATGTCTCTCGATGTTTGGTTTGCCAACAGGTCAAGGCTGAACATCAGAGGCCAGCTGGACTTCTTCAACCTTTACCGATCCCAGAATGGAAATGGGAGCACATAACCATGGATTTCGTGACTGGGTTACCCAGATCTCCGGCAGGCAGAGATGCTATTTGGGTCATTGTGGACAGGCTTACCAAGGTGGCACACTTTCTTCCATTTAGAGTTGGACAGTCAACGGCACAGCTAGCAGAGATGTATCTCAGGCAGATTGTCAGACTTCACGGAGTGCCAGTCAGCATAGTATCGGACAGGGATACGAGATTCACATCGCACTTCTGGCGCAGTCTTCATCAAAGTTTGGGGACTCGTCTCAAGTTCAGCTCAGCGTATCATCCGCAGACAGATGGGTAGTCAGAGCGCACTATACAAACTCTCGAAGATATGTTGCGGTCATGTACCCTTGACTTCGGTGGTTCGTGGGAGGATCACCTGCACCTGGTGAAATTCTCGTACAATAATAGTTTCCAGGCCAGTATCCAGATGGCACCCTTCGAGGCTCTGTATGGCAGGAAGTGCAGATCTCCGTTAGCATAGGACGATGTCGGAGAGAGGCAGATGCTCGGTCCAGAACTGATTTCTCAGACGGTTGAAGTGGTCAGAAAAGTCAGAGATCACCTCCGAGTTGCCCAGGATCGCCAGTGCCATTGGGCCGATGCTCATCGGCGTCCCTTAGAATTTGCCGTCGGCGACCATGTATTCCTTAGGATCTCGCCTACCCGCGGTGTCATTCGTTTTGGCATACGGGGAAAGCTTAGTCCTAGGTATATAGGGCCGTTCGATATTCTGGAGCGAGTAGGCGATGTGTCCTATCGTCTCGCTCTTCCGCCGTCGCTAAGTGAGGTACATGATGTATTCCATATGTCCCAATTATGACGGTACATCCCGGACCCAAGCCATATCCTAGATCATTCAGAATTGGTTGTTGGTACCAACCTTTCGTATGAGGAGAGGCCCGTGTCTATATTGGACCGGAGAGAAAAGACGCTCAAGAACAAGACTATTAACTTAGTCCGTGTTGCTTGGGGTCATCACTCTCTAGGTGAGTCAACGTGGGAGCGTGAGGACGACATCCGATCACGATATCCCTACCTGTTTGACTCGTAAGGTATAATGTCTTCCTTGTGCCTTACGCTTTCCCTTCTTTGCTTGTATTGTATGATTGTATGATTGAACTGCTTAGTGTAGCTTGTCTGTGCTTAGTATAGCCTGTCGTGGCAATCTCTAGCTCCTTGATTAAATTCCGAGGACGGAATTCTTTGAAGGTGGGTAGAGTTGTCACCCCTATTTCTTGTATTTCGTATTTATACTCGTATTTGATTTTGGCACGTATTTTAATTTTCTCGACTTGTGGATTTTGGTTTCTCGTAAATGGATTTTGGACCATGGCTTGGTTTTATTTTGTGAAAGTTGGTTTGGTTTGGTTCATCATGAATGGAACACCTTAACCTACACTCCTCCCTCAACACACCACAACTCCCCTACTTTATAACACCACCTACTTTTCTCTCTCCTCTTTATTCTCTCATTTATTTCTTACAAACTTCTTCTTCTTCCTTCTTCCACATAACTCCCCAACCCATAGGCAAGTGCACCTTGCCAACAAATAAGCACCCAATTTTATTTATCCATTTGATAGATTAGGACATGTAGATCAACATTAGAACTTGGAATTTTGTGATTTGGAGCTTTCATTCTTCTAGATCTAGGTTTTAACCATTTTCGGAAATCCTTGGTTTTGATCTATTAAACTTTGATTTTTGCTTATTTTGATGCTTCCATGTGGAAGAGAATTCAATTTTACTCAAGTTAGAACTTTGAAAATCTAGATTTGGTTTTGATTTGACAAAAATATGAAGATTTGAAGTTCTTGGTATTTTTGGACTGCTCTCGGCCAGGAAGAACAGCCCCCCCTGTCTTACGCTTTTTAGCGCATGGCCGATTGCGCACCCTGGCCTGTGCTCTTTAGCGCATGGCCGTTTGCGCAGTCACTTGGCCAGCGCTTTGTGCTGTGCTGGCGCAAGCTAGCCATGCGCAATCCAGCCATGCGCAAACCGCCCGTGCGCAATTCACTCCTGCGCCATCTATCCCTGCGCACTCCACTCATGCGCAATCTGACCCTGCGCCATCCATCCCTGCGCAACCTGATCCTGCGCTATTGACCCCTGCGCACTTGGCACCCTGCGCAGTTGGTACCCTGTGCAGTTCTTCCTGCACAATTGACTCTTGTGCAGCTCTTCCATGCGCAGTGCACACCCTGCGCAGACCTACCCCTGACCCCCTTGCACAACCTACTTGTCTATGATGAATTTGTTATTTCTTGATCTTGGCTCTTCTATAGCCCTATATATATTGATATTGTATTAGATATTTTACGTCCATTTTATATCCTTACGCCTTTTGTCATGAACTTGATTTTACTTAATATGTTTAGAATGTCTATTATACATGGCATGGTATGATAAGGACCTAGCATAACATGACAGTGACCCGTAGTGGTGCACTCCTGACACGACCAACCTGACTTGATAGTGGCCCGTCGTGGCGCACCCCTAACAAGCACCCCGACATGATTTATCTTGATAACTTGATAGTGGCCCGTGGCGGCGCACTCTTGACTTGACTTGACTTGATAACTTGACTTGACTTGCCTTGACACCTTGGGTGTTCCTGCTTGCTTGTTTGCACAATCTACTTGTCTTGTCTTGCATCATGTCTAGGACGTGACTTCCTGGGTACCACGGCCAGGGACTCGCGCTAAATTGGATTAGGCTAATTATTAGATCAAACTAGAACATGAAGAATTCCCAGTCACAGGCAATCTCGTTATCTGGGCGCTTTAATGGACTTGTAGTTTGCCGACGAGTAGAGCACATTTCCAGCACACTGTCATGTATTGCACCCTCTAAGTCACCTAAGGGTATATCGTTTCCTGGGCGATGTACCCACCTATAACTCTCAACCCGCGGAAGGATAACTGGATGGTCTGCAGGGCTTGGGACTGGGAGTTTCTCACTTGCATCTTGTTAGTAATTAGGCTTGTGATAACCCTAGTTAGTTATAGTAGTAAGCCGTAGTATTTGCTTGGCCGATTGTGAATGGATGGTGTCCAGCCTTGTCTAAGTCTTGTCTAGCTCCAGTACCTGCTATCTCCTGAGCATGTTTGTTTTACTTATCTTAACGATAAATGGGTAGAGACAGTGAGCTATTCAGGCGAAGGGGTACAATCCCGGTCCTTGTTTGGTTTAAGGATTGTAACCTGGCTCCCGGAATGGTTCCACGTCCCTAGTCGTTTATCGCCCTGTGTACTTTACTGTTTGTACTTTCTTTTATTCTTATGTTCTGATATGCTGGCTTTTGTTCTTATTTGTGGCCTCCTTTGTGGCACTTGCTCTTTTTGGGGTTTGACCCAGCTGGTTTTGTGTGGCCAGATTTCGGAGCAGCTCCCGAGGATCTACCAAGCTTCCAGCCCAATGGTGACAACTAGACGGAACCCGAGCCAAGAGTGGGTTTTCCTTTTTGTTTTACCCACTTATATGTAAATTTATTCTTTTGAGGCATTTAGCCGACGAGCACCTGTTAGCTCGATGCACATTTACTTACTGTCTGCCTACGGGCTGTAAACATGATTAACAAATCCTAGGGTTGATCATGTATGACTGAACTCTTGCTAGTCCTATCATTTTGTACGACTAGCTTCATGATCATCCAATATGTAATATTTGGGACGCCTTATATATATATATATTTGATGCTCTAACATCTTGTAACTCTGTTAATTGCTTGAGATTGAGACAATAGGCTTGACCTTAAGAGACTGCTGGCTTGTAGTAAACCCTCATATCTAGACAGCCGTGACCGTATAGTTGAGATGTATTCTATTTCAATATACGTAGCTGGCTGTGTCTGCCCCCGCTCTCCAGTATTCTGGTTCTGGGGCGTGACATCGACACTTCACGTTGTTGGTTCCAACACCACCTCGTACCACCAATGGCCTCCACTTGGTCCTCCACCCTCGTCTTTGTCGAGCAGTGGCAAACCAACCGTCGCCTTGGCTGCTCGAAGCCACCGGAAGCAACAACGAGCATTTCGATCAAGCGTCGGCTGTTTGACCGAGATCATCTTTTCCGTGGAGCCACCACCGCCACCCGGGCTTCTTTTGCTGCCACCACTCCGACCCTAGGCTACCTCTATCATTGACTCCGTATGAACACGAACCGATATCGTTATCGGGTCATGCACTCAGCTGCCTCGAGCTGAGTTTTAACCTAGATCAGCCGTCTTGAGCCACTGACCCACCATCCCAGTATCATCTCGACCGCCACCTGCTTCCTCCACCGCCATTACCAAACCCAGTTTCACCAACCATATCACCGTGTTCTCCCCATGCTCCGACCAGTTCTGCACCACGATCTGCTTGGGCATTAGAGCCTTCCTCTTCATCTGCTAAGCTTTGACCGACTCCCTCTAGCGCTGCTTGGAACCGCAGTGAGTTTTTTCTTCTCCGACTTCTTCTCTTCTACTTTCTCTTCTTCGATTATTTGGTTCTAGAATGTTTGAGAGTGTTGTCTCTCTTCCCAAAAGAGAGGGTATAGTGGGTTTTGGGGGCCGAGTTGAGGCATGGGTCGGGCTTTAGATAAAAAAAAAAACAAGGAGATAGGCTTTTGGACTGGATGATTATTATTATTATTATTATTATTATTATTATTATTATTATTTGAGTGATTTAATTAGTGATTTAATAATTAGTTAGTTATATTTTGGAGTTTAATGAATCAACTAGTAGTAATTAGTAAATATTAGTTAGTTACTAAACAAGTTTTGACTAGTTATTTAGCTAGTCAATATTTTGTGATTAGTTATAGAACAGCTAATTAGTTGGATACTAGATTATGATTAATTAAGGAATTTTCCCTAATCTTTCATTATTATTCTTTATAGGTGATTTTTAGAGTCGATTTCATCCTTCGGTAAAGGCGAGTACACTACAATTTGAATTTTACTTTGTGATTATGTTTTGCATGACTTCCATACTGGACACTTGATCGACACGAGACTATTGTTCATTGATTGTGCTTATTGTTCATCGATTGATTGTGAGTCGGGGTATATGTAGTCTATATGTGGTCAATCTCCCGTAGTGTAATATTGTGGATAGCTTAGTCGTACATCGTTCACATGTGGCTAGGCCGGATTGTATTCTATTGTGCTTACCAGCCGGTCACATATTGGACTAATATTTCAAATTACTATTGCATTGATTGTTCATTGTTTCACTTACTGTATCATTGTCTAGTTACAGGTTTGTCCATACCATTATTGTTGCATTACTATTTTATATTGTATATATACATTCATAGGGTTGTACTTTGCTCCTTTCCTGACTGGATACGTTACATGTGACAATTGGTTCTACCTTAGCTTTTATGGCTTATAGGACGAGGTGATATAAAATATTGACATGGAGGCTACAGAAGGATCAATGAGGACTTAGGATTAATGATCTATAGATTTACTTTTAGACTTGATGATGATGTACATGTTATGGATGATTGTACCTATGATGATGTTGCTTTACTATTTTATCGGATTTGTCAACGGATATGTTTGTAAAGGATGTACTAAAGGGAGAGTAAAATATGTGATGATGTGGTGATTTGATATTAGGCACATGATTAGTAGTTGTGGTAAGCAAAATGATTTATGGGCATATTAGCGATTATTGAGGTTTAGACAGCTTACTACCGCCGATTCTGTGGCATAGGCTAAACGTATATGTAAAAGCATAAAAAGCGCAACCGTGACAAAAGCATTGGTGACAACAATTGCTGCATATAACAGCTCACAAAAGCATAGTTGCTCAAAAGTGCAGCCAACAATGAAGTCACAGCGGACATACAAAGATGATGTATAAAAAGAAGTTATTTATTAAAATCATGTCTACAAAAGATCTATTACGGATTCTTCATGATTACATATGACTAAAACACCTAAAAAAATACAAGTGGGCAGTCTTCAAAAAGGGTACAGCCTCCAAACGTGCAACAATTCGGAGTGGACCACTTCCTCGTCAGAGAAAGCCACTTCCTAGCCAGACACGGAGTAACTCCAATATGGCTAATGAAGCAGTTATTGCCCCGAACCGAAAACGAACTTCCTGCTCGCGGCTTTTCCAGCCTAACAGGGTATGCCGCTGCTATTGAGTAGGGTATAGCCCTACCTGTGCTACTTTGGGTTGGCAATAAATCCAAACCCAATAGCTTGGACATCAAAGACGTCCAAGAGATTGTTCAGGTTTGAAACCCTCATGCCAAACGCTCAACTGCATCTCAAAATCCAGTAGCAGTTCTTCTACAAGGACATAGCTTCTTTGAACGAAGAGATCCACAACCAATAGTCAACTTGTGCAAGGCCAACGACCGTTCGAAGCTAAGTTGGGATTGAGAATGACATGGGGAATGCTAAGAGATAGTGGGCATGACTCCTCGAAGAAGCTTCCCTTTATATAGGCTGGGTGTGGTCCAACAACAAATGCCATATGCCAATCGGTCAAGGACCCCCAGTTAATGGGATGAACCTAGGACTCAGCACAATTATGTTTGCAAAAACAAAAAATTTATTCCAAACTTGAAAAGAATCGTACAAAGTACAATGAATTTTAGGAAAGTACAACTTTAGGAATCCGATCAAAAGACGGTAGCTTTATCCCTTGGACTATGTGAACTTAAAGACTAAAGCTTCTGGAGAATGCAGCATCACTTTTGCAAGAAGTCTTGATCTTAAGTCCTTTGATAATGATTGGAAACTTTATTTATAGAGTTCTAGAAATAACTGTTTTAGCAGTTATTCTGATGTACGCGAGGTTGAACTGCGCGACTTTGGGTTGCGCCAACCTCAGGTTGTGCCAACTTTCATTCAGTTACTCGAAAATATACTAACTATATTTAGACGCATGGCAACATATGATTGAGATGTGCATGGTCGGGTACAGAGTAGTGGACACGTTTTGAGAGATCAGTGGCATGTGCGCCACGTCATCCTGTTTTAGAATGTTAGTTGCTTCAATTTTGTCAGGATATGCGAGCATCAGTCAAAGAGTCAAACTACGCTTGATTAGGTTGTGCTGTAATGCCCCAGTCCCAAAATATGTAGGACTAGGAACGTAGACATGCCAGCCGTATAATAAATATACGTAAGCTGTAAAATACAGTAGAACCATAACTAATCTAATCCACACAAAATATAAGGATAAAAGATATCATATAATCGATGAATTGTCATTGGTACATGTAGTTGGGCGGAGACAAATCCACTACCAACCATAAAAAGAAATACATGATAAAAGAATGATTTTGGCGAGCGAAGCGAAGACGATCGAAGTGTAATCACCCTCGAAGTAATAGTGACGATCATGGCCACGGCTAGAACACCTGCGAAAGACAAGAACACACACCTGGCGAGATAACCAGGTCCTGAGAGGGACGTAACAAGATACAACAAACATGCCATATAAATACTGAATATAAAGTATGCCACGATCAAAGAAAGTGACAAGACATCAATAAGGCAACCAAACCAACTAAAGTAAACATGCAGTTGAGAATAAACCTTTCGTCGCATGAGCCCTGGCTGTAATTGGGATCTGGTATAGTCCCCACTTGGGCACCAGTGACCTAAGCGAATGACGTTCAAAAATGACAGTGGCCAACCTGAGAGGCTCATACCTGTATCTCCAGCGGAGCTTCCGGGTTACAAGGGAAGTGCAATCGAAGCCCATACGACAAGGAAATATTCTCCCCACCCAATGAACCTATCATGTCGTATCCATGACCATGTAACACTACTAACCGTCAAGTCTTCTAACATACAACTATTGGCAGTTAGACCTAACGTACGTCCTGCACGCATCAGTGATCAGCCAACATGCAAGTCCGTAGACTATATGCTACTCACAACTCACACATCTCGTGGAACATCAGTGTCAAAGTTTATGTAATGCACTAAACTAGTGGTAGTCCCTTAACTCTCGGTCCATATGCAATCAAAGGATAAATAACAAGGTACAGCTAATATCACTGAGCAGGCAGCAAGTCAGGAACTGTAATAATGGTACAGCTAAAAGTACGGGAAATAAATATACAGTGATATGCAATAAATAAAAATGCAGACTAATTTATAAACAGTAAATTGTGGCAAGGTATCTTACCTGGGGTATCTCCTGGAGTGGTACGATAATCCAACAAGTCATGTCTGTCCAGTAGCCATGTTTGATGTGTAATGGTCCGAGAGTCACGAGGAAATTTGAACATGTCATTAGTCATAATTTATGATGATAAAAGAAAATTGCGGAGGATAAAATAGATTTCCATTAGTTAAATATATTTTTAGATAATAAATCTGAAAGAATTATAAAATATGAAAACTGTTAAGTTTATTAAAATATGTTTTCTAGGTAAAGGCTACAATTTGTTAGCAAAACATAGTCGTGGAGGAATATATATATTTAATTTATTTTAACTGATAAATATAGGGCCAAGGCACAAACTATTTTTAATAGTTAAAAATAATTATAGATAATATTTAAAAACTATTTACATAATTATTTTGAAATAACTTATACCTATTAAAACTTATTTACAACCTTATATGAATTCATTTTTAAGTTAATAAATATAAATGTCAAAAAGAACATGTACTTTAATATAAAGAGCTCATATAAAAATTCTTTACTTATATATGACAATAAAATTTTAAATATATCTAAGGATGATAACAATAATAATCCCAATAATAATAATAATAATAATAATAACAATCAATAATAATAATAATGGTAATAGTAATAATAATAATAATAAATAATAATAAAACTAATAAAACTAATAATAATAAAAATAATAACAGTAATAAATAAAACTAATAATAAATATAAAATTTCTAAACCACTTATACATCCTACTCTGTTCCCCCTCTAATTTATTTGCAGAGAGTGAGAGATGAGAATTGAGAGGAAAAGAGTTCGAGAGGGTTTCACCTGGGCGGCATCCGGCGTGGTCGCTGGTGGCGAAGTACGGAAAGGGGGCGGAGCTCCGACGGGGGTGGACGGACGGCGCCGGGCTGGAAACCGGCACGCGGAGTAAATGCGGTGGGCGGCTGCTCGCCAGCACGCGGCGGAGGATATGCGGCCAGTCGATTTAGGATTTAGGGTTTTCCAGCGGGTGGTGGCACGGCGCGATGGTCGGCGCTTGCGCGGTGGGGCGGAGCGACTGGGCGCCGGGACTGGAGCGCAGAGGCAGTGGTCTCGGCGAGGCCGGAGCGGATGGGATGGCGTGCCAGCGCTCCGGCGCTCACGCCGGAGGCCGGCGGACAGGACACGGCGGCGGCGGACTCTTGCAGGTTGCAGTGCCACGCTAGCTGCGGCGGTCGGGGCGGCCGATCTCACCGGAGGGAAGTCGTCGGCGTACAGGTGGCTGGGTCAGTCGGCGGAGGAACCGCAGCGCTTGACGGAGGAAGACACTGGAGTCGAACGCTGGTAGCGGAGGAGGTCGGAATACGGCAGCTCAGGTTAGGGTTCCTCCTCTTCTTTCTTCATGGGTAATGGTGATGGGGTTGACTGGTTTGGTGGTGGTGGTATCATGGTGTCCCTGGTGGTGGTGTTGGTGATGGGTTAACGGAGATGGTGGTGGTGGTGGTTGCATGATGATGGCGACGGGGAATCGGGGATGGGCACTGAGAAGGAGGGGCTGCCGCGGGTTTTGGTGCTGAGGAGAGGAGGAGGTGCTGGCGCTTTACGGCCTGGTCGGGGGAATTTGAGATCTCGATGGTGGCGGGGGTGGTGGTGCTTGGTGGTCGGGGTGTTGGCGGAGGCGAGGCTGAGCTAGAGTTAGGCTAGGATTAGGATTTGATTGTCGGGTTGGATATGTCGTGTCGGGGGTGTCCGACACGACGGGGTGGACGTCCGAGATTGTCGGACGCGGAGTAACAATGTATTTGTACAAATAGAATATAGTGGAGGAGACACTGACATGATGCACGGTTTGGTTGTGGATGGAAAATTTCTGGAGGAGTACCTCTCCTTTTATAAGAGGTAGGAATTTCCAGTTGGATAGAGATTTGGATTTATTTAAATCCCCCAATAGATAATTCATCATTTAATTAAATAGATTTAAAGTCAATTCAACCAAATCCAAATCCAAATCCAATTTAAATCACAACTTTAATTTAGAACTATTTTAAATAAAGATAAGTTAACTCAAATTTAAATTGCCATAATAATCAAACATTAAATCAAACTATTTTGAAAATATCTTTTTATAAATAATATAAAATAATAATAAATTAATTTTGAAAATCAACAATATATACATGAATAAATTTTATGTACCTAGTATGTAAACAAAATATTTACCTAATTCATGGTTTTTCTAAATTACTACTAACTTTAAGCAAGAAATAAAATAGTCTTTCAAAAGTAAATATAAAGATTTTGACATCTTTCGTGGGATGCCTTTTTGATAGAAAATACCTGCTCATACCCTAAAACAAATATCGATTTCTATATAAAAACAATAACCAAATATTTTGTATATGAATAAATAAAAATTTCATACTTAGGTACGATACAAAAATAAAATCCATATCGTAGTAAATAAATAAAAAATTTTAAATTACAGTGAAAATTTAGGGGATTTACATCCTACCCAACTTAAAAGAATTTCGTCCTCGAAATTTAGGAATAATTAGGGAAGGTAGGCTTAAGGGAATAGAAGCAGTTTTATTGATACGAAATTGATTCACATTGAACGATAAGGCAATCACCATATTTAGATCAGACGGAGAGCGATATTTCAATGGATAATAGATAAGTTGGATGACTAGGAAAGAATCAGTTATAGTATGATTATGTGTATGACAACCCCTCGAGGACTATAATCCCTCATTCACTGCCATTTGTTCTATGGACGTGCAACTCCCCAGATAGGTAACAGTCTTCCAATATAAATTTTGATCATTATCACCTTTCATTACGTGTTTCAAATATCGTTAAAATCTTCAATCGTCCTTATAGATTAGCCCTATTTACTCTTTCAATTTGTTTTGTCCGTAATTTTATATTCCATAACCGTATTTTATTCTTTTCTTCGATCATTGCCTCACCAACTTGAATTCCAAAATGTATGCATATACCTCATTCGATATTTTGCCGTGAGTTCATCAGATTTGAATTCAATGAATCTCTATTACACTTCTACCACATATCTACATATATAGATATATATTCCTCAATTAGATTTCGTTGTTCGTAATCTCTCAAAAGTAGGAATTCGATAATCCTTCAATATCTTGAGTCGTACTTATCCTTAAAATATTATCTTAAATATTGGTTGATCATATCTTCACACGCAATCTTTTATAAATGAAAATCTCTCAATCTCTTATTTATTAGGGCCTTCCTCGAAAATTGGAACCCAATGACCTTTTAATCCATGATGGTAAAATAACTCGTCTTTATTTCAAACTCACAGTCACTTTTAGAAACGTTTTCTTAAATCATAAAAAAAATTGTACGCACTTTCTTTCTTCAACAATTGGTTATCCTTGAAAATATCATCATAACATTATATGTCATCGAAGGCATTGTCAACATTTTTCTTTATCAAAAATTTTCATCCATAAATTTAGTATATAAATTTGGTTCTTAAACAACCAACACTTCAGAAAATTCTTCATTCGAGATTTAGTTACCTCAAACAAGTTTTGTAAATTTGAGAAGTCTATTTACCTTTGATTGTTTTATCAACACAATATAACATTTCTCACTTCATCTATTTGGATTTATCGCACATTTTCATTTATGTCCATTCTACACCTTGTAGTCTCGTAATTATCTTAACCAACTGTGTTATTTATCCTTGCCGTGGGGTTCTCTAATCTACCTCTACTAACCCGTGATTGTCATGATCAAATTTTATTTGGCATAAGGGAATCATACAAGGAACAAGGTTACATAAACAATGGAGAAATCATAGTGAAATATGAGTACGGAATTTAATTGGGAGGGAGAAAAGTAAGTGTTGCTAATATTGCATGAAGAGTAAAAGGTGTTATGTGTCTAAGTGAATCGAGATAAGACATGAAAATAAATAACAAGGGTTGAGCAGTCAAGATAAATGCAAAGTTAAGCATTTAATAGATCGTAATCACATATTAGGTCAAAAAATTGAGTCAAGGTGGAGTCCATATCGGTACCATGGTAGGGGTTATGGTTGAGTCTTTATGGCCCGAAAGTCGTACCATAAAAATAGAGTACAAGGGGACGTGTTTTTAGTGGAACAAGATATACCTATATGAAGGTGAGCTCGTCTAGGTCTTGTATGTGAAATTTGTTGGAAGAAAAAGTCTAGTGTTGTGCTCCAAATATCAAAGTCACGATGGGGAATGCCAAATGATCAAAAATAGAAAGTGGGTTTTCATAAGGTACTAATTAATACAAAAATAAAAGGTTAAAGCACGAAATAAAGATAATTAAAAGACATAGTTTCTAGAAAATGGCCTCATAGATGAGGGTATGGTCAAGGGAATGATTCTAATCATTTCTAAGTTTCAAACAATTAGATGTCACGAATAAGATCTAGATTTGAGGGAAAGTTGAGTAAGTCAAGGATATGTTCATCGGTTTGGTCGATGACTAACTATTCATGTATATGCAATATCATAATCATAGGTGGTATGACAATCTAATGAGGAATACTTCTATCTCACTAGGGTGGTATTACTTGCTTCTTTGTCCTCTACCAATATATTATCGACTGTAAAAATTTTAAGTTCCTCGAAAGTTTCTCAATAAAATTTCCAAGATACTCTGCCAAAATTTTCCATTATCTTAAACTATCAACTTTAATCAAATTTTTTAAATCTCTAGTCAATCTCGAAACTACCCTTGTATATCGTAAATCGAATAATTATTATCATTTTTTTTCCAACTCTTAAATTCAATATTTAATAAGTTTATCAGCCGAATTTCATACTACACATGGAACATTTAAATAACTCCCGAATTTAATTCTATATCCTTCAAATGTGTATATCTAGCTTCCAATAAGTCAAACTACTCTTCAAAAAAAAATTTCACCAAAATTTAAATATCCATAATCAAGGCTTAAATCTTGAAATCTAAATAACTTTATAAATCACAGATCATATAACGTAATTTTGGTCAATCGTAAATCATAGTTTAAAATTTTATAATCCTTTTTAAATCGAATTTATATCCCTCCAAAAATGTATAGCTAGAACTCAATAAATCATAAATGTTCAAAAGACCTTCAAAAATTAAACGCAAATCAAATCAATTTATTTTTCTCGATCTAGCTATCCTCTTGTGTATACCACCTTGTGATATCAAAATAAAATTCTACTATCATTTGAAAGCGGTAATATGCTACTACCCAACTTAGAATGAACTAATCCTTAAGATCACATTTCTAGGAAAATAAATGCCTTTATAACTCAAATAAAATCTCAATGCATATTAATTGTCAATGCAATCCATCTAGCCATGTGTTTAACCTATGGGCATATACTAGTGTAGTCATCTTACTGAACACGAAACTAAGAATTTACGGTAGAAGAAGTCAAGCAAGATGCAATTCAAGGAGGTCGAACGAGAGTTCAGAATTTGTAGTCACGAAAGGATGTCAAGTAAGTGGATGAGATTCTAGACTATAATCCTATATTTGTAGGCCCGTTCGGTACAGTCATGCAACCAAAATGGCAAACTTGACCTGCATGGGCCAAAAAAAATATGTCACGCCCCAGTCCCAAAATATGTAGGACTAGGAACGTAGACATGCCAGCCGTATAATAAATATACGTAAGCGGTAAAATGCAGTAGAACCATAACTAATCTCATCCACACAAAATATAAGGATAAAAGATATCATATAATCGATGAATTGTCATTGGTACATGTAGTTGGGCGGAGATAAATCCACTACCAATCATAAAAAGAAATACATGATAAAAAATGATTTTGGCAAGCGAAGCGAAGACGATCGAAGTGTAATCACCCTCGAGGTAATAGTGACGATCATGGCCACGGCTAGGACACCTGCGAAAAACAAGAACACACACACCTGGCGAGATAACCAGGTCCTCAGAGGGACGTAACAAGATACAATAAATATGCCATATAAATATTGAATATAAAATATGCCACGATCAAAGAAAGTGACAAGACATCAATAAGGCAACCTAACCAACTAAAGTGAACATACAGTTGAGGACAAACCTTTCGTCGCATGAGCCCTGGCTGTAATTAGGATCTGGTATAGTCCCCACTTGGGCACCAGTGACCTAAGCGCATGACGTTCAGAAACGACAGTGGCCAACCTGAGAGGCTCATACCCGTTTCTCCAGCGGAGCTTCCGGGTTACAAGGAAAGTACAATCGAAGCCCATACGATAAGAAAATGTTCTTCCCACCCAATGTACCTATCATGTCGTATCCATGACCATGTAACACTACTAACCGTCAAGTCTTCTAACATACAAATATTGGCAGTTAGACCTAACGCACGTCCTGCACGCATCAGTGATCAGCCAACACGCAAGTCCGTAGACTATATGCCACTCACAACTCACACATCTCGTGGCACATCAGCGTCAAAGTTTATGTAATGCACTAAACTAGTGGTAGTCCCTTAACTCTAGGTCCATATACAATCAAAGGATAAATAACAAGGTACAGCTAATATCACTGAGCAGGTAGCAAGTCAGGAACTGTAATAATGGTACAGCTAAAAGTATGGGAAATAAATACACAATGATATGCAGTAAATAAAAATGCAGACTAATTTATAAATATTAAATTGTGGCAAGGTATCTTGCCTGGGGTATCTCCTGGAGTGGTGCGATAATCCGACAAGTCATGTCTGTCCAGCAGCCATGTTCGATGTGTAATGGTCCGAGAGTCACGAGGAAATTTGAACGTGTCATTAGTCATAATTTGTGATGATAAAAGAAAATTTCGGAGGATAAATAGATTTCCATTAGTTAAATAAATTTTTAGATAATAAATCTAAAAGAATTATAAAATATGAAAACTGTTAAGTTTATTAAAATATGTTTTCTAGGTAAAGGCTACAATTTGTTAGTAAAACATAGTCATGGAGGAATATATTTATTTAATTTATTTAACTGATAAATATAGGGCCAAGGCACAAACTATTTTTAATAGATAAAAATAATTATAGCTAATTTTTAAAAACTATTTACATAATTATTTTGAAATAACTTATACTTATTAAAACTTATTTACAACCTTATATGAATTCATTTTTAAGATAATAAATAGAAAAGTCAAAAAGAACACGTACTTTAATATAAAGAGCTCATATAAAAATTCTTTACTTATATATAAGAATAAAATTTTAAATATATCTAAGGATGATAACAATAATAATCCCAAGAATAACAATAATAATAATAACAATCAATAATAATAATAATGGTAATAGTAATAATAATAAATAATAATAATACTAATAAAATAAATAATAATAATAATAATAATAATAATAATAATAACAGTAATAAAGAAAACTAATAATAAATATAAAATTTCTAAACCACTTATACATCCTACAATGTTCCTCCCCCCAATTTATTTGCAAAGAGTGAGAGATGAGAATTGAGAGGAAAAGAGTTCGAGAGGGTTTCACCTGGGCGGCATCCGGCGTGGTCGCCGGCGGCGAAGTGCGGAAAGGGGGCGGAGCTCTGGCGGGTGTGGGCGGACGGCGCCAGGCTGGAAACCGACACGCGGAGTAAATACGGTAGGAGGCTGCTCGCCAGCACGCGGCGGAGGATGTACGGCCGGTCGATTTGAGATTTAGGGTTTTCCAGCGGGTGGTAGCGCAGCGCGATGGTCGGCGCTTGCACGACGGGGCGGAGCGACTGGGCGCCGGGACTGGAGCGGAGAGGCGGTGGTCTCGGTAAGGCCGGAGCGGATGGGATGGCGTGCCAGCGCACCGGCACTCACGCTGGAGGCCGGCGGGCAGGACGCGGCGGCGGCGGACTCTTGCGGGTTGCAGTGCCACGCTGACTGCGGCGATCGGGGCGGCCGATCTCACCTAAGGGAAGTCGTCGGTACACAGGCGGCTGGGTCATTCGGCGGAGGAACCGCAGCGCTCGACGGAGGAAGACACTGGAGTCGAGCGCTGGTGGTTAAGGTTCCTCCTCTTCTTTCTTAATGGGTAATGGTGATGGGGTTGACTGGTTTGGTTGCGGTGGTATCGTGGTGTCCCTGGTGGTGGTGTCGATGACGGGTTGACGGAGATGGTGGTGGTGTGGTTGTTAATGGCGGTGGTGGTTGCATGATGATGGCGACGGGGAATCGGGGATGGGCACTGTGAAGGCGGAGCTGCCGCGGGTTTTGGTGCTGAGGAGAGGAGGAGGTGCTGGCGCTGTACGACCTGGTCGGGGGAATTTGAGATCTCGATGGTGGCGAGGGTGGTGGTGCTTGGTGGTCGAGATGTTGGCGGAGGCGAAGCTGAGCTAGAGTTAGGCTAGGATTAGGATTTGATTGTCGGGTTGGATGTGTCGTGTCGGGGATGTCCGATATGGGGGGTGGACGTCCGGGATTGTCGGACGCGGAGTAACAATATATTTGTACAAATAGAATATAGTGGAGGAGACACCGACATGATGCACGGTTTGGTTGTGGATGGAAAATTTCTGGAGGAGTACCTCTCCTTTTATAGGCGGTAGGAATTCCTAGTTGGATAGAGATTGGGATTTATTTAAATCCCCCAATAGATAATTTATCATTTAATTAAATAGATTTAAAGTCAATTCAACCAAATCCAAATCCAATTTAAATCACAACTTTAATTTAGAACTATTTTAAATAAAGATAAGATAACTCAAATTTAAATTGCCATAATAATCAAACATTAAATCAAACTATTTTAAAAATATCTTTTTATAAATAATATAAAATAATAATAAATTAATTTTGAAAATCAACAATATATACATGAATAAATTTCATGTACCTTGTATGCAAACAAAATATTTACCTAATTCATTGTTTTTCTAAATTACTACTAACTTTAAGCAAGAAATAAAATAGTCTTTCAAAAGTAAAAATAAAGATTTTGACAGCTTTCGTGGGATGCCTTTTTTATAGAAAATACCTGCTCATACCATAAAACAAATATCGATTTCTATATAAAAACAATGACCAAATATTTAGTATATGAATAAATAAAAATTTCATAATTATGTAAGATACAAAAATATAATCCATATCGTATTAAATTAATTAATTTTTTAAAATTACAGTAAAAATTTAGGGGGTTTACATCCTACCTGACTTAAAAGAATTTCGTCCTCGAAATTTAGGAATAATTAGGGAAGGTAGGCTTAAGGGAATAGAAGCAGTTTTATTGATACGAAATTGATTCACATTGAACGAGAAGGCAATCACCATATTTAGACCAGACGGCGAGCGATATTTCAATGGATAATAGATCAGTTGGATGACTAGGAAAGAATCATTTATAGTATGATTATGCGTATGACAACCCCTCGAGGACTATAATCCCTCATTCACTGTCATTTGTTCTATGGACGTGCAACTCCCCAGGTCGGTAATAGTCTTCCAATATAAATTTTGATCATTATCACCTTTCATTACGTGTTTCCAATATCGTTAAAGTCTCCAATCGTCCTTATCGATTAGCCCTATTCACTCTTTCAATTTGTTTTGTCCGTAATTTTATATTCCATAACCTTGTTTTCTTCTTTTCTTCGATCATTGCCTCACAAACTTGAATTCCAAAATGTATGCGTATATCTCATTCGATATTTCACTGTGAGTTCATCAGATTTGAATTCAATGAATCTCTATTACACTTTCCTACCACATATCTACCTATATAGATATATATTCCTCAATTAGATTTCGTTGTTCATAATCTCTCAAAAGTAGGAATTCGATAATCCTTCAATATCTTGAGTCGTACTTATCCTTAAAATATCATCTTAATTATTGGTTGATCATATCTTCACAAGCAATCTTTTATAAATAAAAATCTCTCAATCTCTTATTTATTAGAGCCTTCCTCGGAAATTGGAACCCAATGACCTTTTAATCCATGATGGTAAAATAACCCGTCTTTATTTCAAACTCACAATCACTTTTAGAAACGTATTCTTAAATCATAAAAAAATTGTACGCACTTTCTTTCTTCAACAATTGGTTATCCTTGAAAATATCATCATAACACTATATGTCACCGAAGGCATTGTCAACATTTTTCTTTATCAAAAATTTGCATCCATAAATTTAGTATGTAAATTTTGTTCTTAAACCACCAACACTTCAGAAAATTCTTCATTCGAGATTTAGTTACCTCAAACAAGTTTTGTAAATTTGAGAAGTCTTTTTACCTTTGATTGTTTTATCAACACAATATAACATTTCTCACTTCATCTATTTGGATTTATCACACATTTTCATTTATGTCCATTCTCCACCTTGTAATCTAGTAATTATCCTAACCAACTGTGTTATTTATCCTTGCTGTGGGGTTCTCTAATCTACCTCTACTAACCCGTGATTGTCATGATCAAATTTTATTTCGAATAAGGAAATCATACAAGGAACAAGGTTGCATAAACAATGGAGAAATCATAGTGAAATATGACTACGCAATTTAATTGGGAGGAAGAAAAGTAAGTGTTGCTAATATTGCATTAAGAGTAAAAGGTGTTATGTGTCTAAGTGAATCGAGATAAGACATGAAAATAAATTACAAGGGTTGAGCAGTCAAGATAAACGCAAAGTTAAGCATTTAATATATCGCAATCACATATTAGGTCAAAAAATTGAGTCGAGGTGGAGTCCATATCGGTACCATGGTAGGGGTTATGGTTGAGTCTTTATGGCCCGAAAGTCGTACCATAAAAATAGAGTACAAGGGGACGTGTTTTTAGTGGGACATGATATACCTATATGAAGGTGAGCTCGTCTAGGTCTTGTATGTGAAATTTGTTGGAAGGAAAAGTCTAGTGTTGTGCTTCCAATATCAATGTCACGATGGGGAATGCCAAATGATCAAAAATAGAAAGTGGGTTTTCATAAGGTACTAATTAATGCAAAAATAAAAGGTTAAAGCACGAAATAAAGATAATTTAAAGACATAGTTTCTAGAAAATGTCTCATAGATAATGGTATGGTCAAGGGAATGATTCTAATCATTTCTAAGTTTCAAACAATTAGATGTCACGAATAATATCTAGATTTGAGGGAAAGTTGAGTAAGTCAAAGATATGTTCATCGGTTTGGTCGATAACTAACTATTCTTGTATATGCAATATCATAATCATAGGTGGTATGACAATCTAATACGGAATACTTCTATCTCACTAGGGTGGCCTTACTTGCTTCTTTGTCCTCTTCCAATATTTTATCTACTCTAAAAATTTTAAGTTCCTCGAAAGTTTCTAAATAAAATTTCCAAGATACTCTGCCAAAAATTTCCATTACCTTAAACTGTCAACTTTAATCAAAATTTTTAAATCTCTAGTCAATCTCGAAACAACCCTTGTATATCGTAAATCGAATAATTATTATCATTTTTTTCCAACTCTTAAATTCAATATTTAATAAGTTTATTAGCCGAATTTCATACTACACATGGAACATTTAAATAACTCCTGAATTTAATTTTATATCCTTCAAATGTATATATCTAGCTTCCAATAAGTCACAACTACTCTTCAAAATTTTTTTCACCAAAATTTAAATATCCATAATCAAGGCTTAAATCTTGAAATCTTAATAACTTTATAAATCACAGATCATATAACGTAATTTTGGTCAATCGTAAATCATAGTTTAAAATTTTATAATCCTTTTCAAATCAAATTTATATCCCTCCAAAAATGTATAGCTAGAAATCAATAAATCATAAATGTTCAAAATACCTTCAAAAATTAAACGCAAATCAAATCAATTTATTTTTCTCGATCTAGCTATCCTCTTGTGTATACCACCTTGTGATATCAAAATAAAATTCCACTATATTTTGAAAGCGGTAATATGCTACTACCCAACTTAAAATGAACTAATCCTTAAGATCACATTTCTAGGAAAATAAATACCTTTATAACTCAAATATAATCTCAATGCATATTAATTGTCAACGCAATCCATCTAGCCATGTGTTTAACCTATGGGCATATACTAGTGTAGTCATCTTACTAAACACGAAACTAAGAATTTATGGTAGAAGAAGTCAAGCAAGATGCAATTCAAGGAGGTC
Source organism: Iris pallida (assembly GCA_029216955.1). NCBI lineage: Eukaryota > Viridiplantae > Streptophyta > Magnoliopsida > Asparagales > Iridaceae > Iris > Iris pallida. Next base: position 11,172,868 of record JANAVB010030220.1, read on the forward strand.
GAACGAGAGTTCAGAATTTGAAGTCACGAAAGGATGTCAAGTAAATGGATGAGATTCTAGACTCTAATCCTATATTTGCAGGCCCGTTCGGTACAGTCATGTAACCGAAACGGCAAACTTGACCTGCATGGGCCCCCACAAAAACATGTAACGTCCCAGTCCCAAAATACATAGGACTAGGAGCGTAGACATGCCAGCCGTATAATAAATATACGTAAGCTGTAAAATACAGTAGAACCATAACTAATCTCATCCACACAAAATATAAGGATAAAAGATATCATATAATCGATGAATTGTCATTGGCACATGTAGTTGGGCGAAGACAAATCCACTACCAACCATAAAGAGAAATACATGATAAAAGAATGATTTTGGCGAGCGAAGCGAAGACGATCGAAGTGTAATCACCCTCGAGGTAATACTGACGATCATGGCCACGGCTAGAACACCTGCGAAAGACAAGAACACACACCGGGCGAGATAACCAGGTCCTCAGAGGGACGTAACAAGTTACAATAAACATGCCATATAAATACTGAATATAAAATATGCCACGATCAAAGAAAGTGACAAGACATCAATAAGGCAACCTAACCAACTAAAGTGAATATGCAATTGAGAACAAACCTTTCGTCGCATAAGCCCTGGCTGTAATTGGGATCTGGTATAGTCCCCACTTGGGCACCAGTGGCCTAAGCGCATGACGTTCAAAAACGACAGTGGCCAACCTGAGAGGCTCATAACCGTATCTCCAGCAGAGCTTCCGGGTTACAAGGAAAGTGCAATCGAAGTCCATACGACAAGGAAATATTCTCCCCACCCAATGCACCTATCATGTCGTATCCACGACCATGTAACACTACTAAACGTCAAGTCTTCTAACATACAACTATTGGCAGTTAGACCTAGCGCACGCCCTGCACGCATCAGTGATCAGCCAACACGCAAGTCCGTAGACTATATGCTACTCACAACTCATACATCTCGTAGCACATCAGTGTCAAAGTTTATGTAATGCACTAAACTAGTGGTGGTCCCTTAACTCTAGGTCCATATGCAATCAAAGGATAAATAGCAAGGTACAGCTAATATCACTGAGCAGGCAGCAAGTCAGGAACTGTAATAATGGTACAGCTAAAAGTACGGGAAATAAATACACGGTGATATGCAATAAATAAAAATGCAGACTAATTTATAAACAGTAAATTGTGGCAAGGTATCTTGCCTGGGGTATCTCCTGGAGTGGTACGATAATCCGACAAGTCATGTCTGTCCAGTAGCCATGTTCGATGTGTAATGGTCCGAGAGTCACGAGGAAATTTGAACGTGTCATTAGTCATAATTTGTGATGATAAAAGAAAATTGCTAAGGATAAAATAGATTTCTATTAGTTAAATATATTTTTAGATAATAAATCTAAAAGAATTATAAAATATAAAAACTGTTAAGTTTATTAAAATATGTTTTCTAGGTAAAAGCTACAATTTGTAGCAAAACATAGTCGTGGAGGAATATATATATATTTAATTTATTTTAACTGATAAATATAGGGCCAAGGCACAAACTATTTTTAATAGTTAAAAATAATTATAGATAATATTTAAAAACTATTTACATAATTATTTTGAAATAACTTATAGCTATTAAAACTTATTTACAACCTTATATGAATTCATTTTTAAGATAATAAATAGAAAAGTCAAAACGAACATGTGCTTTAATATAAAGAGCTCATATAAAAATTCTTTACTTATATATAACAAAAAAAATTTTAATATATCTAAGGATGATAACAATAATAATCCCAAGAATAACAATAATAATAATAACAATCAATAATAATTATAATGGTAATAGTAATAATAATAAATAATAATACTAATAAAACTAATAATAATAATAATAACGGTAATAAAGAAAACTAATAATAAATATAAAATTTCTAAACCACTTATACATCCTACACTGTTCCTTCCCCCCCAATTTATTTGCAGAGAGTGAGAGATGAGAATTGAGAGGAACAGTGTTCGAGAGGGTTTCACCTAGGCGGCATCCGGCGTGGTCGCCGATGTCGAAGTTCGGAAAGGGGGTAGAGCTCCGACGGGTGTGGGCGGACGGCACCGGGCTGGAAACTGGCACGCGAAGTAAATGCGGTGGACGGCTGCTCGCCAGCATGCGACGAAGGATTTGCGGCCGGTCGATTTAGGATTTAGGGTTTTCCAGCGGGTGGTGGCGCGGTACGATGGTTGGCGCTTACGCGGCGGGACGGAGCGACTGGACGCCGGGACTGGAGCGGAGAGGCGGTGGTCTCGACGAGGCCGGAGCGGATGGGATGGCGTGCCAGCGCTCCGACGCTCACGCCGGAGGCCGGCAGGCAGGATACGGCGGCGGCGGACTCTTGTAGGTTGCAGTGCCACGCTGACTGCGGCGGTCGGGGCGTCCGATCTCACTGGAGGGAAGTCGTCGGCACACAAGCGGCTGGGTCAGTCGGCGGAGAAATCGCAGAGCTCGACGGAGGAAGACAATGGAGTCGAGCGCTGGTGGCGAGGAGGTCGAAATACGGCAGCTCAGGTTAGGGTTCCTCCTCTTCTTTCTTCATGGGTAATGGTGATGGGGTTGACTGGTTTGGTGGCGGTGGTTTCGTGGTGTCCCTGTTGGTGGTGTCGGTAACGGGTTGACGGAGATGGTGGTGGTGTGGTTATTAATGGCGGTGGTGGTTGCATGATGATGGCGACGGGGAATCGGGGATGGGCACTTTGAAGGCGGGGCTGTCGCGGGTTTTGGTGCTGAGGAGAGGAGGAGGTGCTGGCGCTGTACGGCCTGGTCGGGGGAATTTGAGATCTCGATGGTAGCGGGGGTGGTGGTGCTTGGTGGTCGGGGTGTTGGCAGAGGCGAGGCTGAGCTAGAGTTAGGCTAGGATTAGGATTTGATTGTTGGGTTTGATGTGTCATGTCGGGGGTGTCCGGCACGGCGGGGTGGACGTCCGGGATTGTCGGACGCGGAGTAACAATGTATTTGTACAAATAGAATATAGTGGAGGAGACACCGACACGATGCACGGTTTGGTTGTGGATGGAAAATTTTTGGAGGAGTACCTCTCCTTTTATAGGAGGTAGGAATTTCCAGTTGGATAGAGATTGGGATTTATTTAAATCCTCCAATAGATAATTCATCATTTAATTAAATAGATTTAAAGTCAATTCAACCAAATCCAAATACAATTTAAATCACAACTTTAATTTAGAACTATTTTAAATAAAGATAAGATAACTAAAATTTAAATTGCCATAATAATCAAACATTAAATTAAACTATTTTGAAAATATCTTTTTATAAATAATATAAAATAATAATAAATTAATTTTGAAAATTAACAATATATACAAGAATAAATTTCATGTACCTTGTATGCAAACAAAATATTTACCTAATTCATGGTTTTTCTAAATTACTACTAACTTTAAGCAAGAAATAAAATAGTCTTTCAAAAGTAAAAATAAAGATTTTGACAGCTTTCGTGGGATGCCTTTTTGATAGAAAATACCTGCTCATACCATAAAACAAATATCGATTTCTATATAAAAACAATAACCAAATATTTTGTATATCAATAAATAAAAATTTCATACTTACGTACGATACAAAAATCAAATCCATATCGTAATAAATAAATTATTTTTTTAAATTACAGTGAAAATTTAGGGGGTTTACATGCGCCTAGGCGCAACTCAGTGCATAGGCACATGGCATCATTTGAATTACGTGTCTGTCTATAAGGAAAGTTTGATCAGGTTACACCTTGGTGCAACTTGCAGAGTGCGCTGAACTGCTGTCATCAATGACAGTAAATCGTCTCTAGCGCCACGCTTTACGGGATTCGAAGAGATTTCTTCGTTTAACGTGATGTCAGTTTTCAGTGCTGTCAGTTAATGATGATAATTATTTGTCAGGCGCCACGTATGCTTAGGTGCAATATGATTTGGCACAATCTGTTATGTGGCGCAACTTGAGCAGTGGCGCAACTTGATCTGTGGGCTTCATAATAGTGGCACAACTTGATTTTTTGGGCACGACTTGATTGCTGAGTAGTATAAACATGGCGCGACTTGATTTTTAGGCTCTACAAGACCCCCTTCAAAGTTTTCAAATTTTGAAATGTCACAAACTTTTGAAATACTTTGAATCGTGGCAATTACTGAGTCAAGTTGCGCCTATCTCGCGCAGTTTGTTGCGAGCTATTATGATATTTTGTGCGCAACTTGGGGTGACTGTTAGGATTCTGTTTAGGCTATAAATAACCCCTTGTTAACTGACTTTAACTATTTACTTTTGCTTTTAATCTTCTGAGAGAATTCTTCGAGCTCTTTCGATCTTCCTTTCGACCATGTCCTCGACGCAATGGCACCCAAGAAGACCACCGCCGATAAAGAGAAGGGTGTTGCTGAACCCTCAACCCGTGCTCTGCGACCCGCGTGCCGCAGTATGCGTCTCTCTCTTCACGACGAGAAACGGCTAACCTTGCTTTGGAAGGTGATCGAGAACAAATGACTTTGAACATGATGGCTGACTTGATTTTCAATTGACTTTCGTCCCTCTTCTTAGAGTGTTTGGCGCATCACAAACTCTGCGCCACCTCTTATTAGAATGTGGTTGCTTATTTGAGCACTTGTTCGTTCTTACAAACTGTGTTGCGCATGCTGTCGTGCAACTCAGTTGTTGTGCAACAAAGGATATTACGCAACCAAGTTGTTGCACAATCAATTATGTCGCACACCCTGGGATGTTGCGCAACTTAATTGTCGTACAACCCAGTATATCGTGCAACCCGGGATCTTGCGCAACATAATTGTCGTGCAACCCAGGATATCGTACAACCCAGGATGTTGCGCAACTTAATTATCGCACAACCCAGGATGTCGCACAACCTAGTTGTTGCTCATCATAAGGATAGCTCTTTGTATTTATGATTGTTGCACACTCTTGTTGTTTTTAACTTATGTTTATGTATTTCTTTGTAGTTGACCTCAAGGAAGATCCTCATGCTGAAAGATTTGCTTCAGCCTTTAATGTCCCATAGTATAAAAAGAACTTATCCCATGTTTTATTTCCTCAGTATGACGGCCCTAAAGCACGAAAGACTATTCTTGTGGCCCAATAAAGCCATACTCTGCTGAGTTTAATGAACAGGGAATCCCTAGAGACTGTTGATGGTGTGGTCCATAAGAAGCATGCTTTCTTATTTGGGGATGCCATCAAGAAAACTTCCCAGCCTAAGGCCAAGAAAGAGGATAGAATATACCAATGCGGAGACATAATCATATACCTCACAAAAATATTAAGGTCTATGACTTTATCTCAATATGAATTCGTGAGCTACCCCAAAGAATGTCATGGGACCTGACTCCAATCCAACAGGCCAGAGTCGGAAGAATTTATTATAGAATGGGTCCGCAGCACAAGGACACCTTTTACATTACTTCTGAAAAATACAGCACTCACTTGAGAGGTTTAATACCAGGTTGTATTCCTCCTGAGGATTTATCTCTACTCCTTCCAGTCAGAGTACCCATCTTTGCAAATGCATTCTCAAAGGCTGAAGGAAGATATCCAGATCACGGCATGTGTATGACATGTCTGGTTAACCCAGATATGAAATGCTAGAGTAGCTTAACCATCTGGATTTTGGATCAGTTCAAGCACAAACACCTCGAACTAGAACTTTATGATGCTATCTGGACCACAGTCTACGGCATTCTCCAGAATGCTCATATGTTTCTGGCCTTAGTAGAGAGATACAACGATAAGATTGGAACTTTTATGACCCCCATGGAGAAATAGGATTTGCACTTTATGGGATGATATTTTTCTCTCATCTTCCAATGGGTGATAATCCATATGAAGAGTACGTGCCCACAAATAAAGAATTGGATATTATATCAGAAGACAATCCTCAGATGATCGCTGTCTTTCAAGAACTGTTGTGTCATTACAAGATCTGCTCTCTCTACTGTAAAGTGCCTCTGCAGGTACTTGTTATATCACCAAATGGATGCCGTACCTCTTTTTGGGCCATACGTGGAAGGATAAGCCACTTGAGAGTCAAGCTTGTGCTCCTCGTTTCTTTGAGCCTCTCAGTCAAAGCGACGTGCATTATTTGATGGAGAAACACAAACATGAAGATATCAAACTAGATGAAGATTGGGACCCGTTTAAGGCTGGTACTACCATCCAAAGTTATCTCAGATAGGGTTATAGATCCATGTCTAAAGAGGCCAGCTAGCAGGTTTTCTATCTTTATGGCTGTGACGCTTCATATTTCCATAAGTGTAAGCCCACTTCCCAAATTTTTAATTTTTTTAATTTTATTTATTTATGATTAATTTTATGGTCATTGTGAGTCATGACAAAGCTTGTAGGTTTATATTTTTCTACAATTTTTGGATATTTTTAGGTATTTAATATTTAAGGATTTATTATTTTTAAGGGCTTTAAGGATTTATTGTAAGGTCATACATGGGTATTTTTGGACCAAATATTTTTATTTGGCCTCTAAATGACTAAAAATATTTTCCAGAATATTTTAGAATTTTTTTATTTATTTAGAATTTTTGGGAATTTTTATATAATTAAAACCTATAGAAATTATATTTTATAGGCTTTGGGAATTTACTATGAAGTCACACGATGATATTTTGTGTTAAAATATTTTATTTATATTCTAGACACTTAGAAATATTTTCTAGAATTTTCTAGAATTTTTCTGAATTTTTTTGTAATTTATTTTGATTTATTTGGACTTAAAATAATTTTTAAATAATTTTCTGAATTAAATAAATAAATACCCAAAAATCCACCCGAGGGGTGCCATCTGTCGGCGCCAACTGCTACAGTGATCGCCTCTCTCTCTCTCCTATATATATATTATTATATTCGCCCACCCTAATTAAATTCCAGCAGCCTTTTGTTGGAGAACTCATCTAGGGTTTTCGACTTCCCGAAGCGATTTCCGCCAACTTCTACGTACTTTTCGTGCGCCATTTTTTTGTTGGATTCGTATCGAGGTAAGATTTCTGATTATATAATTTATTTTCGTAGATATTATTTCTAAATTTTTGGAAAATTCATAGAGTGTCGGTTGTCCGAAACTTGACACGTTTCAGTGTTTTCGAGATTCCGGGAGGACCGAAAATCCAAATCACGAACCGTTTGAAGTTTCGGAAAGCTAACATAGAGCTCTACTACATATATATTTTTCCAAAAATTAATTCGTTCATCTAGTATTTAGTTTTCTGTTGAACTCAGAATTGATCGATTGATCCCCGTTTTGGTCACGATTAACCATAACGACGATATCTTTTGACCAAAGCGTGATTTTGCTGCACGGTTGATTCCAGCACACTCGTGGCACTGAAATCTATCAAGGTGCACTTTCAAAATCTAGAGTTCATAGCATTTGACTAGATAGTCAATGGTACGTCTCGATTTGCGTGCCATGGTTTCAAAAATTGGAAAACATGACTTTTGATGGCCAAACTTGCATGTTTAGATTATATTCAGATTATTATTAGGTTAAATTAGGTTTTTAAGTGAATTATTCCACATTTAATTATTATTAGATTAGTAACCCAACTAGCCGCTATTCCGTGAATTTAGAACTAGAACATTAGAATTAATTTAAAGTTTTCATGCACGGTTCATGGTGCGATATGTGTTATAGGTTGACAGCTCCTAGATCAGCATCCCCTCATCCTCGACTTGTGACTACGGTTTGTGCAAGGACCACAGGAAAGATACCTTGCCTCCTTCTACAGTTTATTTACATGCATATTATTATTGTTATCTAGTTTTACTAGTTGATTATTTATATGTGATTTATATATCATGCCTGCTAGTATATATATAGCCTTGTTTATAATTAGCTTTGTAGTTCGTATTGGATATACTTATATATAGTTCTTGTTCATAGTTAATTTTGTAGTTCATATTGGATTGGTTCTCTCGTGTATCTTGATTGGGTCATATCGTGTCGTCACCTGTACTTCGACTGAGTCATATCGTATCGTAGGATGAGTAAGTCATAGCGGAACTGCTGAACATTGAATTCTTGAAGCTAACCTGCGAGTCCACACTAGGGAAAAGGGTTAGTAGTTATCTGTCCACACCCGCGAGTCCACATTAGGGGCGAGGGTAATTCTTGAAGCTAACATGCGAGTCCACACTAGGGACGAGGGTTAGTAGTTATCTGTCTGCACCTGCGAGTCCACACTAGGGCGAGGGTGATTTCTTGAAGCTAACCTGCGAGTCCACACTAGGGCCGAAGGTTAGTAGTTGTTCAAACCTGCGAGTACACACTAGGGGTGAGGGTTTGATTATTCTATTGATTATCCATTGACATCGTGACATCGTGTTCTCTTGTTCTCCTCCAGCAGTTCGTTTATGCATAGTGGTTCTTCCAGTCGTGTATAGTCGTGTTGATTGGTCTTTTTCCCTTTTCTGTATTTTTTTTATTGCATGATAAACTGCTAGATAGGCATATTTTTATGTATCTTGCTATGTCCCCTGAGGACCTGATGATCTCTTCAGGTTTAGTGATTGTATAGAGTAGCTAGTAGTTCTGGATGGCGGAGGATTTGTGATTCTTGTTGGTTTTGGATGTGATGACACACTTGTGGGATTCAGGTATTCGTTATTACGTTTATTATCCGCTCGTGCTTTCATACCTTATCATGAGATATCATGTTTCTTGATTCAGTTTTCAGACTCTTGTTATTTTTTTTAGAGTCTTATCGGACATATATGCTAGTGGGATATAGACTACGACCTACAGTATTCGTTCATGTTTTATATTCTTATTGTGGATTGAAATATAGATTGCATTGCCATGATTTGGCAGTATACCATATCCTTGACAACATTTACATATTCGAGTCAGGCTGGAATTCGTTAGATACGTAGCTGGCTTGCTCCCAAGCTCGCATCCGAAAAGCGGCTACGGGTCGTGACAAGTTTTTTTGGTGGCCCATGCAGGTCAGAGCATATCGTATCGGTTACGTAACTGTACTGATACAAGCCTGCACATCTGACTAAACCCTTAGAAATCTCAATCCACTTTACCTTGAAAATTTTCCTAGAAATTTCTCTACGTCCTTGAAAACTCCATATTTGCTCTCGATCATACTTCCTTGCTTTTTCGTACCGTTGATTCTCGTCCCTTTCTATTTTGGGGTGACGAACGATCGTGCTGTCTAGAATCTATCAGAAATCCTTAAATTATAGTATAATATTGCTTAACTATTGAATATTGGTTGTTTATAGATATAAGGAAATATTGATGCCATACGCCCTAGATATCTGTTGGTAGAATCGTTAGCAACTAGTTAGAAGGATATAAGATTTTAGTGACCGTGTTTTGAGGAATAGTGTTACCAAAGGTGGGTAAAAGTCCTTAAGTATTCATAGTTATGAAATGACTAGAGAAGGTTATAAAATAATTTTTGAGAAATTAAATTTGAGGAGATTAAGGTAATAGTAGACTTTGATTTTTAGGGAATAGTTATGAATTAGAATTTTAAGGACGAAATTTTTCTAAGGTGGGTAGATTTGTAAGCCCACTTCCCAAATTTTTAATTTTTTTAATTTTATTTGTTTATGATTAATTTTATGGTCATTGTGAGTCTTGCCAAAGCTTGTAGGTAGGATATGACCATATTAAGGTCATATGATCTCTAGATAGCTTATATATGTATTATTTAGCTATTTTATATTTTTCTACAATTTTTGGATATTTTTAGGTATTTAATATTTAAGGTTTTATTTTTTTAAGGACTTTTAAGATTTACTGTAAGGTCATATGGGGGTATTTTTGGACCAAATATTTTTATTTGGGCTCTAAATGACTAAAAATATTTTCTAGAATATTTCAGAATTTTTCTAGATTTATTTAGAATTTTTGGAAATTTTTATATAATTAAAACCTATGAAAATTATATTTTATAGGCTTTAGGAATTTACTGTGAGGTCGCACGATAATTTTTTGTTTTAAAATGACTTATTTATATTCTAGACACTTAGAAATATTTTATAGAATTTTCTAGAATTTTTCTGCAATTTATTTTAATTTATTTGGACTTAAAATGATTTTTAAATAATTTTCTGAATTAAATAAATAAATACCCAAAAATCCACCCGGGGGGGCCCACCTATCGGCGCCAACTGCTGCAGTGACCGCCTCTCTCTCTCCCCCCTATATATTATTATATTCGCCCACCCTAATTAAATTCCAGCAGCCTTTTGTAGGAGAACTCATCTAGGATTTCTGACTTTCCGAAGCGATTCCCGCCAATTTCGACGTGCTTTTTGCGCACCATTTTTTTGTTGGATTCATATCGAGGTAAGCTTTCTGATTATGTAATTTATTTTCGTAGATATTATTCCTAAATTTCTGGAAAATTTGTAGAGTGTCGGTTGTCCGAAACATGACACGTTTCGGTGTTTTCGAGATTCCAGGAGGACCGGAAATCAAAATGATGAACCGTTTGAAGTTTCGGAAAGCTAACATAGAGCTCTATGATATTTTTATAGAAATTAATTCGTTCATCTAGTATTTTAGTTTTCTGTTGGACTCAGAATTGATCGGTTGATCCTGTTTTGGTCACGATTAGCCATAACGGCGATATCTTTTGACCAAAGCGTGATTTTGCTACACAGTTGATTCCAGCGCACTCGTGAAACTGAAATCTACCAAGGTACACTTTCAAAATCTAGAGTTCACAGCGTTTGACTAGATAGTCAATGGTACGTCTCGATTTGCGTGCCATGGTTTCCAAAATTGGGAAACACGACTTTTGATGGCCAAACTTGCATGTTTAGATTATATTCAGATTATTATTAGGTTTTTAAGTAAATTATTCCAGAATTAATTATTAATAAATTAGTAACCCAACTAGCCACTATTCCATGAATTTAGAACTAGAACATTAGAATTGATTTATAGTTTTTGTGCATGGTTCATGGTACGATATGTGTTATAGGTTAACAGCTCCTAGATCGGCATCCCCTCATCCTCGACTTGTGACTATGGTTTGTGCAAGGACCACAGGGAAGATACCTTGCCTTCCTCTACAGTTTATTTACATGCATATTCTTATTGTTATCTAGTTTTACTAGTTGATTATTTATATGTGATTTGTATATCATGCCTGCTAGTATATACATAGCCTTGTTTATAATTAGCTTTGTAGTTCATATTGGATATACGTATATATAGTTCTTGTTCATAGTTAATTTTGTAGTTCATATTGGATTGGCTCTCTCGTGTATCATGATTGGGTCATATCGTGTCGTCACCTGTACTTCGACTGAGTCGTATCGTGTCATAGGATGAGTAAGTCATAGCGGAACTGCCGAACCTTGAATTCTTGAAGCCAACCTGCGAGTCCACACTAGGGGCGAGGGTTAGTAATTATTTGTCCACACCTGCGAGTCCATATTAGGGGCGAGGGTGATTCTTGAAGCTAACCTGCGAGTCCACACTAGGGGCGAGGGTTCGTAGTTATATGTCCGCACATGCGAGTCCATACTAGGGGCGAGGGTAATTTCTTGAAGCTAACCTGCGAGTCCACACTAGGGGCGAGGGTTAGTAGTTGTTCAAACCTGCGAGTCCACACTAGGGCGAGGGTTTGAGTATTCTATTGATTATCCGTTGACATCGTGATATCTTGTTCTCTTGTTCTCCTCCAGCAGTTCGTTTATGCGTAGTGGTTCATCCAGTCGTGTATAGTCGTGTTTTCGTGTTGATTGGTCTTTTTCCATTTATTTCCTGTATTTTCTTTATTGCATGATAAACTGCTAGATAGGCATGCTTTTATGTATCTTGTTATGTCTCCTGAGGACCTGATGATCTCTTCAGGTTTAGTGATTGCATGGAGTAGCTAGTAGTTCTGGATGGTGGAGGATTTGTGATTCTTGTGGGTTTCGGATACGATGGTACGCTTGCGGGATTTTGGGATTCGTTATTACGTTTATTATCTGCTCGTGCTTTCATACCATATCATGAGATATCATGTTTCTTGATTCAGTTTTCAAACTCTTGTTATTTTTTTAGAGTCTTGTCGGACATATTTACTAGTGGGCTGCAGACCACGACCTATAGTGTTCATTCATGTTTTATATTCTTATTGTGGATTGAGATATAGATTGTATTGCCATAATTTGGCAGTATATCATAGCCTTGACAGCGTTTACGTATTCGACTTGGGCTGGAGTCCGTTCGATACGTAGCTGGCTTGCTCACGATCTCGTGTCCGAAAAGCGGGTACAGATTGTGACAATAAGCCAGTACAGTTTATAGGTTCCACCAAGGCATTCTGTTTGCTGTAGTACGTCTCATCTTTGGGTATAAGATGCATCTTCTATCAGCAATGACTTGCTGCTTGAACACAGGATTGCGTTCTTTTGTGCATACCATGCTTCATGATAAGACGACGAGGCAAGATTTTTCTCGCACTGAGATGCCTTACACGTATTTATTCGGATGGTTATTGCTTCACCATCCATGTTTGATGAATCCCGATATGGGAACTGTCAGTGGAGATTTCATCCAACGTTACTCCAGCGCTCGTTGGAATTACAGTGCTCTTTCGGAATGCAGGTTTGTATTGAATCATGGATCTGTATGGAGATTTCAGTGTGTCCCGCCTCCTCACGGATATGAGACTATCCCTCCACAGTTGATGGATCTGGATGCAGAATCACTCTGCCTAAGTCCATCCATCTTTTCACGGATATGAGACTATCCCTCCACAGTTGATGGATATGGCGACAGATGATCCGTACATCTCACTTAGTCTACCGGTTTGAAGAAGATTGATATTTAAAGCCATATTTGCCAAGTCAATTTGCACGGCAGTTTGGCTATGATCAACTACATGTGGGTAATGCCACTACTTGTTTACAGGCCAAAGGATTTCTGATTGATGGGGCTAGGGCTTGGAGATATTACAACGCCAGGGGCATGAAAGCTGTATTTTCCATCCCCTTTAATCTTCAGCAAGGCCCGCGTATGTTATATACATACGCAAATTTCTATACTTCGACAAACACTTTTACTGAAAGCTTCTATCTTTCTCATAGCTTTGCAAGTGACAAGAGATCTAAATTAGGAGAACACATTGCACAATCATTTCAAGATGTAGAGGATAAAGATCCCGCAGATCAACTACTAGAAGCTTCTATTTTCAAGAACTATCTGGATAAGGTATATGATCCTTTGGCTGTATCTTTAAAGGTACGGAAAGAGAAATCCCCTGCCAAAGAGTTAAAAAAAACAAAGGAGACAATGGCCCTCCTTCATCTTGATGATAGACCTGCTTCGCCTAGAGCTCAGGAAAAGAAGCAAAGAACTTCATTGGTCATAAATGAGCCAACGACTACGAGAATAACTCGTTCTCAGTCTAAACAGATGCTCTTTAGTACCTCTCCCGGAGAGAATGAGGCCACTCCTTCTTCTATTCAAAAACAAGGAGGCGTTACTCAAGAAGGAACGTATACTGCCTCGATCAATCTGGATGATGATCGCACTGGAGCTGCTAAGGAACTGGTTGCACCACCACACAGAGAAGTCAGGAGAAAATTGTTAGTGAATCGAGAAGTTCTTCGAAGAACTGATACATTTTCTGTCCCCCACCGACAGAATCTACCAGCCATCTGGAACAAGATTTACCACCTCAGGAAGGTAATATCAGGATTTTGATATACATCGATATATATTTTTCTCTCAAAGATGTACATTTAATTGATTCCTTTATTTACAGTGGCTACTTCAGCAGATATCCAGCCTTCTGCTATGACTGTAGAGGCCCCAAGATCGGATATTTTGATGGTAAGTATTCCCGTTAATGTACTTACAGCAGCGGGAATAACGGTTCCTTCACCAACTCCCATTACTCCAGTAACCGTCTCTCTAGAGAAATATTTGCCTCCTCAAGAAGGAATGATAAATTCTCTAGAGGCTCAAGATCCTACTCACTTTAAAGAGGATCAAGAGATGATAGACGCATTAGCACATTGCGACTACGATGACGAATCATTTGGTGATGACTGGAATAGTGCCGCTAAGGAGGGACAAATTTTAGTGGATATTCTATCACCTCAAGAATTACCAGCTAATGAAGGCCAGTCAACTGCTGAGGGTGAGAAAAACCTGGTTATCGATGAAGGGCATGTTAGTCCCAGAATCGATGAACCTAGAATTCTCGAAAAAGTAGGTATAACTCAACCCGAGGCTTCCAGAGTAGTAAACACTGAAGATTTAGTAGATCAAACTCCAATTACTCTGCCACCGCAAACTGGATCAGGGGTTGGAAGTAGTCAAGCTATGATGTCTACGGACACCATGTCGAGGCTTCAGATGGAACCACCCAAACCTCTTGAGACTCCACATGCAATGCCCGGCTCAGGTAGATTTCTAAAATGATTTATTTATTTTAGCTCCTTCAACATCGTACATCGCTCTAACAAATGGCATATGTAAATTACAGAAGGACCTACAGGGACCACCAGCTCAACGATGACTCCCTTGGATAAAGGAACCCCAGCAGGAGAGGGGAACTCTTCCTATATCAGCGCACAAGATGAAGCGCCTCCACCTGTTAAAGTTGTAAAGACTCCGACAGAAGTGGTAGCCACCCCAAGTGCTGTAGCGGCTAACAAGTTTGTGGTGGCTTCCTTCACCAAAGTCTTCTTCACATCTTTAGAGCCCTTAATTCATCGGGTAATGGAGAGAAAGGATGTTCCATTCAGCACAGTCAAAAATCCTGCCTCATTTTTAATTAGAGGCATCCGCAGCCAAGGAGATGAAGCTCAGGAATTTTCCTGGAATATATTTTGGACGAGCTGGAGGAGTCGATTAAGGCTTATAAATACCTTAAAAGAGGAGATGTTGAGCTGCTAGTGGATGCAAAATACGAAGCTATGGCTCGAGAGGCTGAAACTAATAAAAATAATCTTGAAGCTTTCTTACTGGCTTTCACGAGACAATTTTCTGAGCTGGATGTCCAGATTTCTGAGGTAGCTTCTACTGCTGAGCGTCATAAGGCTATAGTTGCGGATGAGGAAAAGAAAGCTTCTGATCTGGAGGCTGAAATCGCCCGGCTTCAGGAAGAGCTCAAAGCCATCAAGCAGGGTGTAGAAAAAGAAACTCAGCTACATCAGGCTGCTGTCAACCAGTTAGACATTTTGAAGCGTCAAAAGGATGACTTTGACCTGCTACAAAACGAAGAACTAACCCGTCAAACAGCCGCTCTGCACCTATTTGACCCAGAGTCAGGAAGGGTTGAAGCCAGGCAACAGGTGCTGGATTCTTGTACCGAGAGAGCTAAAGCCTTGAAGAACCGGATCATGGATCTTATCACTTACTCTTCAGAATAAATGACAAAAATTGTTATCTTTTTTTTTATGATATATCTTTTTTTAGCATATTTATCAAAAGAAAATAAAATAAGAAGTTTTTTCTGTGGTTCCATTACTTGTTGCATACCTTGTTATAGATATAAGTAATAGAATAGAAAATATATCAGAGATACCGGACGTGATATATTTCTTGATTAGAAAATAATGATATTTATTACATCTGCTCAGAGGTAGTGTGGACGTGGCAGAATATAATGATAGAAATATTGTTATTTCAATAGACAACTTTGTCAGAGGTGACAGGGACATGACAAGTTGCTAACGTAGATAATGGAATTCAGAGGTGCGGAGGACGTAAATTCTTTTTTTGGTTTTTTTAGATTTGAGGATTTATCATCTATGGCTTTATTTACGAGAAAGTAAATAAAAGACAATAAATGCTAAGACTGATGAAATGAATGAATAGACAGTCAAACTTCTTAGGAGAAAGAAACTGAATGAATGAACAGTCACCTCATTTCTCGAGGAGGAGAAACTGAATGAATGAACAGTCACCTCGATTCTCGAGGAGGAGAATAAATGAACAATCAGATTCTTTTAGGAAGAAGAATTGAATGAATGAACAGTTGGACTTCTTTCGAGGAGGAAAAGTCGCATCGGTTCTCGAAGCCAATTATTAGTCATTCTATCTATAAATAGAATTGAACTTCTGTAGATGTTGTCAACTTTTTTTCTCTCAGTACAGAATGCCTTCCGAAGATATGCTCACTCCGAAGATTGAAGATAAGACTAACATACCTCCTGCTGAGCCTCCGGTACCTCCTCAGAAAGAATGGAGGAAGGCTCGACTGTTCTTGCACCAGATGTCATGACCCGCACCCATTTTTTTCGGATACGAGACGTGTCCAAGCCAGCCTACGCCGCAGAGTCGGCGGTAGAATATTGTCAAGGCCAAGATGCTCAAAATCACAAGTAATGCTCATTCACAAAATTAATTTAATTTACAATGATCACAAGGTTGATATTTGCAGAAAAATATAAACTTGTACAATATGTGAATGACTACAACTCAACTATCTAGCTAGTCTCTAGACTTTTGTCTGCAAGTACACCCGTCACTCCCCAAGCTAAGTGAATCCACCGCTAATCCTGAAAAATATTGGTTTTCAGTCAGGAATGGAACGAGCACAATTCACTGAATGCAATTTCAATAAATAAAAATGACTATACAACAGAGGTTGGACATCAATTACATGTTTTTGAAAATAAACAAAAAAGATGGAAAATCAATAGCAAATAAATAGACAAAAATACTTTTCCAACCGTTAGAAGTACCTTTGATATGTGATCAGTCTGGGACACTACACCATGAGGTCTACGAGGTCTACTTGCACGAAAATAAACAATGTCTACGAGGTCTACTTGCAGAAATAAATAATGTCTACGAGGTCTACTTGCAGAAAATAAACAATGTCTACGAGGTCTACTTGCAGAAAATAAACAATATCTACGAGGTCTACTTACAGAAAATAAACAATGTCTACGAGGTCTACTTGCAAAAAATAAACAATGTCTACGAGGTCTACTTGCAGAAAATAAACAATGTCTATAAGGTCTACTTGCAGAAAATAAACAATGTCTACGAGGTCTACTGCATGAAAATAAACACTGTCTACGGTCGGATCACACATCCTTGGTACTTCTCATTCCCGACTCAATAATTTATAATAGAATATAAAAATCACATAACCAATGGTCAATCAATGAAATATAGTGAAGATCAATATCGAAATGCAAACAATAAAATGTACTCGCCTGTGGTCCTTTGCTGGTGAAACCGACAATCCAAACCAATCAGTGTGCCACAATAGTCAAAACTCGTACAACAGTCTCCAGATGCTAAAATAGACATTACCATTGTTCTTAGAATAGTCAAAATATCTAGGATTGCCTGTCCTTAAGTCCAATTCTGGACACAGGGGCAAAACAGTAATTTCGGGTAAAAAGGTATCCGCCGTTGCACCCGCTTTGCACCAAAAAGCGTGCCAGAGTCAATGGTCTCTAAAGTCATCAAATTATATGTCTAAGGATTTATTTTGATGATACAAACTCAACGGTATGTCCAGTTTTAGATTCTGGTGGGCTATGCACAAAATAGTCCGTTGAATCGGACCGTAGGGCCCGCAAAACGGCGATCCAATCAACTATTTCATAATCGGACCAAACTTGGCAAACAGGACCAAAAAAATGATACGCTCCTGCTGGCAGAAGTTTCGTCTCGATCTGATGAGAGTGCACAAAGTAATTGAGAAATTTGCACATAGGTCGATACGGTAAATTTTGACGGATACGCATCAAATTCGTCGCGCATACGCGACTAATTTGAATTCCGTCAAAGCCCACACGTCCACGAAGCCGTTATGCACCTTTCGATGCTTTCGGTTCGCGAGCACATCGCCCGGATTGGCGGGACGCACGTCGTATCGAGGAAATTTCTAGTTTTTAAAATATATTTTCGGTCAACTTCGGGATTCGATTTCTCGACACGTAGTCGATGATTTCCAAATCCATAAAAAGGGTCATGAAGTCTTATATCTTTAATTGTGTTTAAATAGAATTTCTAATATGGCATTAGATCGATCAGAATCGATCTTCAAACATGGATGGTTGGACTGCACTAATGTTCTATTTTTACAGGTTTTCGACCAACTTCGGGTCGATCACATGGACTGGTCGTGCATCCTATACAAAATCTAATTGCTGGGGTTTCGAGGCGGTCATGTTGGCTTTCCAAACCAATTTACGGGTCGACAATCGGTTAAATATAGGAGGAGAAATACGGGGTCAAAGTTTACCTCCGCGCTGCTGTCATCGCTGAAGCACGCCCGCGCCTGTGCGTGCTGTGGCGGCTTGGCCGGCCGACTCCGGCGCTCGCGCGGCCGTGAAGGAGCTGCCCAGGGTGGCTGGGGGTCGTGTAGATGTTGAGGGGTTAGGGTTTTGTCTTGTCGATGGATACTCCTCACCCCCCCTCACGCGGATTGATATATATGTAACTGTGTATACGTGACCCTCGGGTTGGGCTCTGCTAGCAGAGTATGTAGGGTCGGGTTCCCTCGGGTTGGGCCTGGGAGGGTTTTAGCTGATGTTCCCTATTCTTCCTTTATATATATATATATATATATATATATATATATATATATATATATATATATATATATATATATATATATATATGTATATACACTCATATATTAACTTATATAATAAATCTCCATTAAATCTAAATAAATATTTTTAATAGAAATGCAAATCTCGATATTATTTATTCTTAGAATAGGCACTACAACAAAAAACCCTTTTAATGACGGCTAAAAAGCGTCATTAATGACGTACCATGACGCTTTTTTTTTCCACAGCAACCGTCATGAAAACGGGTGTTATAAATGTTTTTTTAAAAGCGTCATAAAATAACCGTCATGAATATGTTGAGTTTCTGCTACACTTATTTTCAGCATAGTTTGAAAGCGTTATGAATAGATAATCTGTATAGACTCAATTCAGCACATTTATAACGCTCAATTCTGCACATTTATATATTACTTTCCAAAAAATTATAGATCAATGCTCAATGTTGCTCAATTCAATTTCAAAACATTAATTTTGAACCATATTAACAAGAAAACATATAAATGTTATAGAGTACCATTTAATCCATTTACAAATATATACATAACATATATCACCATCTTCATTACATTTTTTCAAAATAAGACATCCAAATACATATATTTACAACTACTACTAGTAAGAGACCCTCAAAACTATTAGTACATTGGCTTCAACTTTGAGCACATCAAAACTGTCGGCATCACAAAAGCTCACATATTCCCAGACACCGGGCCTTGGGCGAATAGCAAGCGCAACCCATGGAGGAAGTATAATAGCTTCCTGCACGAATTATTTATAAGCAGGCAATTCAGACAAAACATAAAGATGACGTACAATATAAGAGATTCATGATATACATTAAGATGACAATAGCATTACCAATGATATACAATATAAGAGATTCGCGATATACATAAGATGACAATAGTCACAATAGCATTACCTGCGCAGATCTCAGGACATCCTCGAAAGCCCCATCCTTCAGCTTTTGCCTCTCGGCTTCGGATATAGTAGCTTCATACTCGGCAAATATCTGATGGGGTTGCAGCATTCCCTTTCCTTGCTTAACAAGCCTGTAATGTAAAAAATGATGTTCAATAATTGGATACTAAGTTCTATAATAAACTTAGCACGTAAGATCCTGAGCAACAATATGTAAGTCATTAAGCTTATGGAGTTTGAAGGGAATTAAAATGATGCCAAGGATATTGCTTCCTCAACAAAAGTTAAATATATCAAGCTCAGCATAACGGCAGCAGCTTGAAAATGCATGATTGATATCCTATTCCTTTTGAATTTTTTAGGATAGGAAACCATTTCTCTTCAAAGAAATTGACCATCAAAACTTGCAATGAACTCAAGCTTCTTAGAACAATAATTAATAGACCACAGAAAAGGTTAACTAAAATAGACTGAGAATGCATCATAAGATGGTCAACTTTCACTAAGAGCACAAGGAAATTTGAATTTGCAACAAAACTTATCATCCTAATTTAAATCATGAGTAGAAAATAAAAGCTATCAAATTACTGATTGGTAGTTACTACGAGTAGAAACCAAAGAAAACCAGAAACAATGAACCATGAGGTTTTCTTACTTACAGCAGTACAGACATATCTAAATCCTAACATCCATTCAAGGACTTTTCCTGGGGATACTACAAACATATCCAACAGTACAGATTGGTAGTTACTCTGCACCGCTTTGCAGTAGGCGGTCGAGCAGGCGGCCAACGGAGGTTTGGCAGCGTAGGCGGAGGTAATGCGGTGGAGGCGGGCACGTAGGTAGAGCAATACCCAAAAATATGTTTTGGCCAAAAGGTTTTGCAAGCATTTTTGGCCTATGATTCAATTTTATAAAACTAAAACTTAATAAATCTTCGTTCTACAACTTAATTACGCATGAAACACCCTTAAAATATGTCATATTATACACCCTATTATTTACTTTTACAAAAATAAAACTTCATAAATCTTCGTTCTACAATTTAGTTATGCATGAAACATCCTAAAATATGTCATATTATACAAAAAGCAGTAGTAAAATAGTAAAAAATGTTAAAAATGTATCAACCGACTAAACGGTAGGCGGACTCTCTCCGTCGTGCACCCACCTACCGCCATTTAGAACCTTGGTTGTGCATCAACAACATACAAGGTCTATAACTACGTTGCAGGGACATGAAACCGGATAGGCCAGTTGGTTTGTCATTGTAAGTTTTGGAGTGTTTGTGTTGTGTATGATACATGTCCGACACAGACACTGCACAGATAAATTGCATGCTTCCTAGATTATAAAACTCATAAGCGATCTACCAATCTTACAAACTATACTGA
This sequence comes from Iris pallida, assembly GCA_029216955.1. Taxonomy (NCBI): domain Eukaryota; kingdom Viridiplantae; phylum Streptophyta; class Magnoliopsida; order Asparagales; family Iridaceae; genus Iris; species Iris pallida. Next base: position 11,193,783 of record JANAVB010030220.1, read on the forward strand.
AAGTAAAGAAAAAACAATTCTGAGTCAAAGTTTAATTCGATTCAACACCTTGAAAAGAGGGCGACTAATTCATTCTTATGGGAAGACAAGTTGTCTCCCAAACGCTCACGGATGCTGTGGAGTCAAGCCAAACTGCGATCCGCCATAGCTTGATCTCTCCCAAACTGCAAACAACAATCAATTAGAGTCTCGGAAAGAAACTAGACATTGATACAAGTAATCAAATTTAAATCAGACCAAGGAAAATATTAAAAAAATTATAACAATCAAAGGTTCTTACCGAGACTAACTGAACTTGTCAGTAGTTTCTTTTAACTGCAATGGAATTAAACCAAAAAAATAATCAAACTAATGAACAAAAAAAATTAACAATTTACAAAGTATAATGAGCCATCATCTAAAATTATACCAGAGGAAGATTAAAAAAAAAAAGATTAGTTAACAATACATGAAGGATGACTTATATAAAGACAAAATGGAAACAAATTTGTATACTTTTCTTATATAAATCCTGTCATTAATGCCATCAGCAGACCCAAATCGAATATTCTAACCGGTCCAATGAACTCCCCTCGCGTGTACGAAATTAGAAGGAAAAAAACACAATTTTTGGAGGAGAGAGAAAAAAAAGACGCTTGACGGAGAAAGGAAAGAATATAAGAAAATAAAAATTGACATGTTCCTTGGAGACGAAGAATATCAAAAAAAAATAAAAAAAAATCTTCTTCCAGAAATAGCTAATAAATATTCTTTGCTCATTAAAAAAAATAAAAATGGTGAACTCTGCCCATCTATATCGCGCTTTCCCATACTACTTTCGAGGGAAAAAAGAAGATTTTTTTTTCCACATCAATTTTTTTTCCTTTTCTTTCTTTGATCGTTGCAAATTTGGCCTACTTATTAGTTAACAAAAATCAAAACAAAATAGCCTAAAGAGAAATAAAAAATGTAAGTGGTGCTGATCACAGGGCTTACTTACAGGAATGATGTGTATGTATATGCCAAAATCCCATTTTGGTCCATTTTTTGTGATGAATATTACAATCAAGAAGAAAAGAGAAAAAAAAAAAGTGAGCTTTTTCTAACCATCTCCGTGGCGGCGGGCGTAGGCGGCCACGGAGCCGAAGACGCCGCACCCGCCGCCGATCTCCAGCATGTGCGCGCGGTGTTCACCAGCCGGACCTCCATCACCGGCTTCAGGTCCTCCGACGACCCCTCCGATATGGTCGAGATCGCACCTCGGCTAAGATCCATCGATCAGAAACCCTAACCTAACTCTTGAGGAAATTGGGGGAGAAGAGGTTTGGAGAGATGCTGCTACTTAGAAAATGGATGAGAAATGAATTTTCTTTCTCCCACTTAGCTTTTATACAGTGAAAAAAAATTACAAGTTTGCCACCGCTCTAAAGTATTAATGACGTTTTGTTTTATAAACGTTATAAAAAGTCCAAAATTAGTCCAAACCGTCATAGAAAAAAGGTAATTTTTAACTTGATAACGCTTATGTATCAGCCGTCATTAAAACTCCCTGTCGAGCGTCATTAAAAGGGTTTTTTGTTGTAGTGAGGGCCTATAAATATGAATATATATACATAACATTTATTTAAAAATAATATAACCAATAATAATAAAATAATATTATATGCGAATATCCTCAATAATAATAATAATAATAATAATAATAATAATAATAATAATAATAATAATAATAATAATAAAATTCAATAAATCAATAATGGAATATATATACCATTTTGTGCAGTCTAAAAATCCTAAATTATAGAAGGACCTATTTATACAAATATCACCGAATATCAAACTAATAATAATATTTATAATATTTAATTACAAATACTTAGAAAATATTCATTAAATCTTTAAAACGGAATGCAACACACGCATACCAAATTCCATCAACACGAATGTCATTGGACGTACCGTACGACTACATGGACTTAGGCTCAGTTCGGGTCCAGTCCGGCTAAAATGGTATAATCGGTTTCCCTAAACTTAATAATATAATTAATAAATAAATAAATTTCGGTAAGGGTTATGTCGCAATTTGGCATGATTTTCCTAGTTGGGACATCGCTATGGCTCGGCCTTCCGTACCAGGGCTGATACACTAGCCAAAGCACGCCATGGCACTATCCGCGCCACGATTTCTAGTCACCATGCACTCCAAACTCCGCCCTGGCTGAAGTCATCTACCGTAATAATTAACTAAGTAATTATTTATAAAAATTCTAAAAAAACACCATTTAATTCAAATAAATGAATAAAAATATATTATCAAAATTCCAGGAAGAGGGGTTACAAATCTACCTACCTAAAAAATAATTTCATCCTCGAAATTCTAATTCTTAACTATTCATTAAATTCAAAAAGAGATCTACTATTACTTTAATATCCTTAAATTCTATTCCTCAAAAAAAATAGTTTATATCCTTCTCATTGGCCATTTTGGCAACTACAAAAATCTCGAGGACTTCTACCCACCTTTGGTCACACTACTCCCTCAAAGCTATGTCACTAAAACTTTATAATAATCCAACTAATTTCTAAGAATTGCTACCAATATGTATATCTACTGTGTGGGGCATCTGTAATCCTCTCCTATCTATCAAGCAACCCCAAAATTTAACCAACAACAAATTTACACAAGTAGCTAAGAAATATTGATAAATTCTAATAAGCATGACCATTCGTCGCTCAGCAATAGGAAGGACAGGATGATAAGGAAGAATGATCGGGGGCAATATGAAGTTCCCCGAGCGGTAGAGAGTATCCAATGATGCAGACAGAAGGAAGGTTTATAAACTATTGAATTATTTGCTAGATTGGGCTACTCTAGTCTAGTCACTTGCTAAATCAAGAACCCTTCGTTTCCTAGAGGGGCTTGCAATCCGTGCAATACAGAAGTTCCGTTCCTGAAATTCTAAACAGGTTCCATAACAGGACAGAATTTGAGAAATCAAGATTGTGATCCTTTCCGTGGTTATTTAAACATACTAGCAAGGGATATAAATGTAATACAAAATCGTATCGTGACTTCCAGGTGGATAGAATAAGGGTTACGGGTGACTTCATATTCTAAGAGGGGGTAACTACATAATAGGTATAGGGACTTATTTCAAAAAGTTCTGTTTTATAGTCCAAGTATGGTGGTATGCATGGATGGATATTTATTGGGTCTTAATGGGTTCTCCGATTGGACTCCAATCGTTAGTTGGATAAAGCTTGGATTTCCATCTATATGGACTGGACAAGATCCCAATGATGAAATTATTTCTACTAGGTCAGGGTACCCTAGAATAGGTTTCCACCCAAGTGGTTGAGCTAGTTGCCAGTCAGATCCTTAAAGCCAAAAATGTGTCATTCATGACTTTTGTGTTTAAGTAGTACGAGAAGACACAATTGAATGGCACGCTGGTAACATGTGCGTAGTGGGCTTCGAGTAGATCACCACCATATATTGGTGTTTGCCATGAAATATAAAAGAACAGAACAATTATCGGAGGACCGGACTTTTACTTCACGTTACAAACTCGCTTGTACAAAGAAAGCCTAGGGACAAAAACCTAGGTACAGCAGTCTAAGTACAATTGTTTATTTTAGATTCTGGGGGGTGACGATAGAGGCTCGGGAAGGCGACGGCAGCCCTGCCTTACTCCTTGGACGATCGATATGCCGCCTTAGCCCCTTGTGAAAAGATGGTTGGCATTGACGAAGAAATGCTCTTCTTGCTCCTCTGTTGCTCCTCTGGCTTCTCTCTCTCTCTCTCTCTGTGTATTCTCTCTCTGACTATGGGGGAAAGTCTCTCTGTATTTATATATTTTTCTCTCTGATGTTGTATATTCTCTTCCTTGTAAGGGAATGGCACCCTGCTATTTATAATAGTGGGGTATGATCATTAGGGTTGCCAATGATTAGCTCTTGGAGATGACGACGGCTTGGGGATTGGTCAATCCAGGCTATTCGTTTTGCTTATGATGAATCTGGGCCATTAGGTGTAGATTACACTAAATCTTATGAGCAATTAATGCTGAGTGGTAAATCTTCCTTATAATAATCTTCTGATATCTGTGAATAAATCAAATCTATTCTTCCGCCACGTGTCCCCGATTATTGGGATTTGACCCAATCTTTAATGGCAGCCAATTTGAGGAATTAATTGGTTTAGGACACGTGTCCTAGAAGCTGCTGGGGGGATTTGGACCGCATGACTAGTGAGCCGTATATGAATGTGAGCCGCATATGGTTAGGCCCATGTGTCAGGGCTGCGTGGGCAGTGGCCCTCACTTGAGCCCTCGAACCACAGGAGAGTAATTCTTGTGGGCCGCATAAGTATATATCCGCCTGAGCCGCATGGACATGACCCTCTCGAACCGCATAAGAAGTCCTCGCTCGAGCCGCATCAGGCTTTCATGGCCTGAGCCGCATAGGATAGGTTCACTCTGAGCCGTATGGGAAGTCCTTTGCTCGAGCCGCATGAGGTCTTCATGGCCTGAGCCGCATAGAACAGATCGCTCTGAGCCGCATGGGATTTATTGAACCGCATGAGCAGTGAACCGCATACGAATGCCCACGTGGCAAGGCCACGTGGCATTTTTATGGCTCTCGGGGGATTTGTGTCAGAGATCTCTTTTCTCTTCCCTAGAGATTCATCATTAGGACAGAGCCATAATTACCTGCTTTGGTGTCAGGGCTGTCAACTTTTCAGAGGGGTCAGCCGTCAAAGCAATTAATGCAGCATGGGTGGAGGGGAGCACTATCAGGCCACGTGTCTTCTGAGCCGCATAGAATGCTTTGGGCCGCACAGCTCCTTGTGCCGCATGATTCCCTGAGCCGTATGAGTTTTCTGAGCCGTATAGGGTTCTTTGGCCGCATGAGTCATTTTCTTTAGTATTTTCCATGCTTCTACAGGACCCCCTTCAAAGTTTTCAATTTGTAAAATTGAAATACTTTGAATAAGAAGCATGGTTGTGTTCTTCTAGCCGCATATGGAATCCTGACCGCATGGATATCTTGGTCGCAGGGATTATACAGCCGCATAGGTGGCTCAGCCGTAGGAGACTATTCAGCCGCATAGCTTCTTGCCACGTCATTACTTGCCACATAAGGCAATCTTTAATACTTAAATGTTGTTGATTTTTTAAAGGCCGCTTTTTGGTGCGGGATCCGAGGAGCTTGGCCTTCATTTTCGACGGCTTATTTTGATAACCGAAGAGTCAGTTTACGTGTGTGCACGGAGATCGAAATGCTCCATCTTTGTTTATAAATACGGGTGACTTTAGCCGAAGGGACTTCTTTACCTTCTCTTTCGTTCACTCTTTTTTTGTCTTCTCTTTCTGATCTTCCTTGTCGAAGCAATGGCTCCTAAGTCTTCCAAAGTTATTTCTGCCGCCGCGAAGGGCATGAGGGTGACGTCCTCGGCAGCCGTCGAGCGTGAAGCGCCCGAAATACCCTCTGACGTTCGTCCAGCCTTTAAGGGTAAGGGTTGCACTTGGATCTTGAGTACCCATGGCTCTGTTGCATATTTATGCACAAGTCTCCTCCCAAGTTGATGGCAGAGCCGCATATGCTGTATGGGCCGCATGACTTTTCTATGCCCGAACCGCATAGACAATACCCCATATTTGAACCGTAGAAGAAGTATTTAAACACATAAAGTCTCCTCTGAACGGAGCCGCATATGTTTTCAGCAGGATGAACCGCATAGCATTTTGCGCCGCATGAGTTCTTCTGTTAGAACTGTGTATATTCGTCCGACCCGCATAAGCTATCGAACTAGAGTCATATGGAACTCCCATCTGATTTGGGCCGTATGAGACTGTATTGACTCGAACCGTATAGGCTTCCTCGACCCTGTATTTCTTGAGACCCAACTGGACTGGAGCCGCATAAGACATTGTTGACCTGAGCCACATAGGCTTGCGAGAACTTCTTCATTCAGTAATTTTTTGTATTAGCCATTTTTTAATCCTGTTTCTTCTTTCTCTCTCTCTTTTTTTCTTTTCAGTGAACCTCCCAACCAACCCAGCAGGAGAGCTCCTTGTGGGTTCAGCTCAGTATGCCGCAAATGTGCAGCTTGACGAGTTAATTCGTCATATAGAAGATCAGCTTTCCGCCAATGAGCCTAAGGAGAGAGTGGCTGCTATTAATAAACAACCTTTTCGCTTTCTTTGTTCAATGATGAATTCAGAGAAGTTGGATGGAGAATTTCTGAAATCGACTTTTCTCTTTGGGGACGCCTTTTCCATAAAGAACTCCAGATTGCTGGATGTCTCGGAGCACTGGGATTTTTCTGTAGACGGGGTAGAGATTCATATCCCTGAGATGGAGCGGCATTATCCTCTCTCATGGTTTAACATGGTACCGTTGGGTAGGACTATGGTGGGTTTCCTGACTCCCACCCAATAGGGAATGTTTGTGAGCAAAATTTACTACAACAGACGCACGGGTTTAGTATGTGCGGGCAAGGAATCCGTGAGTCGGACTGTGACGGGACTGCTCCCGGGCACTTTTGTAAACACAACTGGCCCTAATTTTACCTTCACCCTAGCTGATACCTTTCTGAATCAGCTCGCTCACAAGGGGTCTTATCCCATAGGCAGGTTGTCGCTGCTGAATTGGATCAACCCCATTCCCACGTGGACTAATCTTATCTCATGGATTTTGAGAAAGTATGGGGACTTTCTTCAGGAAATTGATCTCTACTACGCCGTCAGGGGTACCTGCTACGGGTTGCCTATTAATAAGCCCTTGTTTATGGCTCTATTGGAACTATATAATCGGCGTACAGGGACTTTCTTTGCCCCCGGAGGAGAACTGGGGCTTTCTCTTCACGAGATGAACACTGTGTCCAGATTGCCGTGGGGAGGTGAAGCTTTTGAGGTATATACACCGACAAACGAGGAACTCGAAGAGCTGGATCGACGGTTTCCTGGTTTCGTTGCTGTGTACCAAGAACTATTGTGTCATCATAGCGCCTGCCATCAGATGGCTATCAAGAAAGTAAATAGTTCAGAAGGGAACGCCCCTCACACCAAGGCCTGGATTTCGTATCTTTTCAAGTTGCGTCCTTCCGGTCAAGTTTTGTCTCGAACTCCTCGAACCCTAGAGGAGGTGGAGGATATGAAATCGAAGGTCAAGAAGTCGAAGTCTACCCGTGACCGGTTTGGGAGTAGCACTGACTCCCTCAATTATTTCTACTATGGTACCCGGGAGATGTCTGATAAGGCGATCTTAGCTGGGTTCTTGATGGTGTGGCTACGCAACTGTGTAGTCTCGGGCGGCGCGGGTTCTATAGAAAGGATCAGCCGTCATTTCATTCTTCCTGCTGTAAAATTGGTCTTCAAGGTAAGACTGGCGCTCCTCCCGGCCATGGTGTGTAGCCTACACCACGGCCTTCGCACCTTTTCATCCAAAGTTATTGCTTGCGATGTGTCGATGGACTTTAAACGTATATAATTACCATACCACTACCTCATGGGCTGGTTATTGTTGCACTATCGGTCGTTGATGAGGCCGGGACCTGATGAAGACGTTTCTGTTGATGACGTCTTCCTTTTCCGATATCGTCATCAGCCTTGGGAACATGATACCATGCCGGCCTGTCGGTGGGTGTTGGCAAGAATTGATGGGCCCAAATTCTTTGTATCTCTCCCTGAGTTCACCTCCGGCGAAGTGAGGAGGGTATATGTTGACGGCGTCGACCCCCCCAACTTTTGTCTGAGAAGATGCTTCTTTGGTTACGCAACATCCGTCCCGCGTACTTGGTGTATCGTTACCGGAATAGAGTATACCTGGAGCCTTATCTGCCCAGTAAATTTTCTCGTCAATTCGGGTATAGTCAATTGTTCCTGGATCGCCCTAGCGCTTGCTTGAGCTTCGAGGGCAGTGTGCTCGATGGCGTCCGGGCTTGGCATTATTATAATGCGACCCATACTAGAGCCAGCTTCTCGCTTCCTGATGCCAAGGTGGAGGGCGATATCTCGTATATAGCGGCCCTTTATCATGTTGCAGCGAGCAAACCTCCTGTTGGTTTTGATATGAATACTAGCTTCATTACTGGCACCGGTTTGGCTGAGAAGCCAGAAGGGTCCAAGAAGAGGAAGAGGGGGGCGAACAGGGTTCCTGTGCTGGACTCAGAGTCCACTAGGGCGGATGAGGAAGACGACGAACAGGACACTGATGACTCGTCTCATTCTTTGGGCGAAGAGGTTGGGAATCACCCCTCTGTCGTGCCAGCTGAAAGGGTCGTAGGTCAATCGTCTACCTTGCCTGACGAAGTGGTGGAGGATCAACCACCTGCGGTACCTGGTCCTTCGCGTAAGCGAAGCAGGCGCGTGACTACCGCTGATGACAGAACCTATTCCATGAAGCATGCTGCGGTAAGACGTCGCAGGTTGCTTATTGATGATGTGGACGATGTTCCTGAGGTGATTTGGGCTTCAGTTGTTTCCTTTCTCCTTCTTCTATGTTATGGCTTAATTATTTGTTTCTTTTGCTCTTTATAGGCGTCGGATGAGCTCGCCCCTCAGGACCCGATTACCGAGGGTGATCCGGTCCTGTCTTATTTAATCAGTGGTGTGTGCACTGCTATCATCGCTGCAGGGGTGCTTCCGGTTGCGACCGAGGATTTCCACCGTGCTGGAACCTCATCCCAGGGGGATGGAGGCTTTACTGTGCCCGTCCCTGAAACATCCGAACCCCCACATGATGACTTTGTGGGTGGGGAAACTATGCCGGCTGTGAACGAGCCGTCGCCCCCGCGCTCTTCCCCTGGTAATACAAATCGAACCATAGCTCGTGAATAAGCCTATGTGTTCTTGTCATCTTTTCTTTCAGATTATGTCGAATAATGGTTGATTTGGATGTTCAGATCTCAACCCTTCATTGCCAGTGACTGATGTTGCTGGGTTGCATCCCACCGGAGAGAGCCTGAAGGAATCTCTCTGTGTCGAGGGACCTTTGTCTGGGTCGAGCTCGGGGTCTCAGGTAGCAGTGCCACTGGGACAAAAGATGATGCCCCCTACGTCCTCCTCTGCGAGTGTCGTTTCGGGGGTCAACCTTTCTTTCCTGCCGAGCATCCAGGCTCTTCGGGCGGCGGAAGAGGAGTTAGCTGCCATCCAAGCATCCTTCCGTACAGAATTTGCTTCCTTGGTGGCGGGTGCAGTAACTTCTGAAGCTGCTCCTCCGGTATCGTCTGCCACTCTCCCTCTGACGCCGTCTTCTACGGAGGTTTTGGATGACGTGTTACAGGATGTGGTTGCCAGCTTCCATCGTCATTTGAAGAGAGGGGTCGAGGCAGCAGTGGAAAGGGGGACTCCCTTCACTCTGGCCTGTCGATGTGCCGGAGGCCATATTACCATCCTTAAGACACTCCCTGGAAGAGGAGAATTGGCTGCACTTTTGGAGTCGAAGCTATCAGAAGCTGATCGTCTCGTGGTCCAGTTTCACTTGTTGCAACAGACTGATTTACATGCGGCCATAAATCAAGAGCGCAAATTTCTCATTACTGCGGTGGAGAAGGTGATGGCTGCCCGGGAATCGCTTAAACCGGCTATATTGAAGGATCGCCGGGATCTGACTCGATTGCACGACCAGTGGAGCCGTCGGACTGAAGATTGCTCAACTCGGGAAGCGGATGCTTCCCGTAGGGTAGCCGATACCCGGAAACATATCCTTGAACTCCAGAGAAAATTGGCTTTCCTGGAGTCAGAGCTTGAGACCGCTCGTTCTGAAAAAGAGACTGCTATCCGGGAGGCTGATAAGTACAGTAGGGCTTCTGCTAATCTAGAGCTTGCCTTTAAGAAGATGGAGGACAACTGGCAGGCATATACTCTTCTGAATGATGCAGAGCAGTTATCCCAAGAAGCCGAGCGTCGAGCTAAGCAGAGGCTTGATCGGGGGACTGCCTCGGTGAAGAACCGTCTTTTGGAGTTGTGTAACGCCGAACTATAGTCGGCCTTTTCTTCCTATTTTGTTTCTGTTTTCTTTCTTTCTGAAGGGGACATAATCCCGAAGTATGTAATGCTTTTTCTTCCTTCAAATAAATAGTACTTTCAATTCTACCCTTCATTTGTATTGCTTGCTGCGCCTGTGATATTGTGGAGACGTTTTCCCCTGCATAGGGGACATATTTGTGGACCTGTTACCCATGGTGTACCTTGGTTTTAGGTAGAGGTATCAAGTTTTGGTCAGGGTACCTAAAGCAGCCATAGTGACGTGGTCATGGGTGCTCTTGGTATTGAGAAAGGGAATGCCGTAGAGCAGCTGGGCTCCTGGGGCCTGATGAGGTGATAGATTTGTACCGAGAAATTTAGATGAGGATATTTGTGGGCCTATTATCCTTGGCGTACCCTGGTTTAGGATACGGATAATAGGATGAAGGGGAACCGACATACTTGCTCAGAGGTAACGAGGACATGGCAAGTGGGAAGGTTTTCTTAATGTAGAGTCTTCCTACTCAGAGGTAATAAGGACATGGCAGGAGTGAACTCGACAGAGGATATTGATGGTCAACAGAGAACATTTGTGGACCTATTACCCTTGGCGTACTCCGGTTGTGGGTACAGATAATAGGTCGAAAGGGGATCATCATACTTACTCAGAGGTAATAAGGACATGGTAAGTATGAAGGTTTCTTCGACGGAGCCTTCCCATTCAGAGGTAATGAGGACATGACAGGAGTAGGCTCAATGAAGGAGGGCACATAGAACAACTCAAAGGTAATAAGGACATGGAAGTTCTATGTAGGAGGTGATTTGTTTTTGGCAGAAGTGGAACGGCTCAGAGGTAATGAGGACATGGCCGTCTTGGAAGTTTGTGGACCCGTTACCTTTGTTGTGCACTGGGAGTGCAGGTGTTAGATCATGAGGGAGGATCTCTTGTAGGAAGAAAGTTCAGCGGTATAGTTATACATGACTTTCTTTCAAAAGAGTGACCAGGATGTAAGTTCATGGGTACCGATGGGTACATAACTCGATAATCCATGAATGTTGGAATCAAAGTGTAAGTTCAGAGGTACCAGCAGATACATGACTTGGAAATTTGGGAATGGTGAGTGTGAGTTCAACGGTACCAGCGGGTACGTGACTCAATAATCTAGAAATTTATGGAGCGAGTTCAGTGGTACCAGCGGGTACGTGACTCAAGAATCTGGAAAACTATGAGGGTGAGTTCAGTGGTATCAGCGGATACGTGACTCGAGAATCTGGAAAACTATGAGGGTGAGTTCAGTGGTATCAGCGAATACGTGACTCGAGAATCTGGAAAACTATGAGGGTGAGTTCAGTGGTATCAGCGGATATGTGACTCGAGAATCTAGAAAACTATGAGGGTGAGTTCAGTGGTATCAGCGGATACGTGACTCAAGAATCTGGAGAATGTTGTTTAAACATAATATTTCTTCAGGAACTTGCCGTTGACGGGCAACATGAGCAAGTCTCCGTTCTGCTTGGCGAGGCGGTAAGCACCGTTGGAGAACACGGCCTCGATGATAAATGGGCCTTCCCATTTTGGCTGAAACTTGTCGGCGGTCTTGTGAGTCATGACCATCGGCCTCCGGACTGCCAAGACGAGATCGTCTACCTGGAATGTTCTGATTTTCACCTTCTTGTTGAAGGCTCCCGAGATGCGTGCTTGGTACAGCTCGATCCTTTGCTGAGCTAGGAGGTGCTTTTCATCTAAGGCCTCTAACTCTTGCAATCGACGTCGGTAGTTGTCCTCCGTCGTCAATAGATAAGTGAGGGCGACGCGGAGTGAGGGTATTTGAGTCTTTAATGGGAGAACTGCCTCACTTCCGTATACTAGAGAGAATGGTGTATTCCCAGTGGCAGTCCGAATTGTGGTACGATAAGCCCATAAGCACTCGCCGAGCTTTTTGTTCCAGTCACGCTTGTTGGAGGAGACAAACTTCTTGAGAAGTTTGATTATTATTTTGTTGAACGCCTCTGCTAACCCGTTTGCTGCCGGGTTATACGGCATTGAAGCGACATTCTGAATACGGTGCTTATTGCAGAACCGATAGAATGCGTGGCTTGAAAACTGTGGACCATTATCATGGATGATCCTTCGTGGTAGTCCGAAGCGGTAGATGACGTGATGCTTGAGGAAGCTGATCACGTTCAAAGTTTTGACTTCTGCAAGCGGAACAGCTTCCGCCCATTTGGAGAAGTAATCAGTGATCGCAAGTATGAAGCGATGTCTTCGGGAGGAATGTAGGATGATTGGACCAATGATATCCATTTCCCATGCTTCGAATGGCCAGGACGCCACTGTCGGATATAGAATTTTGATGGTTGGTGGATGAAGTCTGCGTGGACTTGGCAAGCTTTGTATTTTCTAGCATAATCTATCGCATCTGCCACCATCGTGGGCTAATAGTAGCCCATTCGACGAAGGAGATCTTGTAGTTTTGGGTCAGGCTGGTGGGCCCCGCAGACACCGTTATGAGCTTCTCGTACTGCTTCTTTGGCTTCTGCGTTTGACAGACACCGAAGCAGTAATCCATCGTAGGAGCGGCGATACAGCATTTTTGTCTCTGTATCGTAGAAGAATCTGAGAGAACGTCGTCTGATGGAAGTGGCTTCCTTTGGATTCTCGGGCAGGATGTCGTAGATGACGAAGTCGATTAATGGTTGTCTCCAATCTGGGGCATCATCGATCACCTGTGCGGAATAACTTGCCACGAATTGCATATTGTTTTTGGGACAGACCAGTTCGTGGCCTATCACATCTACTGATTGGCGATCATAATTCGGAACTGCTAGGGAAGCGGCAAGACCAGCTAGGGCATCGGCTTCAATATTTCGGAGACTGGGGACATGTTCAATGAAGAACCCCTTGAATGACGAGATGATGTCAATCGCTATTTGGTGATAAGGGATCATGTCTTCGTGGCAGACTTCGTATGAACCTCGGATTTGATTGACGATTAGCTGGGAATCGCCGTATGCTTCAAGGTATTCTACCCCCAGCTCTCTTGCAAGTTGGAGGCCAATGACCAGAGCGTTATACTCGACCACATTATTAGAGCAGGGTTCTGTGAGAGAATAGGCACGATTGATCACCAATCCGGAAGGGGAGACCAGCACTACCCCGACTCCGACGACTATATTGCCTTTAGGTCCGGTCCTTGAAGCACCGTCAAAGAACATTCGCCATATAGCCTCGTGAGAGGTTGCATGCGAGTCGGCGACCTCGTCTGGGATCTCTTCATATATCCTGGAGGACTCCGAGCCTGGGTGGGCTGCTAAAAAGTTCGCCAGGGCTTGACCTTTGACTGCCTTTTGGGGGACAAAGATCATATGATAAGGGGACAGCAATATTGCCAATGTAGCGAGGCGAGAGCTAAGTGCCCCTAGTTTAGTCATGAGGACTCTGAGAGGGTTGACTCGTGAGATTACATGTATCGTTTGTTCGGTAACATAGTACCGCATTTTCTGAATGGCGAACACCAGGGCGAGGCATTCCTTCTCCACAGCGGTGTATCGGTGCTCTGGCCCAATCATCATTCGGCTGAGGTAATATATGGCTTGCTCGTGGCCTGTGTCGTTGTTTTGTGCCAGCAGAGCCCCGAGGGAGTCTTCCATTGCTCGTACATAGAGCAGGAATAGTTTTCCAGGAACTGGGGCTACCAGAACTGGAGGATTTGACAAATATTCTTTGATGCTGTCGAAAGCACGCTGGCATTCCTCGTCCCATACGAATGAGACTCCTTTATTCATGAGGTGCGTGAATGGTCGGCATCGTCCGGAAAGGTTGGAAATGAACCTTCTGATGTAAGCTAGCCTCCCTTGAAGGCCTCTGAGTTCGCGGAGATTCCTCGGGGGACCCATCTCCCTGATTGCTTTTGTCTTCTCAGGGTCTACATGGATACCCTTTGCAGTGATGATAAAGCCCAAGAACTTCCCGCTGGATACGCCCAGAAAGGACTTTGTAGGATTCATTTTCAAATTGTGCTCTCGTATTAGGTCAAATACCGTCCTTAGATCCTGCAGATGGTCTCCCTTGCTACGGCTCTTAACGGCTATATCGTCAACGTAGCACTCCACCGTCTTGCGTTAGTGGTTTCTGAAGATGATGCCCATGGCTCTTTGATATGTGGCGCTAGCGTTCTTTAAACCGAAAGACATGACTGTGTAGCAGTACGTGCCAATCGGTGTTCGGAATGATGTATGCTTTTCGTCGTCAGGAGACATTTTGATTTGGTTGTACCTCGAGAAGCCATCCATGAATGACATGCGTTCGAAGCCGCAAGTATTGTCGATCATGATGTCTGTGATAGGAAGGGGAAATTCATCTTTGGGGCACGCCTCGTTCAGGTTGCGAAAGTCGATGCAGATTCGAATCTTCCCATTCTTCTTGAGGACGGGTACTATGTTGGCGATCCAATCTGGATGTTGCTCTTCACGAATGAAGCCGCTGGCTATCAGTTTGTTGACTTTGGCTTCGATTGCGTCCATAATACCTGGGCAGAAGCGTCGCTATTATTGCTTGACTGGCTTCGCATCTGGTCGAATGTTGAGTTTGTGAAGAGCAATGTCGGGATTTAACCCTGGCATGTCTTCATAGCTCCAGGCGAACATATCAATGTATGACCTCATCTTCAGTAGAAGGTTCTCTCAGTTCGAACCGCTTTTCCCATTGTGCGTCCAATTGTTGGGCCCATGGCTCTAGCTCAAGGATTTCGAGGATGTCTTCGTTTTCTTCGTAAGCGTCGGCGAATGCCGTGTTGACTGACAGGACCTGTCTGAATATATCTTCGATGCTGGTATCCGAGTCGGAAGTTGGTGACCCGGTTGAATGTGACTGCCAGTCACACTCTTCATCTGAACTCTCAGGGGTCGTTGTGGGAGTTACATACCCTAGTCCGCATCGAGTTTTGCTATAGTAGTCTCGTGGTTTGCCCGCCGGGACTGGTGGCTTCAAAGGTAATCGTCGCCCAGTGCCGTCGTTCAAACCTGGCATAGTCTCCAGATCATATCCCTGTTTTTTGTATGAGATATTTGGACTGGGGGCTATAAATATACAGAGGCAATCTTCCGGCATCTGACCCAAGATCAACTTCTTTTATGGTGAAGGGGTGCGGATCGTCCTTCCGGCCGAAGATGATTGGATGGTCCCCTCCCTCGATTATGCGGTAAGCGTCTTCTGCTGGAATAAGCTGGAATGCGGTGTGCACATTTGTCACCTGTATGTGTAGATGAGTGCCTATACCGTGTTCCATAGCATACATTGTACATAGCTTATTGAGCTCGGTGTAGTTCAAAGATAATCCTTTATTGATGAAATAAGGTATCTTTTCTAGGGGGATTACATCATCAGCGGAGGGGACATTGGTGCGGGTAGCCATATACTTGGCTAGCTCCGGTTCCTCTTCGGCCACCCCCTGTGTAAATGAAGACTGAGAGGACGACCTGGGAAGCTTGATTGTCAGTGGTTCAGTTGACGGGGCAAAGCGTGGAGTTGTTGGCAGACTAGCGACCCCCAGTTTGGCACTCGAGGTGGAGCGAGGAGTGGCCGGTTCGCTAGAAGTGTCAGGCCTTGCATCGGGGTGACGACCCTTCTTGGGAAGGCATATCGTCAGCGGCTTGTCGGAGGGATTGAGCTTCCCTATTTGGGGATAACTGACTCTCGGCAGTCTGATTGTCAGTGGCCCTGTTGTGGGTTTCGACACTTGGCCGGACCTTGGCAGCCGGATTATTATCTGTTCCTCTTGCGTCGAGAGGCTGATCGCGTCCTTCTGCAGAGTGGAGGTAAGGGGTGCGGACTTGCCCGGTTTGCGAGCTTGGAGGTAGATCGTCAGGGGTCCTTCTGATTCCGTGGCCGTTTTGGTACTAGCTTGGTCATTTCCTTCATCAAGGTGCCTCTTCGACTTTTTGTATAGGCAGGAGTCTGAGTGGTAGGATTCGACCCCCTTGAAGGGATCGATATCAGCAAATTTTATCTTCACGAAGCCGTATTTGTCGACATATTTGAAGCACTGGTGTAGCGTAGAAGACACGATCATATAATCAGGTATCCATGGGCGCTCCAAGAGGATGTTGTAAGAAGTGTCTGCATCTATGATGTAGCAGGTGACTTCGGATTGGAGGTCACCGATTTGACACTTCAGACGAATCTTTCCAATAGGGTAGCTTCTGTCCGAATTGAAACCGCTGATGGCGGTGCTTGTAGGTGTCAGGCGATGCATTAGGATGCGGAGATGATGTAGCAGACCCTTTGGGATGATGCTTATGGAAGAGCCAGGGTCAATGTGCATCCGATCCACCTTCACGTCGCCGATGTATCCTGTGTAGTATAGTGGGCGATCATGTAGGTTGGTTTTGATGAGCATGTCCTGCGGAGTGAAGACGATATTGGGCATTGCTCCCGTACAGGCACTATCCTGGAGATCCACAGATGAGTCCTCCCCGGTGAGGTTGGTTTGAGCCAGATAGGTATCGGCATTTTGGAGTGCTTCGTGCAATACAATACGAACATCCTTGGAGAGCCTTAGGAGTTTGTACAGTGACAATTTGGCCGGAGTGTTAGCCAATTGTGCTAGGATGTCAAAGTTGTAGGGCTTCTCTAGCCCTTGGGCGGCGTCTTTTCGGAGAGATTTGTCGAAGCGAGTCTCCTTCGGCCTAGGCTTGTCGGTCGTCGAAGGCTGAGCCGGTCCCAGAGCATCAGTTGTAGTGGGTTGATGATTTTCGGCTGGGTTGTCAACCACAGGTTAGGATTGTGCTCCGGACCGTGTGACGACGGCTGTAGCTTCCTCGTTGTCTGCTGAGATTATGCAGCAGGTCCTGATTTTTCCACTCTTTCTTTTGTTGGTGGGAGATGGTGTGGACCGAGTTACTTCTGATACCAAGTCTGGATGGACCCACATGACCTCCTCTCGTGAGGTGGTGAGAGGTACTAGACCAGCAGCCTGTTTCCGGGGAGGTGGAAGATTGGTAATCTCCATTGTCGCCAGAGAGACGGGGATTACCCCGTCTTGAGTCTCCGTCGGAGGGAAGCTGCCGAATTGCACGGATACCATATTGCTGCTACGGTTACCTCTTCGAAGTCGATGGCCAGAGCGTTCGAATCGATGAGGCTTTGGATGTACCGTTTTAGTTGGTAGCAGTCGTGTGTAGCATGGTGTACATAACGGTGATAATGGCAGAACTTTGGGTTCTCCAGATCAGCCGGCCGAGGCTCCCGTCTTGGTGGAGGAAGCTGAATTCTACCCCCTTGTATGAGCATGTCCATGATAGGCGTGACGTGGCCGTCTTCGAAAGAGTAAGTGATCTGAGGCCATTGTTTGTCTGCTGGTTGTGACTCGGGCTTTTGTGCCGTGTCGGCCACCATAGCCTGCTTCCCCTTGCTGTTCCGATTGTTGGAGGGGTTACCCCCATTATCGTTGTTGGGACGCTTGCCCTTGTTTTCTCCTTCCGAGATGTGCAATCCCAGTTGGCGAGCCTTCTTTAGTCGTTCTTTGGCGCTTGTGGCGCTGATGATGAATGCCTTCCAATCTTTGAATTGACTTTCGCCCATCCAAAGACTGATCGTAGGAAGCAGTCTCTTTTGGCAGATCTCAATTAAAGAGGAATCTGGGTTTCCAGAGGGCAGCTTCATGGCGGTCTGGCGGAACCGCTCGATGTAGTTCCTTGTTAACTCTTTCTCCCCTTGGACGACGTCCATGAGAGTGGACATAGTGACGTCCTGTCCTACTTCGTAGAACCTCTCCAAGAACAGGCGCTTGAAGCCGGCGAAGGAGTGGATGCAGTTGTCCGGCAGATTACGATACCAGTCGAAGGCGACTTCTTCCAATGCCCCAATGAATAATCGAGTGAGGATAGCATCATCATGGGGCAGATGGTCGGTGGTGACCTCGAAGTAAGTGATGTACCGACTTGCTGAGGTCTTGCCATCATATGGGTTGATATTAAACGGCTTATATCTTGGTGGGAATGGAACATCCCTCCATTCAGCAGGGTATGGTTGCCGTATTCTGAGATCTTGAGCATTTTCTCGGGCATGGAACATGGCTCGGAGCTCCTAGACCTCTCTCCTTACTTCTCGAGTCTCATCTGTCGCGGTAGGGGCTGTTATTTCGGGAGGATTATTGCCCGGATTTGGTGCCGCTGAGTTCGAATCTACATTGACCGCGGGGCCTGTGCTTGTTTGACCGGGCGTTCCTCCTTGTAGAGTGGGCAGGGCCGCTTTAATCTCGTCTACAGACTTGACTAAAGCAAGTAATATGGCTTCGAGATTGTCGATGCGCTGGCGATCATTGGAACCTCCTTGATTGCTGTCCGTCATGAAAACCGTCCTTACATGAGGAAGGATGGAAGGAACGGTGGAGGATGTGCCCTCCGAGTCGTACCCATGCGCCGAGAAGTCGTCGGGATAGGTGGGAATGTTCTCTTCGGGCTCGGACTCGGAGGGAACGGTATCTCCGGCTTCCGAGCTTGCTTCGTCTTGAGAGTTGCGGATGTCCTCGGGGACATCAGTGTCTGTTGCCCCTGATGGAAGAGTTGTTTGTCCGGGCTCGGTTCCTTGAAACATCGGATTGTTGCGGATGTTCGGAGGAGTGCTACCCCCAGTTCCTTCAACCTCCAGCGATGTGGATGATGAATTTCCCATCACGGTAAATTTCGCCTTCGAACGGGTGTATTGGAATACACCGGTAGAGGACAACCTTTTAGACGATAGTTTCTTAGCTGTAGTGGTTGATATCTTGGGACTGGAGATACTCGTCTTTTTTCTTCTCCCTTCGGCGGGGACCTTTTGAGCAGAATTACAAGAGATAACAGGAGGCGTCTCATCTTCTGAGTTCGGGTGCTGTAGCCTTTGGAAGACGGATGGCCGATCTTCCGTCACTGCCGCGTTGTTGCAGCAGCAATTGACGATGATTTGGGTGCAGCGATGTCCAAGCGAGGACTCTTTGCACGTCGACACTCCTTCTCTTTCCTTACGTTTGTGGAGGATTGCCTCCCGCAGGTCAGAGGAACCACTCTGTCCATTTGCCGCCGGGGGCTGGACTCGAGAGGTTGTATACAACCTCTCATTCGAGGCCCGCGTGATAGTCAACGGGATGCCCCAATAGTCAGAGGTTGGGACAGCTGACTGGGCCTGATGAGCCCGTGCTGTCCTAGACTTCCTTCTTTTAGCACTTGCGGGTACGTAATAGGAGGAGTCCAAGTTGAATACCACAGAGTCTGGCTTATCATCCAGAGAACCATCAGGGTCAGGACCGCATGATAGACGGTCGAAGACTGATCGAGAGAAGCGTGAAACGGATGTTATGCAGCTAGAGTTGGATGCCGTGCAGGCTGTCTGCATGCGGTTGTCTTCTGCCGTCGGATGAATTATTTTTATGCGGCTAGGAGTCACGACCGTACAGGCTGACCGTACGCGGTTGGCACTTGTTGCCGCATGGGTTTTCTGCAAGTGATTAACTTCCATAGCCGCATGAGTTTCATCCATGTGATTGGCAATTGTAGCCGCATAAGCCATACGGCTGACAGATGTGACCGCATGATTTTTCTTCATGCGGCTAGCGGATGTGGCCGCATGAGCTTTTTCCATGCGGCTAGCACCCTTATGCGGCCCAGTTCGCGTAGAGTTCCTCTTTGCCCCTGCAAGTCCAGCATCATAGTATTTTCTTCTGCCGGACTTGGGGACAGCAGAGTTGTCTACGGTCTGAAGTGGGGCCACAGAAGAGTCCTTCTTGCCGTCTTGAGCAACAGAGGGTATCCCGTCGAGGGCTTGAAGAGGAGCAAATGATTTTGGCCTCCACTCTCTGTAAGCCTTTGTCGTGCGGGTGCGCTTCTGGACCGGGCCAGCGCTTCCTTCGGAGAGCATCTCTTCAAACGCCTGTTGGTCGAAGCGGACGACCATCTTTTGTTGTGTGGAGCCAAGTTTGGCTGCATCCGACTGCGTCACCAACTCCTCAGCCGTGGAGAAGTTTGTCTCCAGCAGAGTCGCCATCGTGTTTGGCATGAAATATAAAAGAACAGAACAATTATCGGAGGACCGAACTTTTACTTCACGTTACAAACTCGCTTGTACAAAGAAAGCCTAGGGACGAAAACCTAGGTACAGCAGTCTAAGTACAATTGTTTATTTTAGATTCTGGGGGGTGACGATAGAGGCTCGGGAAGGCGACGACAGCCCTGCCTTACTCCTTGGACGATCGGTATGCAGCCTTGGCCCCTTGTGAAAAGATGGTTGGCGTTGACGAAGAAATGCTCTTCTTGCTCCTCTGTTGCTCCTCTGGCTTCTCTCTCTCTCTGTGTATTCTCTCTCTGATTATGGGGGAAAGTCTCTCTGTATTTATGTATTTTTCTCTCTGATGTTGTATATTCTCTTCCTCGCAAGGGAATGGCACCCTGCTATTTATAATAGTGGGGTGTGATCATTAGGGTTGCCAATGATTAGCTCTTGGAGATGATGGCGGCTTGGGGATTGGTCAATCCAGGCCATTCGTTTTGCTTATGATGAATCTGGGCCATTAGGTGTAGATTACACCAAATCCCATGAGCAATTAATGCTGATTGGAATAAATCTTCCTTATAATAATCTTCTGATATCTGCGAATAAATTAGATCTATTCTTCCGCCACGTGTCCCCGATTATTGGGATTTGACCTGATCTTTAATGGCAGCCAATTTGAGAAATTAATTGGTTTAGGACACGTGTCCTAGAAGCTGCTGGAGAGATTTGGACCGCATAACTAGTGAGCCGCATATGAATGTGAGCCGCATATGGTTAGGCCCACGTGTCAGGGCTGTGTGGGCAGTGGCCCTCACTTGAGCCCTCGAACCACAGGGGAGTAATTCTTGTGGGCCGCATAAGTATATATCCGCCTGAGCCGCATGGACATGACCCTCTCGAACCGCATAAGAAGTCCTCGCTCGAGCCGCATGTGGCTTTCATGGCCTGAGCCGCATAGAATAGGTTCACTCTGAGCCGTATGGGAAGTCCTTTGCTCGAGCCGCATGAGGTTTTCATGGCCTGAGCCGCATAGAACAGATTCGCTCTGAGCCGCATGTGATTTATTGAAACGCATGAGCAGTGAACCGCATACGAATGCCCACGTGGCAAGGCCACGTGGCATTTTTATGGCTCTCGGGGGATTTGTGTCAGAGATCTCTTTTCTCTTCCCTAGAGATTTATTATTAGAAAAGAGCCATAATTACCTGCTTTGGTGTCAGGGCTGTCAACTTTTCAGAGGGATCAGCCGTCAAAGCAATTAATGCAGCATGGATGGAGGGGAGCACTATCAGGCCACGTGTCTTCTGAGCCGCATAGAATGCTTTGGGCCGCATAGCTCCTTGTGCCGCATGATTCCCTGAGCCGCATGAGTTTTCTGAGCCGCATAGGGTTCTTTGGCCGCATGAGTCATTTTCTTTAGTATTTTCCATGCTTCTACAATTGGGTCGCAAGGTTTGAGTCGAGGTTGAGGCTCTAATGGAAGCCGAGAAATATACCGGTATTATGGTAAAGGTTATAGCTAGTCCTTTTTACCTGAAAGTCGTACCGTAAAAATATAGTACAAGGGTTCGGGTTTGAGTGGGACATGATATACCTATATGAAGGTGGACTCGTCTAGATCTTGCATATGAAATTTGTTGGAAGGTAATAGCTGGTCTCGCGCTCCGATTGTTAATGACATGGCCGGGAATACAAAATGATCTAAATGGAAAGTTGGAGTCCATGGGGCACTAATTATCATCCTAATGGTAATTATTCTATTCAATCGGTATTCCTCGTATATCCCAAAGCTTTAGAAGGCTTATAGGCTACTCACCCTAAAAGCTAGGGCATGATTTTAGGAATATTAAGGTTAAAAGAATTTCAAAGTCCGGATATTGTACCTCGACTCTTGTTAATAAAGAGTAAGGCAAGACGTAGCGGAATACGGTATATCTAAGTCAAGTCAAGGATCGTTCCTCAATAAATGGGAAACGAGTGGGTACAACGACACATGGTCAATAAAATAGAATGACCTACTCGTCCACAGTATACAAGAGTTATCGACGAGGTAACCAACTCTAAGGCACATCTTATGAAAAGATTTCTAACAACTGAGTCATGAATTTCTATTGGGATCAAATCTGCCAGACTATTGTCACAATGGTTTTAGTTAAAGCAAGCTTCAAGCAAATAATTAGAGGCTCACGCCATCTGGTTTCTTGAGAATAGGTAGTCACCTAGGTTGGCATTTGACTAAGGTAAAACCCCAATCATTCTCAAATTCAGATGGTTAGAAGGCCCCAATAGCAGTTTGAGGGTCGAGAGGAGAATGAATAACTCAATCACATGGCTGGCCGATGGTAGCTACACTTATATATACAACTATTATAGCCACGAGGAATAATCTGTATTCTATCTACCAATTATGAGCTTTCGTCTTTCCAAATCAGTGAAAGACAAAAATAATAAAGAGTTCAAGGGAGATGTCACTGAATACAATTACGTGATTCAAAAGCCAACGTATAATTTAGGAAAAATTGTCAATGCAGTCGCGGATGAGATCATAGAGACCTCTACATCTAAATCCACGTAGGTTAATTTGAGGGAGAGCGAACCGAGTGCACTACGGCTGATCAGACCGTAATACATCGATTCTGATTAGACAATACATTAGTAGGCGTCCCCACTAAACATATGTCTTGAATCAACCTCGAGAACAGAGTGAGCTTGCGAAACTAGGCTGTAATAGCAACATTGGTCAAGATAGTCAAAATATAAGTATGCGAGATTTTTGAAAGGAGGCAGAAGCAGTTTGAGTTTTTTGAGAATCAAAATCTTACCCGATGTTCTTGCTTATAAAGTCTTCCTACTATCTTCTTATCTATGAGGCATTGGTCGTCTAATGGGTTATGGACCTCCGAATTCTTTATTCGGGGTAAACCTATTAGTGTCAATCAATTACCTCGTCAATAAGTCACAAGGGCTACGGAATGCTAGGTCGGGAGACATGCTACCCAACTTATAAAACTTCCACTAATATTGGCTTTGGATCTTATGGGACATACATGGCATTGTCCTATACTCCATAGTGTCCTAAACTTGTAATCATGTCTGAAATTATTTCACCGAGGATTATGCCCCGCCCGTATACTCTGGCTGGGGTAAACCCTTGATTTCGTGATTCAGATGTGATATGCTATCTGATACTATACCTTATATTGACACAAGGGTGACTACGGTCAAAAGAGGACCACTAGCCATAGTTTTAGCAATATTCTATAACCTATATTTTTTTAAACTAATTTAAACTCTAGGGATCGAGCCGCGCCAGTGCGCTGCTGGCTGCAGTAAATCCATAGCCTCCATAATTCAAATTAATGGCGACAGTGCGCTGATGTCCTGGCATTATGAGTTAACTAATATTCCTTTAACTGTATCTGAAAAAAATTATGGGCTTCTAGAGATTCAAACAAGTTGACTATAAAATAAGCGTAAGTATCTATCAGTCACAACCCTACAATAAAAGGATGAACATGGAGGAAGTAACTGAAGACAAAAGAAATACAAATATTCTAGTATCTATTTCATGTATATTCAAACCATTGATAAAAAACTTTGGGTCAAAACTAACTTGAGGTTCGTATATAGATAACATAAGCAGAAATTATATAATAATAATTCTTAGGGCAACTAGGAACTAAATAGGCAATTCGATTTAAGATATGAGGATGATATCTAAAGGGGCAAAGAGAAGGAATCTGAATAATTTATCAAGATTAGATCATTAATCCTTGGAAGCCTTGTCTCACCAAGTGAATAATCTATCCACCTTGGATCATATCGTCATATCAAGAGGTAATAGTGTATCTATGGGGATCTAACAAACTATTAAAATTAATAACTCATCATCTAACTTGCATGGCCTAGACTACCCATCGGTAAATTTGTATAAGGGACTCCTAGTCCTAGTCATTCTCTTAAATTAAATTAATCCCTAACTTGTGAATGAGCATTTTCTAGTCGCAGGCTCACAATAGTACGAATAACTTAAGTACTATCACGAGTTCGCATGATTTGTGAAAATAGACCTGCATGGGCCACCACAAAAACTTGTCACGACCCGCACCCATTTTTTTCGAATACGAGACGTGTCCAAGCCAGCCTACGTCGCAGAGTCGGCGGTAGAAAGTTGTCATGGCCAAGATGCTCAAAATCACAAGTAATGATCATTCACAAAATTAATTTAATTTACAATGATCACAAGGTTTACATTTGCAGAAAAATATAAACTTGTACAATATGTGAATGACTACAACTCAACTATATAGTTAGTCTCTAGACTTTTGTCTGCAAGTACACCCGTCACTCCCCAAGCTAAGTGAATCCATGGCTAATCCTGAAAAATTTTAGTTTCCAGTCAGGAATGGAACGAGCACAATTCACTGAATGCAATTTCAATAAATGAAAATGACTATACAACAGAGGTTGGACATCAATTACATGTTTTTGAAAATAAACAGAAAAGACGGAAAATCAATAGCAAATAAATAGACAAAAATACTTTCCCAACCGTTAGAAGTACCTTTGATATGTGATCAGTCTGGGACACTACACCGCAAGGTCTATGAGTTCTACTTGCACAAAAATAAACAATGTCTACGAGGTCTACTTGCAGAAATAAACAATGTCTACGAAGTCTACTTGCAGAAAATAAAAAATATCTACGAGGTCTACTTGCAGAAAATAAACAATGTCTATGAGGTCTATTTGCAGAAAATAAACAATGTCTACGAGGTCTACTTGCAGAAAATAAACAATGTCGAGGTCTACAGCATGAAAATAAACAATATCTACGGTCGGATCACACATACTTGGTACTTCTCATTCCCGACTCAATAATTTATAATAGAATATAAAAATCACATAACCAATGGCCAATCAATGAAATATAGTGAAGATCAATATCGAAATGCAGACAATAAACTGTACTCGCCTATGGTCCTTTGCTGGTGAAACTGACAATCCAAACCAATCAGTGTGCCACAATAGTCAAAACTCGTACAACAGTCTCCAGATGCTGAAATAGATATTACCATTGTTATCAGAATAGTTAAAATAGCTAGGATTGCCTGTCCTTAAGTCCAATTCTGGACACAGGGACAAAATGATAATTTTGGGTCAAAACGGTGTCCGTCGTTGGACCCGCTTTGTACCAAAAAGCGTGCTAGAGTCAATGATCTCTAAAGTCATCAAATTATATGTCTACAGATTCTTTTTAATGATACGAACTCAATGGTATGTCCAGTTTTGGATTCCGGTGGGCTGTGCACAAAATCGCCAGTTGAATCGGACCGTAGAGCCCGCAAAACGGCGATCCAATCAATTGTCTCAGAATCGGACCAAACTTGGCACACATGACCAAAAAAACGATACGGCCCTGCTGGCGCAAGTTTTATCTCGATCTGACGAGCGTGCACAAAGTAATTGAGAAATTTTCACAGAGGCCGATACGGTGAATTTTGACGGATATGCATCAAATTCGTCGCGCACACGTGACCAATTTGAATTTCGTCAAAGCCCACACGTCCACGAAGCCGTTACGCACCTTTCGATACTTTCGGTTCGCGACCACGTCGCCCAGATTGGTGGGACGTATGTCGTATCGAGGGAATTTCTAGTTTTTAAAACAAATTTTTGGTTAACTTCGGGATTCGATTTCTCGACACGTAGTCGATGATTTCCAAATCCACAAAAAGGGCCATGAAGTCCTATATGTTGTCTTTAGCTGTGTTCAAATAGAATTTCTAATATGGCATTAGATCGATTGGAATCGATCTTCAAACATGGATGGTTGGACTGCACTAATGTTCTGTTTTTACAGGTTTTTGACCAACTTCGGGTCGATCTCATGGACTGGTCGTGCATCCTATACAAAATCTAATTGCTGGGGTTTTGAGGCGGTCATATTGGCTTTCCAAACCAAATTACGGGTCGACAATCGGTTAAATATATGAGGAGAAATACGGGGTCGAAGTTTACCTCCGCGCTGTTGTCATCGCTGATGCACGCTCGCGCCCGTGCGTGCTGTGGCGGCTTGGCCGGCCGACTCCGGCGCTCGCGCGACTGCGCACGGACGTGAGGGAGCCGCCCAGGGTGGCTGGGGGTCGTGGAGATGTTGAGGGGTTAGGGTTTGGTCTTGTCGATGGAAACTCCTCTCCCTCTCGCGCGGATCCTCCCTCCCTCGCGCGGATTGATATATATGTAATTGTATGTACGTGACCCTCGGGTTGGGCTCTGCTAGCAGAGTATGTAGGGTCAGGTTTCCTCGGGTTGGGCTTGGGAGGGTTTTAGCTGATGTTCCCTATTCTTCCTTTCTTTGGTTTTGTATCTTTTTCTTTTATTATATATATATATATATTTATATATATATATATATATATATATATATATATATATATATATATATATATATATATATATATATATATATATATATATATATATATATATAATATATATATATACACTCATATATTAACTTATATAATAAATCTCCATTAAATCTAAATAAATATTTTTAATAGAAATGCAAATCTCGATATTATTTATTCTTAGAATAGGGCCTATAAATATGAATATATATACGTAACATTTATTTAAAAATAATATAACCAATAATAATAAAATAATATTATTTACGAATATCCTCAATAATAATGATAATAACAATAATAACAATAATAATAATAATAATAATAATAATAATAATAATAATAATAATAAAATTCAATAAATCAATAATGGCATATATATACCATTTTGTGCAGTCTAAAAATCCTAAATTGTACAAGGACCTATTTATACAAATATCACTGAATATCAAACTAATAATAATATTTATAATATTTAATTACGAATACTTAGAAAATATTCATTAAATCATTAAAATGGAATGCAACACACGCATACCAAATTCCATCAACACGAATGTCATTGGACGCACCGCACGACTACATAGGCTTGGGCTCAGTTCGGATCCAGTCCGTCTAAAATGGTATAATCTGTTTCCCTAAACTCAATAATATAATTAATAAATAAATAAACTTTGGTAAGGGTTAGCAACTTGGCCTAGTTTTCCTAGTTAGGACATCGCTATGGCTCAGCCTTCCCTACCAGGGCTGATACACTAGCCATAGCACGCCGTGGCACTATCCGTGCCATGATTTTTTGTCACCATGCACTCCAAACTCCGCCCTGGATAAAGTCATCTACCGTAATAATAAAAATTCTAAAAAATCACCATTTAATTCAAATAATTGAATAAAAATATATTATCAAAATTTTAGGAAGAGGGGTTACACCAGAGTAGGACCTGATTGCCAAGTTGGTGGAGCCTGGAAAGACTGTTAAAGAAGAAGCTGTGAGGATTGCTGCCTGTGAGTTACTGGTGTTCTCAGACAAAGAGATGTTTGAATTGCTGGCAATATTTAACCATGAAGGGTCGGTTCCTCGTCCCCGGCCTTGATATTATGTACCTCTTTCTGCTTTTAAATAATGCGAATAAAATGAGTTTTTATTTACATTATTTCTCTGAATGAAAAAAAATATTTTGCTTTTATACATAATATTTTTTGAGAAATTTGCCATTGATAGGCATCATAGCAATTCTGTCATCCATATCAGTTAATTGGTAGACTTCATTTAAGAAAACCTTGTTTACCACATACGGACCTTCCCATTTTGCTTCGAACTTGCCTTTGCTCATGTGGGTCATAGTCATAGGACGTCTGACCATAAGAACTAGCTCGCCTTCCTAAAATATTTGTACTTTGACTTTGCGATTGAAAGCTTTTGAGATACGGGCCTGATATAATTCGATATGTTGTTGAGCTAGTAGCCTTTTTCTCATCGAGCGCCTCCAATTCTCGAAGCCGGAGACGATCATTATTTTTTGTAGTAAGTTCATTAGCAATGGCAATTCTCAAGGATGGAATTTGAATTTCTAGCGGTAAGACAGCTTCACATCTATATATCATAGAAAAAGGTGTACAACCTGTAGAATTACGGACTGTAGTACGATAAGTCCATAGACATTCTCCAAGTTTTTTACTGCAATTATGTTTGTTAGTATAGACAACCTTTTTGAGGAGTTTGATGATAGTTTTATTGAATGCTTCAGCTAACCCATTAACTGCAAGATTATAGACCGTAGAAGCAATATTATTGATTCGGTTATCATTACAGAACCTAGTAAACTTTTGACTGACGAACTGTGGTCCATTATCATGGATGATTCGATGAGGTACGTAAATCTGTATATCACATGATATTTGATAAAGTTGATGACACTACTAGTCTTTACTTCAGCTAAAGGTATGGCTTCAGCCCATTTAGAGAAATAATCGATTATAGCCAAGATAAACCAATGTCCTTTAGACGAAGAAGGATTGATAGGACCAATTACATTCATGCCCCAAGCTTCGAAGGCCCATGAGGCAGCAGTCGGGTGAAGAAATTCTGATGGTTGGTGAATAAAATCTGCATGAATTTGACATGCTCGACATTTTTTTGTATAATCAATGGCATCGGATACGATCTTGTAATTTAGGACCGGGCTGATGTGCTCCACAAATACCATCATGAGCTTCACGTAATTTTTGCTTTGCTTCATCACCAGCAAGACATCTTAAAAGTAATCCATCAAAAGTTCGTCGAAAGAGAGTTTTGGTGGTATGATTATAATAAAATCGAAGCGATCGTCAGCGAATACTTGTAGCTTCTTTAGGATCTTCAGGTAGTATATCATGTACTGCAAAGTCGATGAAAGGTACCCTCCAATCTTCGCTGATGACATTGACTTCAGTTGAATTACTGAATTCAATGTTATGGTTGTTTTCAATACAAAACAGTTATCTATTGGAGATAACCATTTGTTGTCTTCTAATCAAAATTTCTAAGACCGCTGCTAGGTTTGCTAAGGTATCAGCTTCTGTATTGCATGCTCTATGTACATGTTCGATGAAGAACCCTTTGAACGAGGAAGCTATTCTGATTGTCGCTTCATGGTATTGTACCAGATCTTGATGCGAACTTCATATGGACCTCTAACCTGATTAACAATCAACTTAGAATCACCATATACTTCGAGATATTCAATACCCGGTTGTTTAGCTAACTGAAGTCCAATGAGCAAGGCATTGTATTCTGCCACGTTGTTGGAGCACGACTCATCTAAGGAATAAGCTCTCTGAATAGCTAATCCATCTGGTAAAACAAGAACAATTCCCACTCCAGCAATAAGGGTGCCTCCAGGTCCAATTCTAGATGCTCCATCGAAAAATAAATGCCAAGTAGGAAATTCTTCTGAGATCATATTTGATTCCAATTTCTCGTCTGGAATCTCATCATAGAGTTTAGACGTTTCGGGGACAGAATGAGCTGCTAAAAATCAGCGAGTGCTTGGCCTTTCACAGACTTTTATGGAACATATACCATGTCATATTGTGCTAATAATATAGTCCACATAGCAAGCCTAGAATTGAGTGTACTGGGCTTCTTCATTAAGACCCGCAGAGGATTGACTCGGGAAATAACATGAATGGTTTGGCCGATGATGTAATATCTTGTTTTTTGAACAACAAACATTAAGGCTAAGCATTCCTTCTCTACCGGACTATAACGATGTTCAGCTCCAATCATCGTCCGACCAAGGTAGTAAATTGGCTTGTTTATGACCTTCTTTGTTCTTTTAAACCGGCAAAGATTCCAGTGAATGGTCCATCGCCCGAACATACATCAAGAAAGGTATTCCTGAGATCGGTGGTACTAGGACCGGTGGACTCATCAAATACCGCTTTATGTCATCAAATGCTCGTTGATATTCTTTTGTCTAAATGAAAGATACACCTTCTTTTATTAACTGAGTAAATAGTCTGCAACGTCTAGACAAATTCGAAATGAACCTCCTGATGCAAGCAAGTAGACCCTGGAATACTTGTAGCTTTTTTAGGTTGCGTGGAGGACGCATCTCTTGAATAGCTTTGATCTTCTCGGGATCAACGTGTATACCTTTCGAGGTTATGACGAATCCGAGAAATTTGCCACTAGAGACTTCCAAGAAAGACTTGGTGGGGTTCATTTTGAGTTGATGCTGGCGCATTAGATTGAATATGGTTCTTAAATCTTGGATATGATCTTCTTTTAGATGACTTTTGACAGCTATATCGTCAACATAGCATTCGACGGTCTTTCGCAAATGATCTCGAAAGATAGTACTCATAGCCCGCTGGTAAGTTGCACTCGCGTTCTTAAGACCGAAAGGCATGACTGTATAGCAGTATATTCCGTAGGGAGTATGGAATGAAGTGTGTTTTTCATCTTCAGGATTCATCCGGATTTGATTGTATCTAGAAAACCAATCCATAAAAGAGATTCGTTCGAATCCACAAGTATTATCGATCATGACATCAGTAATTGGGAGAGGGAATTCATCTTTAGGACAAGCGTCATCAAGATTTCAAAAGTCTATACACACTCGAACTTTCCCGATCTTCTTCAAGAATGGTACAACGTTGGCTACCCAGTCAGGATGCTGTTCTTCTCTGATAAAACCACAAATGATAAGCTTTCTGACTTCATCATCTATCGCATCCATCATCTCAGGCTTGAATCGTCGTTGCTATTGTTTAACTTGCTTGGCATTAGGCAAAATGTTAAGTTTATGAGTTGTGACCTGAGGATCTAAACCCGGCATATCTTCATATCTCCAGGCAAAAACATTGATATATTCCCGAATGAGTTGAATTAGTTCTTATTTATCATCCTCTGGGAGATTTTTGCTAATGTAGATCTGTCGCGATACATCTTTCTCTCCAACATCGATCTGGATTAGTTGATCTTTGGTAGGTGGTTCTCGTTGTTCAAAACGGAGTTCCCACTGAGTGTTCATCCTTTGTGCCCAAGGATCTGCTTCAAGAGCTTCTTCAATATCATCCTCGTCATTTTCTGAGAACTCGGCAGACACCATATTAGAAGATACTGTCATCCGATGGACATGACCAATACTGGTGTCAGAGTCCCATGAAATAGAATCTGAAGAATTAGAGCGTTCATCTTTATCAGATTCAGAGGCTTGTGGAGTTATAACAGGTGAAGTATAGCCCAGCCCACATTTTGTTTTGCTGTAGTATTGTTGTGATTTTCCTTTTGGAACAAGAATACGAATAGGAGTTCGCCTTCCTTTACCGCCATTGAGGCCGGTTTTAAAATCATAACCCATTTTATGGATGACTGTCTTGGATTGTAGACTATAATGACGTAGTTATAGCCTTCCTATATCATCATTTTTATTATCGCTGTCAGGCATAATTTTTTGTTCTGTTCCTTTACTAAAAAGTATAGGAGTTTCGCCTTTCTTTCGAGAAGGAACTAGGAAGAACAATTCTTGTATTGATTCAAGTAATACCACATTTTGGAGAGATGTTACGACTCCTATTGTAAGTGGTTTGAAGCTATCTATCATATCCAAATAACATCGAGTATGATAAGAGACACCAGTATACTGTAAAGGAGATGCTACTTTATTGGTCTTTACATCATCATTTACAATAGGACCTTTAGCCTTAGAAGGCTTAGTCAGATTGATAACTAGAGGAGGAGAAGAAGAACGAGAAGGAGAGAGGGGTTTTTTACGACGAAGGTCGATTACAAGTGGCTCAGAAGAGGTGAGCTCCCTTTGTTCCTGTTTAACACCAGGAGGTTGCTTCTTGTGAGAAGGAAGGTAAATAGTCAATGTCTTGGAAGACTGAGGACAGGAAGTATGTCCTTTGACAGGGATCGCCAGAGTGTCATTTGGCATGTCTTTCTGTTCTTCGTTAGTATCCATTGCTAATACCACCTTCATGAATTACTCTTTATACATGCGAGAATCATTGCAGTATGATTCAACCCCCTTGAAAGGATTTAAGTCTGCAACTTCTTTCCATACTTCTCCATTGCTATCCACATATTTGAAACAGTGGTGGGGAGTAAAAGGTACAATGTTGTGTTCGTGGAGGAATGGTCTTCCCAGCAAAGCATTGTATGAACCATGATTATCAATCACGTAGAAAGTCACCTTCGTACGAAGATTGTCGATTTGAAGTTTCAGGCATATCTTTCCCAAAGGTTCACTTCTTCTTTGATTGAATCCCAAGATAGTAGTGATAGTTATAGAAAGGTTGTGCACCGGGATCTTTATAGCGTCCAGCAGAGACTTCGGCATGATGCTAAGTGCAGACCCTGGGTTAATCAGAATGCGATCGACTTTCATGGTGTCCACGTATCTCGTGAAGTGGAGAGGACGATCATGAAGATTATCTTCTAACATCATGTCATCTTGTGTAAAGGTGAAATAGTTCAAATACACTATGACAATATGTACAACTGACAGGTTCTTTTTCAGGCTTCTTGAGGAGAGCAAGACAAGCATCAACCTGCATCAAGGCCTCACTTAGCGTTTCTCGAGTCTCTTTTGAGAGACGTAAGAGTTCGAAGATTGATAATCTCGCTGGAGTGTTAGCTAATTGAGCCAGTATGTCAAAATTATATGGCTTCTCAAGTCTGAGAGATGAGGACTTCTTCAACGCTTTATCAAAACGGACAGGTTGTTTTCCCTTGTCTGCTGATGTTGGTTTGGGAGGAATCGATTCCACTACTGGCAAAAATGTAGATGGTATATTCTCAATAGAGGAAGATACAGGAATAACATCCGAAGATGGAGCAGGGTTCTCTTGAGTTTCGGCATACTCTCGGAGGTACGGTCTTCCAGATCTGGTGCCGATTAAAATTTCTTCTTCTGCTACAGGTTCAAAGGATACCATGTTGCAGCTCTTCGATTTAGTTTTAGAATGCTTCTTTTGATTGAAAGAAGAAGGTGCTTCAAAGTCTGCCACTAGATCTGGATAAATCTACATGATTTCTCCTTTATCGGTGGATAGCGAAACAAGACCTTCATTTTGGGGAGGTAGAAGATTCACGATCTCAAGAGTAGCCCTCCGAATGGGGACAACACCATCTTGCACTAGTTGCGGTGGGAAATCACCAAATTGTACAGAGATGACATTGGTCGTCACTGTCTTCTTGTCCTGTTGGAGAGTAACTGCACCAGAGTTGACCATATCTTGGATTTTGCCCTTGAGCACGTAGCATGTTCGAGTTGGATGCCCTAAAAACCTGTGATAAACATAATATTTAGGGTGGTCAGTCTTACCAACTTCCTCTGGCCGTTTCACCTCCGGCAGTTGAAGCATATTGCTTTTGATCAAGCAATCAAAGATGCACATGATATCATCTTCATCGAAAGAGTACTCTTCTTTTGGACGAGGTACTTTTTGTGGTGGTGCTGATAGAGTGGGTGCAGGCTGAGCAATATTAACAGCCAATGATTCCTTTCCCATGAGATTGATAGCCAACGTTTCCTTGCCCTTGCGATTATTCTGGCAATTATTGTTGCCGGACGTAAGATGTTCAGCTTGGTTAGAATTAGCCATTTGAACTCCTAACTGTTTGAACTTCTCAGCACTAACCTCCGCAGCTTTGGCATTTACAATGAAAGAAGGCCAGTCTTGGAATTATGTTGATCCTGTCCACATGCTGATAATAGGCAACATGTTTGATTTACATGTGTCTATTATTACAGCAGATGGAGTTCCTAGGGGCATTTTAAGTGCCTCATGGCAGAATCTTTCAATAAAATTCTCATTAGTCTCGTTGTGTTTTTGTTTAATTTTAATGAGGGCAGACATAGTTATGTTGTTGACCCCTTCATAAAATCGTTCCAAAAATATTTGCTTGAAACCAGCAAAGGAGGTTATACAGCCATTAGGCAAACTACGGTACCAGTCATATGTTGTACCGGCTAAACAACCGACGAACACCCTGGTAAGAAGAGCATTATTTGGCTACAATTGAACAGTCATCACTTCAAAGTGATTGATATACTGACTTGGAGAAGTGCTGCCATCAAACAACATAATGGTAGGAAGCTTGTATTTAGGTAAAAATTGAACCTCCTTCCATTACGTAAGATAAGGTTTTTTTATCCCAAGTCTTTGTAGACTATCCTTCTGCTTGTATGCCTCAAACTGGGTGCGTAAGAGTTTTATAGCCTCATTAGCGTCCCCTGATGACTGTGGATTGGTAGGTTGACTCGAGATGTTAGAAGGAGGAACAACATGATAATTACCACCCTCAGTACCAGACTAATTGGGAGCGACTTGAATCGGTACGGAAGCAACCTGGGGATATGGTACCCCCATACCAACATTGACAGGCACAGAGGATGCTATGTGCTCAGGATTTGTAGCAGGATTCATAACCGGTGATACTGCATGTTAAGCCACGATTATGGTGTCCATACTTGTGACTATTTCAGCCATGGTCTTCAGTTTATCTTCCAGTGCAGCAATTCGTTGTTCTTGACTGGATGAACTAAAAGCGTCTTGGTCTTCTGTAACGACATATGCTATCACCTCTCTTGCTACTATTGACGAGATAGTTTGTTCAGAGCTTTCACTATCTGCATCAAAGTCAGATAAATAAGCCTCTCCCAGATGAGTGATGGAGAGATCTTCCTGATTAAAGACATCTTGGTCCAAATTCCGTTTTTTCGATCTGGTATGTTGAAAGACCCCTTCTCTAGATTCACGAAGTTGACCCAAGTACTACTGACTAGGATTGCGAGATGTGCCACGCTTTGAAGATTTTGTACCCCTAGTGTCCTGGGAAGTCATATTGATAGAAGCATATAACAGCTCATCTTCATCTACCATCATGGGTTCAGGAGTTGAAGTATAGTTCAGACGATCGAAGACAGATCGTTTAGCTGATTGACAACAACATTTGATAACCACTTCACGAACACAGTGGCATTCTGATAGGTGGTTTAGAGGTGAATGAGATGTCTCCGTGATCTCCCATTTTTGTGTAAGATGTTCCCAGAGATCAGTTACCACCACGGGACAAGAAGAAGCCGGAGGAACGTATTCCTTAATGATGTTAGGAACATGTCTCCGGTTCTTAAGATGCTTAGTTCTGTGGGTGTACAGAGAAGTACTTAACTCATTGGCATAAGTGATTGGGTCTTTCTCTTCAAGGCTGTGTTTCTGGCACAAGTTAGCCCTTGGCATAGGATGCTTGCATTTTATCGAGGTTGATACTGATTGGCGCCTGTTGAGATAGGCGCGCAAATCAGATAATTCTGCTCCCGGTGCATCTGTTTGAGATACCAATAATTTTCCTTGCTTGGATCTTGAGATATGCAAGGTTGGAAGATCTTAAGTATTTACCATAGGGGTAGGCAGGATGCCTCTTTGATCAGCATTCTTTCCCCTAGCGGAGATTTGAAGACCTCTGTTGAGAATAGAGGAATCTCTGTTCAAAGGAATTCTTGTTTTGACTGGTATAAATGTACAGTATGAGATATTTTCCTCTGAGTCATAGACCGAGAAAAATTGAGAAAAGACCAAAGGGTACTTTTCTTTATTTTATGAAGGGTTAGCTAAAAGTGTTTTCCTTTGTTTTGTTGTTGAACCACAGTAGGTGCAGGTTACGCAAGTTGAGGAAGTGCCAAAGGCCGTTTACTTTGTTATGTCTAGTACTAGCACTAGAACATTGCTTCTCCAAGTTCAGAACTGGAGAAGAAGAGGGAATATCCAAAAGGCTATTTCCCTTGGGTTGTGCTAGGGCAACAGAGTATGTAAGTTGCGCCTGGGCAGCAGGATGCATAGGTTGCGCCATGGCAGAACGGGCCACTGGTTGCACCTAGGCAGCAAAGTGAATAGGTTGCGCCTGGGCAACAGAAGTAGATTGCGCCTTAGCCACAGAGGCAGATTGCGCCTTGGCAGCAGAGCGAATGGGTTGCGC
The DNA here is from genome assembly GCA_029216955.1 of Iris pallida. Taxonomy (NCBI): domain Eukaryota; kingdom Viridiplantae; phylum Streptophyta; class Magnoliopsida; order Asparagales; family Iridaceae; genus Iris; species Iris pallida. Next base: position 11,229,645 of record JANAVB010030220.1, read on the forward strand.
CTGGGCAACAGAAGCAGGTTGCGCTTTGGCCACAGAGGCAGATTGCGCCTTGGTCACCGAGCGCTCAGGTTGTGTCTGATCAACAGCAACTGTGGAAGGCATAGGAGTCCACACAAAGCGCATTCTGTTCATGGCAATAGCCATAGTACACTGAGTGCTCTTAGTGTTGATCATATCCTCGTAGGCTGTCTGGTTGACTTGAACAACCAGGGTCTTCTGTGTCTTGCCGATTGACGCGGTATCACATTGAGTTGTCACCTTCTCGTCGGAGGAGAAAGTCGTCCCCAGCTGAGTCGTCATTTTTTTGCAAAAACAAAAAGTTTATTCCAAACTTGAAAAGAATCGTACAAAGTACAATAAATTTTGGGAAAGTACAACTTTAGGAATCCGATCAGAAGACGATCGCTTTATCCCTTGGACTATGTGAACTTGAAGACTAAAGTCTCCGGAGAATGCAGCAGCACTTTTGCAAGAAGTCTTGATCTCTGGTCCTTTGATAATGATTGGAAACTCTATTTATAGAGTTCTGGAAATAACTGTTTTAGCAGTTATACTGATGTGCGCAAGGTTGAACTGCGCGGCTCTGGGTTTTGCCAACCTCAGGTTGCGCCATCCTCAGGTTGCGCCAACTTTCATTCAGTTACTCGAACGTGTACTAACTGTATTTAGACACGTGACATAATATGATTAAGATGCGCATGGTCGTGTACAGAGTAGTGGACACGTTTTGAGAGATTAGTGGCATGTGCGCCACATCATCCTGTTTTAGAATGTTAGTTGCTTCAACTTTGTCAGGTTGCGCGAGCTTCAGTCAGAGAGTCAAACTGTGCTTGATTAGGTTGCGCCTAGGCACAACTTAGTGCATAGGCACGTGGCATCATTTGAGTTACGTATTAGTTTATCAGGAAAGTTTGATCAGGTTGTGCCTAGGTGCAACTTGCAGAGTGCGCTGAAGAGCTTCATCAATGACAGCAAATCGTCTCGATCGCCACGCTTTATGGGATTCGAAGAGATTTCTTCGTTTAACGTGCTGTCAGTTGTCAGTGCTGTCGGTTAATGATGATAATTATTTGTCAGGCGCCATATAGGCTTAGGTGCAATGTGATTAGGCGCAATCTGTTATGTGGTGCAACTTGAGCAGTGGCACAACTTGATCTTTGGGCTTCATAACAGTGGCGCAGCTTGATTTTTTTAGCGCAACTTGATTGCTGAGTAGTATAAGCATGGCACAACTTGATTTTTAGGCTCTATAAATGAATCTCATTTAATAGGTTTATTTTGACTGAATCCTAGGCCACGAACTTCTTGAATTCCCCAAAAGACAACTGTAATTAAAGGAACGAATGTCGACTAATTCATTCAGGAGCAGTAATTAATTGATTCCTACAGAAAATGACTTCGACAAAAACTGGCTCCTTCGACTCAGAATCAAAGCCACTTCGGTTCAACCAGAAGCGCATCTCCCTCGTTTCAACCCAGAAGTGCAGCCCGTTCAATAGGCTCCTTCGGGAGACTCCGTTGCCTAAAAGCACAGTCTACTCGTCACCCAAAATTGTCGTGACTCAGTCGTCTTCGAAACACAGTCTCCTCGTTGCCCAAAAGTGCAATGACTCTCATATTCGAAGCACGGTCTCCTCGTCGCCCAAAAGTGCAGTGAGTCTCGTCTTTGAAGCATAGTCTACTCCTTGCCCCAAAGCACTATGACTCTGTTGCCTAAGCAGTCTCCTCGTCGCCTAAAGCACATTAACTTGGTCGTTTTCGAAATACAGTCTCCTCGTCGTCCAAAAGTGTAGTGACTCCGTCGTCTTCGATGCACAGTCTACTCGTCGCCCCAAAGCACAGTGACTTCGTTTCCTGAAGCACGGTCTCATCATCGCCTAAAAGTGCAGTGACTCTCTCATCTTCGGAACACAGTCTCTACGTCGCCCAAAAGTACAGTGATCCATCGAAGCCTCACCAGAATTACAGCTCGTATAGATGTGCAGTCCTATGTGGTGGCATTATTCCACATAGCCAGTCTGGTACCTATATCTTTTTAGATATTACCCAATCGGTTTGTTTAAACCACTATTATTAAGATAAAGAATAGAGTTTGATTCTATTGATAAGAGCAATATCGTATCAGTTTGTTTAAACCACCACTCCCAAAGATATGGATGGAGTTTGTTCCTATGGACGAGGGCCATATCCAAACAGTTTGTTTAAACCAATAGCCTCCTAAGATAAGGACAAAATCCAACTTCACGTATAGGAACAGAATCTACTTGGGTTTATCCAATCAACGTTAAACGCATGCCATGTGTCGTTTACTCAGTTATGTTGATAAATCCCCAAGATCTTGATAAGAGAGAATCCCAGCATCCGCCACGTGTTAGCTCGGCAGCATCCCCTACCGTACAGCCTCAAGATTCCATCAAATCTCTACGTGCATCGTTCCTGCACAATCTTTATGCACATCGTATATGTGTTCGCCTATAAATAGAATGAGTTTTCCTTCGATCAAGAGGCTATAAAATCTTCGGTAACTTTGACATCCTTTTGATTGGCAACCCAGAGTTCCAATCACAAGCACCAAATGTCATAGCAAGTTCAACTCGTCATCAGATCGTCAACGGAGTAAAGGAGCCGCTGCATCGCCCGATCTCCACCGTCATACTTCCCTAGAAATTTTGTACATAGGTCTCCTTTTTAGGAATCGATTGTACTCTTTTACACATTTAATATACAAAAAGTTCATATAACCTTTTGTCGTGGCAAACAAGATGGCGAATCTACTGGGGACTTCCTTCTCCTCCAACAAGAAGGTAGTGATGCAATCTGACAATAACTTGTTGGGATCTTCTCAAAAGATGTTGGTTGCACGTTTCGACCAGCAAGATTTTAAAGATCTCCTATGAAAAGAAGTCGCGTCCTTCGAAGCGATTCATAAAACCGAAGAAGACTCAACGTACCTGGGTACCGAAGATTGCTACGACGAGCGGCAAGGTGGAGGGGACTGCGCTCCAGAACCCCCTGAACGACTGTAACGACCCAGTCCCAAAATACGTAGGACTAGGAATGTAGACATGCCAGCTGTATTCATACGAAGTACACTCCAATATATGGAATCCCCGTATGAGTACATAAGCTGTAAAATGCAGTAGAACCATAAATAATCTCATCCACGCAAAATAATTGAATAAAAGACACCATATAAAGATAATGAATTGTCTTGATACAATATGTTGGGCGGAGACAAATCCACTACCAACAAGTAAAGGAAAAATACATAAGAAAAGATATGAATTTGGAGAGCGAAGCGAAGACGATCCAAGCGCAATCATCCCCAAAAAAAATAATGATAGTCACAGCTAGAGCTAGAACACCTGCGAAGACAATAGCACACACCTGCGAGATAACCAGGTCCTCAGAGGGACGTAACAAGACACATAATATCATGCCACAAACTGAATAAATAAAGCTCAACAGAAAACTACACAAATAAAGGTTCTTAACCATTCTATGTGAATATGCATTTGAAGACAATGTTCCACACAAGGGCTCCCGAAGCAAGAAACACGGCACGTTAGTGTTTCAACCAAGTCACTAGTGGCGTCTAGAGAAAAGTAAATGCACGGACCATTAGCACTCGAACGAGAACTAAGGGGCGTCTAGAGAAAAATAAATGCACGACCACTAGCTTCTTGGGTGAGTCACTAACGGCAGCTAGAGAAAAGTAAATGTACGGCACATTTGTGTTTCACCCGAGGCACTAGTGGCATCTAGAGAAAAGTAAATAAATGCACGTCCACTAGTCTCTCGACTGAGTCATAAATGGCATCTAGAGAAATGTAAAGGTGTGAAAGCCCCTGCGCCTAATAACTATCTCCACTCTTCCTATGCACTACTCGTGCTGAATCCACACCACGATATTTCTAATAACCGCTAAGTCTTCTAGACAACTATAACTATTTAGCAGTTATTGCCTATCGCACGGCATATGCGCACCGATGGCCAGTCGATACGTACGTCCGAGATCTATATGAGACTCGTGACTCGTGATACACAAGTGTCGGACCAATGAATGCGACACAAACAAAGGTGGTCCCTTAACTCTAAGCCATATGCAACTAAAATATAATAATTTGCAAGTACAATTTATATTTTCTAAAATAAGTAAAAACATGTATGATATTGAGCAAGAAATTAAACAGTAAAGGCAAGGTGTCTTGCCTGATTGGGCGCCTGGTGTGCTGCGGTGATCAAGGTGGCACGATCTGCAACTTCTGTGCAACCACTATGCAAGGTGACCTCGGATGGTGGTACAGACAGTTCCATTGGGTCCAGAAGGGTCGAATTAGTTAGGAATGTCATAAGGTAGTCTAGAATTGGTGAGGGAATAGGAGTAATGGGCTAAGTCATGGACTTGAGGATAATTCAAAAAATAATAATAATAATAATAATAATAATATATTCTATTTTTAGAAAACTATTTATAATACTTGATAAAATATTTTATAGCAAACTAGCTTTGAATTAAATATAAAAATATAAAGATTGCTTTTAGGTAAAAACCCTAGATTTGTGAGATATACTCCTTAGATGGAAGCTATATTTTTATTGGTAAAACTAATATTTGATAAATTCATAAAAATATGAAAGAAAAGAAAAAAATCGATTTAGACTAAAATACGTAAATAGGTACTATAAAATATATTTAGAATTATCTCTATATCACGAGATTAAAATAACAATATAGGTCTTGGTAGATACAGCGAAATAATAATGATAATAATAACAGTAATAATAATAAGTATAATAATAATAAAAGAAATTGTTGTACTAATAATAATATTGGTAATAATAATAACAAAATACACTACATACATATTTTAATACTAATAATAATAATAATAATAATAATAATAATAATAATAATAATAATAGTAATAAAAATAATAATAATAATCATATGATAATAATAATAATAATAAATAAGTAATAATAATAATAAATAAAAAAACACCCATCCTTTTCCACGAATTAACAGAAGAGGGGGTTTCTCGGCTTCATCAGAGAAAAGAAAAAAAAAATTAGAAGAGGGGAGAGAGAAGGGATTTCAAGTGAGCGAGTGAGAGGGAGAGGAAGAGGCGGAGAAGGCTCGCCGAAGGCGGTGGCTCGGCTTAGGCACGCGGATGGCGGTTCGCCAGCGGCGGGAAGGGGAAGGGCGCGGTTTCATCGGAGGTGCTGCGGGGGCGAAGGGGTGTAGACGGCGAGGACGGCGGTGGCGGGAAGAGAGGGGTCCGATCGGAATAGATGGTCGCCGGAGAGGAGCTTCCGGCGTGGTTCCCACCGGGGAGAACTGGGCGAAGGAGGAAGTTGGGGGAGCGGCTCGGCCGGTGACTGGGGAAGTCGTCGAGCGGAGGCTAGGGCACAAAGTTCGGGGGTTGCTGGCTGACCGGAGAGGGCGGCGTGCTGCGACGCCGGCGGTGGTTCGCCGGGCTGGACGCGCGGCGGACGGAGAGAGTGGGAGAGAGAGAGGAAGGAGAGGGTTCGGGGCTAGGCGTGCAGAGGGAGCGGACGGTCGGCGACAGGGCACCAGGCGGCGGAGTACCGGAGGCACGGCGGCACGGATGGCCGGAGATGAAGGTTAGGGTTTCCTATATATATATATTTTTTTTTCTTCTTCTTCTTATGTGGCGGATTGGGGTTCCCGCCGGTGATCGCCGTGGTGGCGGTGGTGAGGATTTCTGGGTCGGGGTAGCGGCCTGGGGATGGTCCTTGGTCGAGCGGAGGCTGGTGGTTTGGTCGCCGGGAGATGGGGACAGTGGTGGTGGTTCTGTTGGTGGAGTCGGAGGAGTGTGGCTTGGTTTCGGGGTAGTAGGTGGATCGACGACACGGTTTTGGAAATCGGATGCCGTGGTGGTTGGCCAAAAATTAGGGGACGGAGGCTGTCGTGGTGGTGACGGGTGGCTGGACGGGACACGTTGGAGATGCGGATGTGGTCTGGAGGAGATGGTGGGCTGGTGGTTGGCGGGGTGGTCGTTGGCCGATGGTGGTGGATGTGGTCAGTCTGATACGGGAAGCCGAGGGGAGATCGACGGAAAATGGATGGCTGGGGTCGGGTTTAGGCTTAGGTTTAGGAATTTGTTGGTGTCGGGGGGTGTCCGACACGAAAGAGGTGAAATTGTATGTGTAAAGATTGGAATAAGATTTTGGACACCGACACGATATACGAGGCTTGGGTTGCACGGACACGATGCACCGCACCGTTGAATATTTGTGGAATAATTTGTTGTGGATGGAGAATAATGAATTGGAGGAGTACCTGCCTATTTATAGGATGTGGGAATTCCCAATAAGATAAAGTTTAGGATTTGTTTAAACCCAAAATAGATAATTTGCTACAAATTTAAAATCAATCAAATCTAAATCCAAATCTAATTCAAATCAATTTAAATTTAATTAAATTCTTTTGGATTAAATCAATTGGGAATATTCAAACTTCAAATATTTAACTATCTAAATAAATCCAAAATTAAATCAAGATTTAAATGGCCACGATAACTTCCAAAAAATATTTTTCAAAATACCAATAATAATAATTTCGAAAATAATAAATATTTTTAAATATCTTTTTGAACAATAATATATTAATAATAATGAATCTCGAAAATTATACTTTTATTTAAAATAGACCAAAAATATTCTTTACATAATTATGTTTTTCTAGTATACAAAATATTATTTTATATTTAATAATTTTTAGAAATGACGCAAGAATAACAAGTTTAGAAATGATAGCAAAACTAATTATTATATTATTTGAAACTATAAAAATAGAACAAAATATTTTTCTAAAATATGTATGCTCACACATATTCGTACTCGTCGAGAAAATTCGAAAACGAACTTCCGCACACGACGTACAATACGACTACGTGACGTAAAATATAAAATTTTAAATCGGTACTAAATTTAAATAAAAAAATAGTAGAAATTTAGGGGTTTTACATCCTACCCAACTTAAAAGAATTTCGTCCTCGAAATTAAGAATTTTGAGGGGGGTGAAGAGACACAAGAGGGTATCGATGGGAAACAGTCTATAACAAATTATGTCGTAAGGATTTACGATCTAGATCATAGAAAAACAATACGGCATGGTCATGGGTAATGAAGAGTCACGATTAAGAGAACGAAATAGATTCAAAGCGATTAGAGGGTTTTGATAGGGCCGAGTAGTTTGGGATGAAGATATAGCAACATCGAGTGGGAGTGGTCATAGCCGATGGGAAGGTTAGAAAAAGTTCTAGTATGACGCCTTCGTCCTCCTAAAATAGGTGAGGGCGAAGCAATAAAGAGTTTGAAGACGATGATATCGAATACGAATACGTGGTTCAAAAACGACCGAATAATTTCAAAAGAATTGTCAAGGCAGTCGTGGATGGGATTCTAAAGGCCAGTTTAATTAAGTTCCATCCACGTAGAATAATAGATAAAAACGAACCAAAGTGCACTCGGTTGATCAGACCATCATGCACCGGTTCTGATTAGACAATACGTTAGTGAGCGGCCGCTCAATAGCATAAGTCATGAACAAACTCGATAAATAGATGAGTTTGCAAAACTAGATTATAGTTGCAACATTAGTCAAAGTGGTAAAAACATAGGCACGAGAGATTTAGATTAAAAGAAGGTAGAATGATTATAAGTCATACAGTTGTCCTATAGTCTTCTTGTCCAAGTCCTTGGTTGGCTAGAAGGGTTAGGTCCTCTAGATTCTAGGATCTAAATAAGCTTGCTAATATAGGTCACTAGGTCAAAGGGGTTGCTAGGTCATAAGGTAGTCTACCCAACTTAAAGAATTAAACTAATGATGTTTTGGGACAACTAACTAGTAGGGTCAATCTCTAGCAAGCACGAAGGAAAGATAAGAATAGGGATGGAAGGAAGCAAGTAAGATGCAATCGATGAGTCAAGCGGTAGATAAAATCAAGGAAAGAGGTCAAGTATGTGGATGAGATCCTAGACTTCTAATCCTATACGCAGGCTTGCTTGGTACGGTAAAGTAACCAAACAATTTATCTTGACCTGCACGGGCCACCACAAAAACATGTAACGCCCCAGTCCCAAAATACGTAGGACTAGGAACGTAGACATGCCAGCTATATTCATACGAAGTACACTCCAATATATGGAATCCCCGTATGAGTACATAAGCTGTAAAATACAGTAGAACCATAACTAATCTTATCCACACAAAATAATTGAATAAAAGACATCATATAAAGATAATGAATTGTCTTGATACAATATGTTGGACGGAGACAAATCCACTAGCTACCAACAAGTAAAGGAAAAATATATAAGAAAAGATATGAATTTGGCGAGCAAAGCGAAGACGATCCAAGCGCAATCATCCCCAAAAAAAATAATGATAGTCACGGCTAGAGCTAGAACACCTGCGAAGACAATAGCACACACCTGGCGATATAACCAGGTCCTCAGAGGGACGTAACAAGACACATAATATCATGCCACAAACTGAATAAATAAAGCTCAACAGAAAACTACACAAATAAAGGTTCTTAACCATTCTATGTGAATATGCATTTGAAGACAACGTTCCACACAAGGGCTCCCGAAGCTAGAAATACGGCACGTTAGCGTTTCAACCAAGTCACTAGTGGCGTCTAGAGAAAAGTAAATGCACGGCCTATTAGCACTCGAACGAGAACTAAGGGGCGTCTAGAGAAAAATAAATGCACGGCCACTAGCTTCTTGGGTGAGTCACTAACGGTAGCTAGAGAAAAGTAAATGCACGGCACATTTGTGTTTCACCCGAGGCACTAGTGGCATCTAGAGAAAAGTAAATAAATGCACGTCCACTAGTCTCTCGACTGAGTCACAAATGGCATCTAGAGAAAAATAAAGGTGTGAAAGCCCCTGCGCCTAATAACTGTCTCCACCCTCCCCATGCCCTACTCGTGCTGAATCCACACCACCATATTTCTAATAACCGCTAAGTCTTCCAAACAACTATAACTATTTAGCAGTTATTGCCTATCGCACGGCATGTGCGCACCGATGGCCAGTCGATACGTACGTCCGAGATCTATATGAGACTCGTGACTCGTGATACACAAGTGTTGGGCCAATGAATGCGACACAAACAAAGGTGGTCCCTTAACTCTAAGCCATATGCAACTAAAATATAATAATTTGCAAGTATAATTTATATTTTCTAAAATAAGTAAAAACATGCATGATATTGAGCAAGAAATTAAACAGTAAAGGCAAGGTGTCTTGCCTGATTGGACGCCTGGTGTGCTGCGGTGATCAAGGTGGCACGATCTGTAACTTCTGTGCAACCACTATGCAAGGTGACCTCGGATGGTGGCACAGACAGTTCCATTGGGTCCAGAAGGGCGAATTAGTTAGGAATGTCATAAGGTAGTCTAGAATTGGTGAGGGAATAGGAGTAATGGGCTTAGTCATGGACTTGAGGATAATTCAAAAAATAATAATAATAATAATAATAATATATATTCTATTTTTAGAAAACTATTTATAATACTTGATAAAATATTTTATAGCAAACTATCTTTGAATTAAATATAAAAATATAAAGATTGCTTTTAGGTAAAAACCCTAGATTTGTGAGATATACTCCTTAGATGGAAGCTATATTTTTATTGGTAAAACTAATATTTGATAAATTCATAAAAATATGAAAGAAAAGAAAAAAATTGATTTAGACTAAAATACATAAATAGGTACTATAAAATATATTTAGAATTATCTCTATATCACGAGATTAAAATAACAATATAGGTCTTGGTAGATACAGCGAAATAATTATGATAATAATAACAGTAATAATAATAAGTATAATAATAATAAAAGAAATTGTTGTACTAATAATAATATTTGTAATAATAATAACAAAATACACTACATACATATGTTAATACTATTAATAGTAATAATAATAATACTAATAATAATAATAATAATAATAATAATAATGATAATAATAATAATAATAGTAATAAAAATAATAATAATCATATGATAATATTAATAATGATAATAATAATAATAATAAATAAGTAATAATAATAATAATAAAAAAAAACACCCATCCTTTTCCACGAATTAACAGAAGAGGGGATTTCTCGGCTTCATCAGAGAAAAGAAAAAAAAAATTAGAAGAGGGAAGAGAGAAGGGATTTCAAGTGAGCGAGTGAGAGGGAGAGGAAGAGGCGGAGAAGGCTGGCTCGGCTTAGGCGCACGGATGGCGGTTCGCCAGCGGCCAGAAGGGGAAGGGCGCGGTTTCATCCGAGGTGCTGCGGGGGCGAAGGGGTGTAGGCGGCGAGGACGGCGGTGGCAGAAAGAGAGGGGTCCGATCGGAATAGATGGTCGCCGGAGAGGAGCTTCCGACGTGGTTCCCACCGGGGAGAACTGGGCGAAGGAGGAAGTTGGGGGAGCGGCTCGGCCGGTGACTGGGGAAGTAGTCGAGCGGAGGCTAGGGCACGAAGTTCGGGGGTTGCTGGCTGACCGGAGAGGGCGGCGTGCTGCGACGCCGGCGGTGGTTCGCCGGGATGGACGCGCGGCGGACGGAGAGAGTGGGAGAGAGAGAGGAAGGAGAGGGTTCGGGGCTAGACGTGCGGAGGGAGCGGACGGTCGGCGACAGGGCACCCGGCGGCGGAGTACCGGAGGCACGGCGGCACGGATGGCCGGAGATGAAGGTTGGGGTTTCCTATATATATATATATATTTTCTTCTTCTTCTTCTGTGGCGGATTGGGGTTCCGGCCGGTGATCTCCGTGGTGGCGGTGGTGAGGATTTCTGGGTCGGGGTAGCGGCCTGGGGATGGTCCTTGGTCGAGCGGAGGCTGGTGGTTTGGTCGCCAGGAGATGGGGACAGTGGTGGAGGTTCTATTGGTGGAGTCGGAGGAGTGTGGCTTGGTTTCGGGGCAGTAGGTGGATCGACGACACGGTTTTGGAAAACGGATGTCGTGGTGGTTGGCCAAAAATTACGGGACGGGGGCTGTCGTGGTGGTGACGGGTGGCTGGACGGGACACGTTGGAGATACGGATGTGGTCTAGAGGAGATGGTGGGCTGGTGGTTGGCGGGGTGGTCGTTGGCCGATGGTGGTGGATGTGGTCAGTCTGATACGGGAAGCCGAGGGGAGATCGACGGAAGATGGATGGCTGGGGTCGGGTTTAGGCTTAGGTTTAGGAATTTGTTGGTGTCGGGGGGTGTCCGACACGAAAGAGGTGAAAATTGTATGTGTAAAGATTGGAATAAAATTTTGGACACCGACACGATACACGAGGCTTGGGTTGTACGGACACGATGCACCGCACCGTTGAATATTTGTGGAATAATTTGTTGTGGATGGAGAATAATGAATTGGAGGAGTACCTGCCTATTTATAGGATGTAGGAATTCCCAATAAGATAAAGTTTAGGATTTGTTTAAACCCAAAATAGATAATTTGCTACAAATTTAAAATCAATCAAATCTAAATCCAAATCTAATTCAAATCAATTTAAATTTAATTAAATTCTTTTGGATTAAATCAATTGGGAATATTCAAACTTTAAATATTTAACTATCTAAATAAATCCAAAATTAAATCAAGATTTAAATGGCCACGATAACTTCCAAAAATATTTTTCAAAATGCCAATAATAATAATTTCGAAAATAATAAATATTTTTAAATATCTTTTTGAACAATAAAATATTAATAATAATGAATCTCGAAAATTATACTTTTATTTAAAATAGACCAAAAATATTCTTTACATAATTATGTTTTTCTAGTATACAAAATATTATTTTATATTTAATAATTTTTAGAAATGACGCAAGAATAACAAGTTTAGAAATGATAGCAAAACTAATTATTATATTATTTGAAACTATAAAAATAGAACAAAATATTTTTCTAAAATATGTACGCTCAGACATATTCGTACTCGTCGAGAAAATTCGAAAATGAACTTTCGTACACGACGTACAATACGACTACGTGACGTAAAATACAAAATTTTAAATCGGTACTAAATTTAAATAAAAAAATAGTAGAAATTTAGGAGTTTTACAACGACGAAGCCCCGAAGAAGACCTCGGCTGCGGCTGCCATGCCGCCTCGCTTAGTTCCCACTTTGAAAAAGTGTGGTGAGGAGTACGGCTCCCTTATGGCAGGTCTGACAAAGGCACAACGCCGGAAGAAGCACGCAATGGCCCACCCGCTCAAGGAGGAAGCCGCACAGGCTATAACTTCTGTCTTTGACAGAATTGCCTACCCGTCAGGTAAGGCGATGTTGGATTATGAACATTATGCACCTTTTTGGGGGTAACGTGAAGACATCCAAGGCAGCACGTGCCTCATATGATCAAAGTACTACGCCAACCACTCAGTTGGACTCTGAATACTACGCACCTTCTAGGGGTAGTAGGAAGAAATCTAGGGCAGTATGTGCCTTGCGTGATCAATGTACTATGCCAACAGCTGAACAAATGCCCGCATTGACAGTCACGCGCATAGCCATCGGAAAGCTATACAAAATTGGTTAGAGTATTTCGATGCCTCAATTGGTAAAACTCCGCTGTCACTTGAGCGCTCATGAGCGCAACTTAAGCAAGAGGGTACATATTGTAGAGATAAAATTGTGCAAGCAGCGTTGCTGTGAGCATGGAGTGAGTCTGCCTCAGCAGCAACTCTCTAATTAGGACCTAAGCATATCTCACTCGCAGGAACTGAGAAGAGGGAAGCTACCTTCATATTCTAACTCCTCCGTACAGCTTTCCTGTGCGTACGAAAAGAATGTAGGAGTAGAGACTTCAACAATTCCCCACAAACATAAGGTGAGGGAGGAGTCCGTGACGCACGGCAGGTCTAAACCAAGGCACAACTGCACCAAGACCACCATCAACTGTTACTGTTGCCAAACAGCCGCCTCACCACCAAAGAGACGGTCTGCCTTTCGAAGACTGCGACCGATAGCATCTGTACATCAGAGACTCGGTGAAGGATCATCTAGTAAAGAAAAAGGAGAACTTTGCGCTGTTTTATGCAATACGGCATAGAATTCTCTCTCTCTCAAGAAGCTATCAAAGAATCCTCTTATTTCGGCCAACAAATCCAAAAGCTGACCTGGGAGTAGCAAGATGGCGGTGCCCAGTACTGGTGTGTTCCAACACTCGTGCTCCAAATCTGGATCCTTGTCGCAAGGAGATGACGTCAGAGCTACAACATTAGCTGGGGGTAGCCATCCCTCTGTCATTCATTATAATCCTTCTTTTCAACCCAATAATGGATTGTATGATGCAGACGTCTCCATGGGTGCTCGCAGTCAAAAAGCTGGGGGTAGAAATTGTAATAAATTCGAGGATGATTGTAATTTACCTGTTTATCTTAATACGATGGAACTCAGGCATCTGAACCAGAGAGCAAAAGATCCACTGTCCCTTCTACCTATCCGCACATGATGTCTATTTTTATGGCTAAAGGTGATAATGCGAAAGGCAACGAAGGATCTAGTCATCAAAAGCATATAGAGGCCCTCGAGACAGGTCTAAATACGTTGAATGATACAATGCAAGCCTTGACTTATGTCATCCTGGAGATCAAGGAGAAACTGGCGCCCAATGACCCTGCTCTTGCAAACCAAGACCCGAAGAATAACGGTGGGTCTAGTGCACCTCACATCTTGATCCAAGCAGTGTCGCCATCATCTACTCCATCAACAATAGGACCTGCGATGTCAAGTGAAATGCAACAGGCCCTCAAAGAATTGTATGCTCGTCACGATGCCAGAGAAAAGCGATAAGCGCTCCAAAACATGGGGATTCGACAACCATATCCTACCGAATAGGATAATATAATCTATATGCAGACACTCACGCCCTTCGATGCGAAGGAGTCTCCACATTGATAGTTAAGGTACATCGCCTTAGTAACAGGGCATCTACCGAAGGACGACGCTCTGCTTACAAACATATTCGTAAGAGCTCTGTAAGGGGTGGCCTACGAATGGTTTTGTAGCCTCCCAAACAATTGTATTTTGTCGTTCGAAGACTTAAAGCGTCTATTCTTCAATTGATTCTATAAAAGGGGGATCGACATGATAATGTCGACTCTCATGGACATTGTCCAGAAGGAGAAGGAACCTGTACGCGCATACATTGAGCACTTCTGCCAGGCAGCTCTGAGGTTACCCCTGGTATACCTGAGCTCATGCTTATAGACTCATGCCACAAAAATATGCTTCCTGCAATCAAATTATGGCACAGTGCTCCATGCAAAGAGTGGACGCCTTTCATTACAGAGGAGAATGTAGCTGAAAGAAAACCTTGGGACGCACAATTATTGGGATTGAATTTTCCCTCTCTCGAGGATAAAGAGAAGCGCTCAGCCGGTAATAATCCTGACCACAAGGATGAAAAAGGGAAGAAAGCCCTAACCGTCAACATCTCTAAAGGTTCAGTAACAATGTACCCGAAGACGGTTGAAGCGTAGAGGCCGAAAGAGACCTATTCCTTCAACGATGAAGATACGCTAGAACTTTTTGATATGTTAACAAAGGGTGGAAAGCTTCAACTCCCACCACCTAAGCGTCCCGACGAAATAGAAAAGGTGGACAATCCGAAATACTGTCACTATCACCAGTACGTTCACCATTCAACACGCGACTACAATGTATTGAAGAGACAGATCCAGTGCCTCATCGATGCCAAGGTCATCTCATTCGACTACGAGGAAAAGGCTGTCACTACCAACGTGTTCACCCTCCAATTCTGAAGTTTTTCGAAAACAAAGACTCAAGACGGTGCATCCCCATCCAAGGGAGACAATGTAAGTAGTCAACCTTCCATCGGCCCGTAATAATGCTCAATGCCTGATCCTACTTATAATGCCCCAAGGTGAAGTTATGTGGATCCATCCTGATCTTGCCCCAGATATGATGCAGACTGCAGCGCGCTCTGTCAAGGGAAAGAAAGTCAAGTCGTGTCGTATGGTATCTACCTCGAATGATGACACTCTGTTTACCACTCGCTCGGCTCACCAGCGAGAGGACCACCAACCTTTAGAGGAAGAAGTACCTCCACCAGCTGCTCCTACTGCACCCGATGCGTCGAAAGCAAGTCCGTCTCAAGCCCCTACGACAGATAAGTAGAGGCAGAAGGAGGTTTGCTTTGACAAACCTCTAAGGAGAGACTCGACAGTAGGGCCGATCAAACTATACAACTTCGATATATTGGTGCAGCTTGCCAATACTCTGGCCCGACTGTCACTCTTCGAGCTCCTATGTCTCTCCAAAATGACTCAAGACGCCCTCAGCAAAGCTTTATTAAACACTGACTCCTTCCTCACTCAGATGCAGCCAACCAAGGAGGATCCTGCCGCGTGCCCATATTGTTATATTATGGTCGAGGTGATTCCTAACATCACCTTCACTCAGCAGGACAAGCTACTAAAGAACAACCGACACAATAGACCCCTATACTATACGGGGTACGTTGGTGCAATTAAGGTCGATCGCATCCACATCGACCATGTCTCTTCTTTTAGCATCATCCCTCGGAGTTTACTCCATGCTTTGGGGATCTCGATGCATCGGTTGACCACGTCAAACACAACAATCAGCGGCTTCAACGCTGAGAAGAGTAAGCCCCTGGACAAGATTCGTCTAAAATGCCAGATAGTCGATCTCTATACATACGTGACTTGCTACGTCATTGATGCTGATATAAACTATAACATACTGTTGGGTTGACCATGAATTCAGGAATACATGATCATACCCTCTATACTCTATCAATACATGAAGTATGTAGCCAACGACGGGACTATCAAGACCGAATTTCCTGACATCGACCCATTCTGGGGACTCAAAGCATGTCACGACCCGCACCCGCTTTCTGGGACGCGAGCGCGTGAGCAAGCCAGCTACGTATCAAGCGGACTCCAGCCCAACTAGAATACGTAAACGATGTCTGGACTATGGTAATGTGCCTAATCAAGGTAAGGCAAAACTATATCTCAATCTACAATAAGAATAATAAATATGAAAGAACACTATGGGTCGTAGTTTGCAGCTCACTAGCATCCATGTCCGATTAGACTCGAAGAATATCGTGAGTCTATATAGTAAGCTAACAAGCAGAGCATATCATGATAAGGAATGAAAGCACGAGCGAATAGTAAACGTAATATCAATACCTGGATCCTGCAAGTGTATCATAATCATCTACCATCCTGCTCTGCTACTAAATCCATGCAATCGCTAAACCTGAAGAGATCATCAGGTCCTCAGGGGACATAGCAAGATACATAAATACATACCTATCTATCAGTTTCTCATGCACTAAAAAAAAATAAGATATAAATAGAAAAAGACCAATCAACATGAAAATATGACTATACACGACTGAAATAACCTTTATGCATAAACGAACTACTGGAGGAGAACAAGAGAACACAATGTCACGATGTCAACGGATAACCAATCAGATACTCAAACCCTCGCCCCTAGTGTGGACTTGCAGGTTTGAACAACTACTAACCCTTGTCCCTAGTGTGGACTCACAGGTTAGCTTCAAGAATCACCCTCTCCCCTGGTGCGGACTCACAGGTATGGACAGATAACTACTAACCCTCACCCCTAGTATGGACTCGCAGGTTAGCTTCAGGAATCAAGGTACGGATAACTACTAACCCTGGTCCCTAGTGTGGACTCGTAGGTTAGCTTCAAGAATTCAAGTTACAACAATTCTTTTATGACTTATTCCTTCTATGACACGATACGACTCAATCGAAGTACAGGTGATGACACGACACGACTCAGTCAAGATATACGGGAGAACAAATCCAATATGAACTACAAAACTAACTATGAACAAGGACTATATATATACTAGCATGCATGTTGTATAAATCATATGTCAATAATCAACTAGTAAAACTAGATAATAATAAGCATGTAAATAAACTGTAGAGGAAGGCAAGGTATACTTGCTTGGTGTAGCACGAAGAACCAACAATATACCGTCAACTGGTAAGCCATAAAGTCCAAATCTCACAACTGTCTCCGAAAGCTGTAACAGACATTACCAACATTCTCAGAATATTCAAATAAGCTAGGATTACATGTCCATAAGTCTAATTCTAGATATAGGGGCAAAACAGTAATTTTGGGTCAAAACGGTTTTTTACAGTTTGACCCACTTTGTACCGAAAAGCATGCTAGAGTCAATGGTCTCTAAAGTCGTCAAACTACATGTCCACGGATTTGTTTTGATGATACGAACCCAACCATATATCCAAAGTTGGATTCTGACGTACCTTACATAAAATTGTCCGTGTGCAAAACGATGATCCGATCAACTGTCTCAGAATTGAACCAAACTTGGTGCTTCACTTAACAAAATGCCTGGAAATCGGATTTTAAAAATAAAACGAGAAAAAGTACAAAAAGTACAAATTTGATTTTGGAAAGTATTGCTATGGAAGTCTGATCTGTAAATGATCACTTTCGTCCTTGGACCATACGATGATGATGAAGATCACTGCTAGAAGATGAACAATTGGAAGAACTAAGTCACCAGAAAGGTATCGACACACTTGGGCACTGATGGCGAGGTCGAATGCTTTCCTGCTTTGCTTCACTCTGTTCTGAAAGAAAAGTTGAAGAAGAATGCTCCGAAAAATCAAAGTCTCTGGGCTCTGATCTCTATATATTCTCTCCTTTCTCTCTGTCTCTGTTATATGAGAAAAATTAGTCTATTTATAGACTTGGCTTCTTGTGCGTAAAAACTCAGCAAAAGTTCCGTCTTTATGCTAACAACTGCCACCCATGACCGAAGTCATCCTCTGCATACGTTGACACATGTCCCGTCATTTCAGTAAGAATAGGATGCACGTACACACGTTCTTCGAGATATGTGGCATGAAAGCCATGTAGGCAAACCACGTTTTGAATTGGTGGAGAAGAATAGGGCGTAAAAACAACCCAAATATACCCTGAGCGTAAAGTAGTAGACTAGACGTAAAATAGCCCTGACATGGACTTCCCGCGTAAAGTGGTTGTTAAATAACCTTAAGCGTAAAAGTAGCCCAAATAAACTTTATACACACGTCAACTTATGAGCGTAAAAACTCATACAGTCTCCATGCGTAAAAGAAGCCATACTGTGAGCGTAAAATAGCTCAGTCTACATACTAAACGACAAATTGGTCTCTGTGTAAAATAATTCTCTTTGAATTCTGTGATATATGTCATCATTAAATCTTCATGTCAGACTTTGCATTAAATGCAAGACTTGACAGCTTTGTCCAGCGTAAAAGTGGCTAGCCTGTCTTAGGCGTAAAACCATTAGCTTTGACCCGGGCGTAAAGTGATTAGCCTGCTTCAGGCATAAAGTGATTAGCCTCTCTTTGGCGTAAAGTGGATCAATTTGAATGGAATGATCCATCTCTTTGACTCATTCTTATGAAGCACTTTTTACGCTCCTACAAGACCCTCTTCAAAGTTTTCAAATATCCTCAAAATTTGAAACACTTTGAACAGAAGCGTAAAAGTCAAGATTTGACCAGTCAGCATAAAATTCGGGATACTCAACAGTCATCCGCATAAAAGTGGAGATATCCAACAGTCAGCATAAAATCAAGAAATGGTGCCGGTCAATACTTAACCGTCATAATGAATTTTCTTCTCGAAACTTTTGAATGCTTCTTCATCTTCCCGAGCTTGCATTAATAATGAGCAATTTCCCATAAGGAATATGAAAAGTTGATTTGATTGTATAAATAAGGAAAAATTCTTCATCCTTGCTTTTCATCCTTATACTACCATGGCACCAAAGAAAGAATTTAACAAGGAAGAGGCTCCGAGCTCAAGGGTTGATTTTGAGCGGGCACGCAACTTTGTAGAGTGCTTTGGACTGACTCCAGCAATCTTTAATCGTATCGATGGTGGTCCCTCCACTGCGTATGAGGGATCAGGAGATGCAGAAGTGTTTCTTAATCTGATGCGTCGCTCCGGGATTCGCAACATGCACGAGTTAGGTGCCTCCCTTCGTCAGCCCAACGAGGGAGAGAAAAAATAATATAGAAGTATCGTCTATGTATTGCGACTCTTTTATCTGTAGGGGTCCACTTCCCCCTTTTTATAAATAAAATCTTAATATTTATCTCATCTGTTGGTACATAGAATTGTTCAACACTTCTTTAACTGCATTTATGGTTGTTTTTTCCCAAGAGAAACAAAACAACACGTGGCATTTGTTTTGTGGTCACGAGCGCCTTTTTAGTAGGATCTTTTCCGAAATAGACCCATGCCAACCATTTCCTCAACCCTTATAAATAGCTGAGTTAAAGAATGTTTTATACATTCTCATTCTTATTCTTTCAAAGATAGCTTTTTGCATCATTTCATTCTCTAGCAAATAATGATGCTTTCCAATGCTGTCTCTCTGTACGCCCGGTAGCTCTTTGCAAGATTTCATTCTTCAAAAAAAGATGATGCTTTCTGATGTTGTTCTTCTGTATGCTCGGTCGACAGACGTTGATTCAACAATTCTCAGAGCCGAATCATCTGACCTCAATGGTAAGTTTAATTCGTAGAACAATCGTCTGTCTTTCAACTTTTTTGTCGAAAATAGATGCCCATGAGTGTAAATCCTTGACAGACATAGAATCTTATAGGTAAGATGTACAGGCGTAAAAGCCTTGTTGAATAATATGCTCATGAAACATTAGCGTAAAAGCCTTGTTGAATGAGGTGCATATGAAATAATGGCGTAAAAAGCCTTGTTGAATAGGATACACATGAGACACGGGCGTAAAAACCTTGTTGAGTAAGGTGTGCGAGCATCAGTCTTTAATTGATCAGTAAGTGGCTGATGATACTTTTGTTGAAAAATTTTTCTCTATTGTTTTCTGCAGAAGCTTGGCTGAAGAACTTTTCCAGAACCGGTATTGGCGACTTTGACGCTGTGAGGAGCATTCTTCTGACATCAACATCAGGGAGCTCATGCGCTTTTGACGCGTAAATCAGACAACTCAGAACTTTTTGTGGGATAAAAGGGTCTTCCTCAGATGGTAGGAAGAGCCTTTATACACGAAAAGTTGGATGGTGGAGTCAACTCTATCCCGAGAAATTGGGTAGTAGAGTTCCTTTCACGGCAGGACTAGGAATTGTATCCCAATACTGGATACATTCCTATCTCCTCTGAAAGGCCGCCACTTTTCCACCAATTGTATTGGCAGCAACACATCTTCGGGCTGCCATACTCTGGGATTCTCCTCTCGTCTGAGAGAGAAGACCAGAGTTTGATTCCTTCTGTTCTGGTCGCCATTGAGGCTCAGACAGTAAGGAATTGACACCAACAACGAATCCGATGAAGAAGATCCAAAGAAGAAATAGATCTCGATTAGGTCATCGTTGTTGTATAGAATGAAAATCCAAGATGTAATAGATTTCCATTATGATTTGTAAGAAAGTCTAAGAAATGTAATAGACTTTTATGATGAAATGAGAATGGAAATGATGAATCTTCTATGCTCAATGATTTGTATCTATTCAGAAGTAATATGGACATGATAGATAATAAAGTCTAGTTTTCTGTTTAGAGTATACAATACTATCAGAGGTATTATGGACATGATAGCATGTAAGAACTCAAAGAAAAGTAGATTAATATCTATGCAGAGGTCAAATAGATTTGATTGATAAGAAAAGCAAGTAGATTTAATATTTATTCAGAGGTTATAAGAACGTGATAAATAATAAATCCAATTTTCTATACCAAAGGGTATGATAGAAGATCAAAATTTCTCTCCAAAGAGATGAGTAATCAGCTTAACCAAACCTTGGTAGCTGGGGATTAAGAGGACAGATGTCATTGAGGATATATGCCAATATGGAATAAACCGACATAACTTTCGAGAAAAGAAAGAACAATTCAATTCCATAAGTAAATGAATGAATCTAATGTAATGAACGGACAGGCCTTTTCGGGAATGAAAGATTATTTTCAATTTCAAAGACCGGTTCATTAATAGATCTCTCCTATTAAATAGGTGAGAAATCTTTGTAACTTTTCATTCTTATTTCCACTCCTCTATTGGAAATATCTTCCAAGGATATGCAGCAAAAAAATGAAGTCTCCAAAAGAGTTGAGGACATCATTGAGACGTGCCCCATTGAACCAATTGTATCAGGTCCAACCGAAGTAGGCGAAAGATCTTCTACGCCCAAGCCACCACAAGACATCCTCGTCTTCTTAGTAGAGCCAGGGAAAACTCCTGAAGAAGAAGCACTGAGGATGACTGCCTGCAAATTTTTTATGAACTCAGGCAACGATGCCTTCGATGCATTGGCCGACTATGTATTTAATAAGGAAGGCAGTAGTCCTCGTCCTTAATCCTTTGTTCAGAACAAAAATAATAATAAAAAAAATTTATTTTTATTCTTTCCTTTTTTTTTATACATAGTACTTCTTAAGAAATTTACCATTGATTGGCATCATGAGTAAATCTCCATTAGGCTTTGATAACCGATAGGCGCTATTAGAAAACACGGTCTCAATTACATAAGGACCTTCCCATTTCGCTTGGAATTTTCCCTTGCTTTTGTGAGTCATAATCATCAGTCTTCGAACGGCTAATACCAACTCGCCAATCTTGAATACCCTCTCTTTAATATTACGATTGAAAGTTCGAGATATACGGGCTTGATATAGTTCAATATGCTGTTGTGCTTGAAGACGCTTCTCGTCCAATCCTTCAAGTTCTTGGAGTCGTAAGCGATCATTGTTCTCTATAGTTAGCTCATTAGCAATAGCTATTCGAAGAGATGGAATCTGGATTTCTAAGGGGAGAACAGTCTCACATCCATAAACCAATGAAAATGGTGTAAAACCAGTAGGAGTCCGGACTGTTGTTCGATAAGCCCATAAACATTCTCCAAGTTTCTTATTCCAATCACGTTTATTAGAAGAGACAAACTTTTTGAGAAGTTTAATGATCGTCTTATTGAAGGCTTCGGCTAAACCATTAGCAGCTGGATTATAAGCCGTTGAAGCCAGATTTTGAATTTGGTTCTTATCACAGAACCGATAAAATGCCTGACTAGCAAATTGTGGACCATTATCATGAATTATTCGTCGAGGAATCCCGAGGCGATAAATGACATGATGTTTGATGAAGCTGATCATATTAGATGTCTTCACTTCAGCAAGGGGGACTGCTTCTGCCCACTTAGAAAAGTAATCGGTTATAGCTAATATGAACCGATGTCCTTTAACAGAAGGAGGGTTAATAGGACCAATGACATCAATACCCCAAGCTTCGAAGGGCCAAGAAGCTGCTGTAGGATATTGAAATTCAGAAGGTTGGTGAATAAAGTCAGTATGAATCTGACATGTTTTATACCTTCTGGCATAATCCACAGCATCTGCTATCATGGAAGGCCAATAGTACCCCATTCTTCGAATGCGGTCCTGTAATTTCGGACCCGGTTGATGAGCACCACAGACGCTATCATGAGCCTCACGGAGTATCAGTTTAGCTTCTCTTTCTGAGAGACAGTACAGTAAGAGTCCATCATATGAGCGATGATATAACATATGTAAAGATGAATCATAATAGAATCGAAATGATCGCCTTTTAATTGATGCAGCTTCTTTTTGGATCTTCAGGTAAAATCCCATGAACCGCATAATCAATAAATGGAGTTCTCCAATCCCTTTGCTGAGAGCTTGATTCTATAGTGTAACTCTGTTCAATACACAAATTATTCTTGACACAGAATAAATTTCGGTCCAACAAAGTAATTGTATTTTGTCTTCGGATTGGAATAGCCAAGTCTGCAGCTAGGCTAGCAAGAGCATCAGCCTCCACATTCTGAGAACGTGGTACGAATTCAATGAAGAATTCTTTGAATGAAAGGACCAATCCAACTACCACTTGATAATAAGGGATGAGATCAGGATTTCTTACTTCATAAGTCCCTCTAACCTGATTAACAATCAGCTGAGAATCTTCATAGGCTTCCAGGAATTCAATATTCAATTGTTTTGTGACTTGGAGACCAATCAATAGAGCATTATATTCTGCTATATTGTTGGAGCATAGTTCATTGAGAGAATAGGTACGGTATATAACTATTTTGTCAGGAGAAACTAAGACAATTCCTACCCCAGAGACAATATTACCTTTAGGTCCAACCCGTGATGCTCCATCAAAATATAATTACCAAATATCATTTTTTAAAGTCATATTGCAATCTACAACTTCATCTGGAATGTCCTCATATAACTTTGATGTTTCAGGTATAGGATGAGCAGCTAAGAAATCAGCTAATGCTTGACCCTTCACTGATTTTTGAGGTATATAAACCATGTCATAAGGAGTGAGCAACATCGCCCAGGTAGCTAACCTAGAGTTAAGAATGCTCGGTTTTCTCATCAATACCCGAATGGAATTTATTCTGGAGATGAAATGGATAGTCTGTCCTGTCACATAATGTCTTGTCTTTTGGACAGCAAAAACCAAGGCCAGACATTCCTTTTCTATAGGAGTATACCTGTGTTCTGCTCCGACCATCATTCGGCTAAGATAATAAATTGCTTGTTCATGCCCTATATCACTTTTTGGTACAAGGAGAGCACCAAGTGAATGATCCAAAGCTCGAACATATAGCAAAAATGGTCTTTCTATCACTGGAGGTACCAAAACAGGGGAATTTGTAAGGTATTGCTTGATGTCATTGAACGCTTTCTGACATGTTTCATCCCAAACAAATGATACACCCTTCTTTAATAGACGAAAGAAAGGCTGGCATCTTCCAGAGAGATTCGATATGAATCTCCTGA
This sequence comes from Iris pallida, assembly GCA_029216955.1. Classification (NCBI taxonomy): domain Eukaryota; kingdom Viridiplantae; phylum Streptophyta; class Magnoliopsida; order Asparagales; family Iridaceae; genus Iris; species Iris pallida. Next base: position 11,253,518 of record JANAVB010030220.1, read on the forward strand.
TATATGCAACGCGACCTTGGAAGCCACGGAGTTCTTTTAGATTGTGTGGAGGACGTATTTCAAGAATTGCTTTAACCTTATCAGGATCAACATGGATACCCTGAGAAGTAATGACAAAGCCTAAAAACTTGCCACTGGAAACCCCTAAGAAAGACTTAGTAGGGTTCATTTTCAATTGATGTTGGCGCATCAGTTCAAATACTGTCTTCAAGTCTTGAATGTGATCATCTTTTGATCGACTCTTTACAGCAATGCCATCTACATAACATTCTACTATCTTTCATAGATGCTCTTGAAAGATGTTGCTCATGGTCCGTTGATATATGGCACCGACATTTTTAAGACCAAACGGCATCACCGTATAGCAGTAAACTCCAAGAGGTATACGAAAAGCGGTATGTTTCTCATCTTCTGGATGCATCTTAATTTGATTATATCCTGAGAATCCGTCCATGAAAGACATGCGTTCAAAACCACATGTATTGTCTATCATGACATCAGTAATTGGAAGTAGAAATTCGTCTTTTGGACAAGCTGCATTAAGATCTTGAAAATCTATGCAAACACAGACTTTTCCATTCTTTTTTATAACAGAAACAATGTTGGCGACCCAATCGGGGTGTTGTTCTTCACGAACAAAACCACACGTGATCAGCTTTTTGACTTCTGCTTCAATTGCATCCATCATATCTGGCCGAAAATGCCGTTGCCGTTATTTTACAGGCTTAGCATTAGGAAAAATATTGAGTTTATGAGTAGCAACTTTGGGATCTAGACCTGGCATATCCTCATAACTCCATGCAAAAATATTAATATATTCTTTAATCAGTTTTATCAATTCTTCCTTTTCATCTTCAGAAAGATTCTTACTGATGAATATTGGTTTGGGCATAGTTCCATCTCCAACGTCAATCTGGATAATCTCGTCCTCTGTAGGTGGTTGTCGTTGTTCAAAACGAAGTTTCCATTGAGTGTCCATCTGTTGAGCCCAAGGATCATTCTCAAATGGCTTGGATTTACCATCAATTTGAACCATGTTAGCTAAAAATATTTGCTCAGATTCATCATAATAGTCTCCTTTAACACACGAAGAGTGAGAAATATCGGATTCGATGAATTGGACTTCTTCTGAATCTGATGATTGTGAAGCTAGAAGAGAATTCTTCTTGAATATCGTCATTAAACATATGGGACGGATCATATCCCAATCCATGACGAGTTTTTTGGTAAAACGGATCACCACATAATAGTAGTCGTCTACCTTTGCCTTGATTGAGACCTTGCATATTCTTCAAATCATATCACATGTTCTGGATAATCTTGAGAGATTGTTGACTATATCTGTCAATTCAGATTCTTCCTTTATCTTTATCTCTCAAATCATCTATCTGAGCAACAGGGATATTTCTAGCCAAGCCAAAAATAATTTGGTGCTTGTTTTTCTTATCAGACGAAACCACGAAATAAGATTCTTTGTGACGTCTATAAGTTACACAAGCTTGCAATAAAGCGGCTACAGAAAGAAGATAGGGAGAAGATGTTAGGAACCTTTGAGCATAAGGTCCAACATCGACATGAAGAGGAAAAAAAAATTCCTTATTGTTAATGTATAAGGTTTCCTCTGTGTCTATGTCGTCTTTATATTGATGACTTTGATTATCAGAAGATAAATTCATTCTTTCAATAAACTTGACAGCCATATACTCGAAAAGGAAATCTTTATTGATATCAAAGAGTACAGAATGATCAATATTTATATCATTTATAATTTGACTGCTACGCTTCGGATTAATCACTAGTGGAATATCATCCGTCTTCTGCATAGATTTGCCAAGATTGACAATCAAAGGAGGTTCTGGATCATTCGTACGAAATGTATGCCCTTTGACTTTGATCACAAAAGATTGAACTTGGCTTTTAGCAGGAACATTCACTGATTCCTCAAATGAAGCTTGAGTTTTTCCTTTAACCTTGATCATCAAAAGTTGATTGTTGACAGGTTGGGGTTGGATTCGCCCTTTGACTTTGATATCAAAGGTTGCTCTTCTGGTGGATCCTCATTAATAAACTGATCCTCAGCAGATAATTGATCTTCAGCCATATCTGATATCTCTTTCACATGCTCTTGTTTGTAAAGCCTTGAATCGGAAAAATAGGCTTCAACACCCTTGAAAGGGTTGATGTCAGCAAACTCAGTCTTTACAACTCCTTGGGGATCCACATACTTGAAGCATTGGTGGAGAGTCGAAGGCACGATGTTATGATCATGTAACCATGGTCTTCCAAGAAGAATATTGTATGATACGTCTGAGTTAATAACATAAAATGTTGCCATAGTTCGAAGATCACCAATCTGAATCTTTAGACGAATCTTCCCCAGTGGTTTACTTTTTCCAGAGTTGAAACCAACTATTGTGGTACTAGTGTAAGTCAGATCACTAGTAGGAATCCTCAATGGTCTCAGCATACTTTGAAGAATTATGCTAATGGAAGACCCAGAATTAATGTAAATTCTGTCAACTTCAATGGATTCAATATACCCAGTGTAACACAAAGGCCTATCATGCTTGTTATGCTTCAACAGCATATCTTCTTATGTAAAGGTGATGTTGGGAATTGCTTCCATCACACTATGACATTGTGGGCATGATACTGGTATATTGTCAGGAGTCTTGAGTTGAGCTAAACAGGAATCAGCTTGCAGCAAAGCTTCACTCAAAGTTTCGCGACTTTCTTTAGAAAGGCGAAGCAACTCGAAGATAGATAATCTAGCCGGAGTATTAGCTAACTGGGCTAGAATATCAAATTTATAGGGTTTCATCACTACCCCCTGACTGGAAGTAGACTTCAACGGGATGTCGAAGCGTACCGCTTTTTGTTTCCCCTTTTCAATCACAGCAGGAGCAAGAGACGGTTGAGTTGATGGTGTTTCAACATTCTCAGCTTCTTTGAAGGATCCCTCATAATCTTTGTGGTACTCTTTTCTAGATCTTGTACCAGCAAAAGTTTCTTCTTCAGACTCAGAAGAAGGAAGTACCATATTCCAGGATTTAATCTTCCTTTCCTTAGCCTTCTTCTTGTGAGGATTGTTATGAGGAACCTCAGAACCCAATCCAACAGTGGATTTTTGACTTTGAATTTGTAAAGGAAGTCGTATCCCTTTATCATAATTCAAACCTTCTGCCTTTTGAAAGTCATAACCCATCTTCTTCATGAGAAGGATAGATTGCTGACTGTACAAGTGAGTAGGCAGTAGAATTTCAACATATGGTCCCATAGAGGAAGAAGAAGAGATCTCTGTGACTACAGGAGAATGAGGAATAACTGTCTCTGCAGCTACGGGAGGAAAAGGATTCGGGATACGAGGAAAAATCCCTGTAGGAGCCTTTTCATAAGCAGCGAAGACTTGTTGTACCCTGTATAAAGGAACACTATTTATGGCTAGCCACTGCTGATGAGTAAGCTTGAGCTTGGCAGGAGAAGCCAGACTTGGAGGACATATGTTCAATCCTCTCAGTCTGTCTTCCAAAGGAATGCCATCCCATAGATGATCCAAATTATCAGGATCTGGAATAACATGAAAAATCATGTTGCAGGTTTTAACTTTCTTACCTTTCTTGGATTTTGAAGTTTTACCTTCATCTTCCATTTCAGGTACTAAGTCAGGATGTACCCACATAATTTCACCATTCTTTAATGTAAAAGGCAACAATCCTTCATTTTCCTCCCTGGCAGGCGGAATATTCAAAATCTTCATCGTTGCCCTTGGAATTGGGACAATTCCATCTGGTACTTGTTGTGGAGGAAAATCTCCAAATTGAAGAGAAACCATATTGGTTGTAACCGTATGGTCATCATTGGTTAAAACAATAGCACCACCATTTATCAGCTCTTGGATTTTCTTCTTTAAAACATAGCAAGCACTGGTAGGATGATTAATGTATCTATGATAGATACAATATTTATGATTGTCAGTCAGATTCACCTCATTAGGCCTCTTTGGCTCCGAAATCTGGAGTTTGCCACTCTTCACCAGACATTAGAATATCCCTGGGATATCACTTTCGTCAAAAAAGTATTCTTCTTTTGGCCTGGAAGATTCCTGATTATTCGGCATCGTTTTATTCTTGTAAAGATTGACCATAAGAGTATCTTATTCCTTTCATATTACGATTGCCGAAATTATTACCAAGATTACTTTTCTTTCCTTTATCCTCAGAGGCGAAAATTATCCCATGTTCACGAGCCAACCTACCATTGGTCTCGGCAGAAACTGCTGCTATGATAAACGAAGCCCAATCTGTGAATTGGGAACCTGTGAAGTCAGCGATGGATGGCCGCAGATTCATCTTACATGTATCAATCAGCACTGAATTTGGCATACCAGGGGCATCTTTAAAGTCGCCTGTCGAAAACGTTCAATGAACGTCTGAGTATCTTCCTTCTCGTTTTGCTTAATTTCTATTAAGGAGGACATGTTCATGTCCATACCTCCTTCATAGAAACGGGAGAAAAACATTGCCTTAAATTCGTCAAAAGATGAAATGCAATTGTCGGGTAAACTATGATACCAGTCGTAAGCTGAACCCATCAAGCATCCAATGAATACTCTAGTGAGAAGAGCATCATTTTTCTACAAATGTACAGTCATAATATCAAAGTAATTGATATATTGACTAGGAGAAGCCTTTCCATCAAACAATACCATTGACTGTGGCTTGAATTTTGGTGGAAAGGGTACATCATTCCAATGAGGAGGATAAGGTTGCTTAATCCCTAACCTCTGGAGTTGATCTTTTTGCTTCAAAACTTCAAACTGTGCTTTGAGCTCACGCACTGCTTGAATGGCTTCGCTGGTTTATAGAAGCACATTTGATTGAAAAGTTGTTGGTTGTACCGTAATCTCCATCGGAGATGGTACATCTTCTGGAATGATGGGATCCGGAGATGCAGAATTTTGGTTAACAGCAGGCTCTTGGATATTCAAAGGTATATCAACTCCTTGGCTATCTTGAGTTGGCGCTGCTGCCTGAACCGGTGTTACAATTGCTGGTTGAGTAGTTTGCTGGGTCGTTATTATCTGGTACATGCTTTGCATCATGCTAAGCATGTCTTTCAATGATTGCTCAACGGCAGTGAGACATTGTTCTGTATTAACAGATGACGTCTTTGGTTCGTCTCTAATAGCGTAGGATTCAACCTCTCTTGAAGATACAGAAGGATTAGTATAGAAGTATGAATCAACACTATCAGTTTTGGACTCAAGAGATTGAGTACCCCCATCTTCAGAATCAGAAGTCTGCAATTGTCTTTGTCTTCTTGATCGAGTATTCTGATATACTCCTTCAAAAGAATCAAGAAGTCTGTTGAATTATTGTTGACCTGGGGTTTGGGACGTGTTCCGTCTAGGACGTCATCCTCTGTTGGTGTGAGATGCCATGTTGACTGATGCATATGACAACTCATCAGCTTGTTGTTGGGGTGCATTAAAATTCAATCGATCAAAAAAAGACCGTCTGGAAGTCGAGCAACAACATTTGATCACAATCCGGTGACACTCACAGTGATAATTTTCTTGGGGGAGTATCACGGGAGATTGTCTATTTTTACGCTTTTGCATTAGCAATTCACGTAAATCAGAAGGAGTAGAAGGAGTAGTCTTCTTTATTACATTTGGGGTAGCAAAATGTTTAGTACCTTATGTATAAAGAAGATTACTGGCTGTATTTGCAGAACCAAACTGTACATTTCTACGCATTTGGAGTTGTGTGCGCAAATCTTGAGACTTTTGAGCACGAAGGACTCCATTTTCATTGCGTATGATTTGTAGGTTTGGTACTTTGCGTAGAGCAGTATGAGAAGGTTGTTGGTGTAGAACTGAAGCTTTACCAACAACATTTTTACGCTGTATGCATTTAGGTACATTCATATTAGATGTAAAAATATCGTTGCAAATTTTATCTACACCGTCACAGACAGGAGACTTACCTCTACGCGTAGAGCGTAAAAATTGATTATCTACCATGTCACAGACGGGAGATTTTCCTTTATACGAAGAGTGTAATTTTTGTGTGTCTACCACGTCACAGACGGGAGACTTATTTTTACATCTAGAAACACAAGCATTAGAGTCTGCCTCATTACAAATGGGAGACTCGTTCTTATGTTCTGAGCGTAAAATTTTGTTTTTACCGACTGGGCGTAAAACCTGATTATCTTCACCGTCACAGACGGGAGATAACTTGCCACACTTAGAGTGCAACGCTGAAGTAAGGACTGCCTCGTTACGAACGGGAGCCCCTACGACAGCTTCCCTTGCCCTCAGAAGCAACAGAGAGATCAAAAGCTATTTTGGATTTAGGAATCCAAACTTTTCGTGCTTTGCGAGATTTTTGAACATTGGAGCGGCGAGAACTGTAGCACCCAGTTTTCCAAATGAGGGTAATTTTGAAATTTTGTGT